>OZ024915.1:57219693-57459307 GCA_964017125.1 Flabesymbios commensalis
CTATTCTGTACAAAATAACTCTAAAGGACATGTGAAATCCCCAGAACTACTCTGTACAAAGTAACTTTAAAGGACAGGTGCAATCCTCAGAGCAACTCTGTACAAAGTAACTCTAATAAAGGACAGGTGAAATCCCCAGAGCTACTCTGTACAAAGTAACTCTAATAAAGGACAGGTGAAATCCCCGGAGCTATTCTGTACAAAATAACTCTAAAGGACATGTGAAATCCCCAGAACTACTCTGTACAAAGTAACTTTAAAGGACATGTGAAATCCCCAGAACTACTCTGTACAAAGTAACTTTAAAGGACAGGTGCAATCCTCAGAGCAACTCTGTACAAAGTAACTCTAATAAAGGACAGGTGAAACCCCCAGAGCTACTCTGTACAAAGTAACTCTAATAAAGGACAGGTGAAATCCCCAGAGCTACTCTGTACAATGTAACTCTAATAAAGGACAGGTGAAACCCCAGAGCTACTCTGTACAATGTAACTCTAAAGGACAGGTGAAATCCCCGGAGCTATTCTGTACAAAATAACTTTAAAGGACATGTGAAATCCCCAGAACTACTTAGTACAAAGTAACTTTAAAGGACAGGTGCAATCCTCAGAGCAACTCTGTACAAAGTAACTCTAATAAAGCACAGGTGAAATCCCCAGAGCTACTCTGTACAATGTAACTCTAATAAAGAGCAGGTTAAACCCACCAGAGCAACTCTGTACAAAGTAACTCTAATAAAGGACAGGTGAATTCCCCAGAGCAACTCTGGACAAAGTAACTATAATAAAGGACAGGTGAAATCTCCAGAGCAGCTCTGCACAAAGTTACTCTAATAAAGGACAGGTGAAATCCCCAGAGCTACTCTGTACAAAGTAACTCTAATAAAGGACAGGTGAAATCCCCGAGGTAATCTGTACAAAGTAACTCAAATAAAGGACAGGTGAAACCCCAGAGCTAATCTGTACAAAGTAACTCTAATAAAGGACAAGTGAAACTCCAGAGCAACTCTGCACAAATTAACTCTAATAAAGGACAGATGAAACTCCAGAGCAACTCTGCACAAATTAACTCTAATAAAGGACAGGTGAAACCCCAGAGCTACTCTGTACAAAGTAACTCCAAAGGACAGGTGCAATCCCCAGAGCAACTCAGTACAAAGTAACTCTAATAAAGGACAGGTGAAACCCCAGAGCAACTCTGTACAAAGTAACTCTAATAAAGGACAGGTGAAATCCCCAGAGCAACTCTGCACAAAGTAACTCTAATAAAGGACAGGTGAAACCCCAGAGCAACTCTGTACAAAGTAACTCTAATAAAGGACAAGTGAAGCCCCAGAGCAACTCTGTACAAAGTAACTCCAATAAAGGACACGTGAAATCCCCAGAGCTACTCTGTACAAAGTAACTCTAATAAAGAACAGGTTAAACCCCCCAGAGCAACTCTTTACAAAGTAACTCTAATAAAGGACAGGTGAATTCCCCAGAGCTACTCTGGACAAAGTAACTATAATAAAGGACAGGTGAAATCCCCAGAGCTACTCTGCACAAAGTAACTCTAATAAAGGATAGGTGAAATCCCCAGAGCTACTCTGCACAAACTAACTTTATTCTATGTGAAATAAAGTATCAATCAGTCAATGGCGAGGGTTCTTCACTCGTAGGCCTATGCTTTAACTGGAATCGATTCCCCGTATTCGAAAGTAGGGGGCGGGGCTCGTTAAGATCGCCAAAATTAAGGGAACACTGCTGTCATCAAAATCAGACTCAACCATTCCATCCTAAACCCACTTCTCCAGCTGCCCTCAAATCCTTTACTCACTTTCTCACCGGTCTCCGAAAGTAGTAGTAGTAAATCATTGCTGTACGTCACTTTTCGGCACAAAAGGTCTTTTAAGTGACATTATAATACGATAAAAACGTTGTAGTCAGTTGATGAGATGAATGATGTACAGATGATGATGTGAGGGTGGGAGTGATAGGGCATGGTGGGTTATTGAGAGCGTTTTCCTTCGCTCGCCCGATAAGGGGTTCTGGGCATGTCTAGGGGATATACCCCCAGACATGCCCAGACGGCCAGAGACTTGAGTTTCGCTGTATAATTTAATGATGAAACTCTGTGGCATTTCGCGCAGCTCCGCTATCCTCGGGTGGGATAGTCCCCAGAGTAACAATGGGAAGGATCACTCCCTCTGGGTAACTCCATTCATCCCACGTGAGAGACCTAATGTCAAACACGCTATTGCCGGTTATTTAAGGCTACCACGGCCTACATCAGCGCCAGCACTGATGCGGGTGCTGCATTGGCTCCGCTGTTGAGCGGAGGAACCAGGGTACGCCACTGGCAATCCGCCCGAAGATTATAGCCAGATACGAGGAGGCTGCAGCTGCCCTTGGATGATTGCTGTAGACTAGTGCTTCCGTACAATGCTGTACACAGCATCCAACAGACGGGACAGATCCCTAATGACCCTCCCCAGATGGGGGCAAAAAGTACTACTACTAGCAATCATCCCAGTCCCCGGTCTCCGAAAGGGACGTGTCAAAGCTAATAAGGCACCACCAGTGTCTTCTGTCTCTAGAGGGCTGACCCCAAGCCAGTTAAGGAGCACCCCTCTAAGCCGCCAATCCCCTGAAAGGGGTTGTTCCTCTCCTCCTGTTCCAGCGATTCTATAAACACACCGTCCTACATCTCAATATCCATCCCCGAGCTCGTGATGGATACTCGTCTGGCATCAGTAGTAGGAGCGTGAACTGGTGCCTGTGCCTGTGAACTTCTCTATAAAGTTGTATCATTTATATTTTAGGAGTTATGTCTCTTTCTTTAAATTTTGGTAATGGCGGTCATTTTAGGCTCAAATGGCGATTTATCTTAATTTCACTATCAATGAAATTTCAGAAAAGGTTTTATTGTATTCTTTACCCATGAAAACCATGGGATAGAGCTCATCCATATGATTGTAGCATTAATATTTTACGAGTTATGGCACAATTTATAAATTTTGGTAATGGCGGGCATTTTACGCTAAAAAGGGGGTTTTCCCAGGGTTGATTTTGGTTGAATTTTTTTTTACTTGACCTGGCATGTCAGGGAAGTCACTGAACCCCAAACTTGCTTTTTATCGAAAATGTCCGGGTTCATGTCAATTCTTACTGGACTATAATTCGGTGTACAGATGTCAGATGTTGACGTATTAAGACGGTCCCCGCACTGAAAGGGTTAACAGGTGTATGCCCACTGTGAAGGAGCGCACAGCTCGTGGACCTGACTGTGAAGGAGCGCACAGTTCGTGGACCTGACTGTGAAGGAGCGCACAGCTCGTGGACCTGACTGTGAAGGAGCGCACAGCTCGTGGACCTGACTGTGAAAGAGCGCACAGCTCATGGACCTGACTGTGAAGGAGCGCACAGCTCGTGGACCTGACTGTTAAGGAGCGCACAGCTCGTGGACCATACTGTGAAGGAGCGCACAGCTCGTGGATCATACTGTGAAGAAACGCACAACTCGTGGACCTGACTGTAAAGGAGCGCACAGCTCGTGGACCTGACTGTTAAGGAGCGCACAGCTCGTGGACCATACTGTGAAGGAGCGCACAGCTCGTAGACCTGACTGTGAAGGACCGCACAGCTCATGGACCTGACTGTGAAGGAGTGCACAGCTCCTGGACCTGACTGTGAAGAAGTGCACAGCTCGTGGACCTAACTGTGAAGGAGCGCACAGCTCGTGGACCTGACTGTAAAGGAGCGCACAGCTCGTGGACCTGACTGTGAAGGAGCGCACAGCTCATAGACCTGACTATAAAGGAGCGCACAGCTCGTGAACCTGACTGTGAAGGAGCGCACAGCTCGTGGACCTGACTGTGAAAGAGCGCACAGCTCGTGGACCTGACTGTTAAGGAGCGCACAGCTCGTGGACCTGACTGTGGAGGAGCGTACAGCTCGTGGACCTGACTGTGAAGGAGCGCACAGTTCGTGGACCTAACTGTGAAGGAGCGCACAGCTCGTGGACCTGACTGTTAAGGAGCGCACAGCTCGTGGACCTGACTGTAAAGGAACGCACAGTTCGTGGACCTGACTGTTAAGGAGCGCACAGCTCGTGAACCTGACTGTTAAGGAGCGCACAGTTCGTGGACCTAACTGTGAAGGAGCGCACAGCTCGTGGACCTGACAGTTAAGGAGCGCACAGCTCGTGGACCTGACTGTAAAGGAGCGCACAGCTCGTGGACCTGACTGTTAAGGAGCGCACAGCTCGTGAATCTGACTGTGAGGGAGCGCACAGCTCGTGGACCTGACTGTGAAGGAGTGCACAGCTCGTGGACCTGACTGTTAAGGAGCACACAGCTCGTGGACCTGACTGTTAAGGAGCACACAGCTCGTGAACCTGACTGTTCAGGAGCGCACAGCTTGTGGACCTGCGCTAAATTACCGTTAATAATATACACTGGTTGCAACCTTAAAGGAATAGTCCCTAATGAGTTTTTTCGATTTAGGCACTTGAACGAGTTTTCAAGGGGACCTACATAATTTATTTTGATAGCATGATAGCAAATGATTCCCAAAATAAAAATGTTATTCCAATAGAAATTGGCTGAGACACAATGAAAAAGAGAATAAACGCCACGTGGCCTTTATTCAATATCGTCTGCAAAATCATTAATTTTGTTGACCTCATGACATGAAACGTCATCGTCACGTGGGGATGTTTCTGACCTTACGCATTGGATTCTGGGATATATCGCCCTAGTTTACCGTTCGATTTAAAATGGATGAGACAATAACAGTCACAATTTACAACAAGACCGGTTATTTACAATGATAGTACAAGAAAAAGAGTTAATCTTAACTCAACGAGTCCGCCATTAACGTAATCGCCTAGTACATTGAGATGGGAGAAACAAGGATATTAATTCTCCGAAAAACCCACGCAGCGTGGCTCGGACCCAAGATGCATGCATATTTGGCGAGGCTGTCAGGCGCTCTACCAAAGCGCTACGTCACCATCTCTATGCCTCCTGTCTACTCAGCAATATTGTTGATGTGTGGCGTTCCGCAATCATCTGTGTTGTGTCCACTTATGTTTACTATATAGGCGTATGTAACTCCTCTCTCAGCTCAATAATAACAGCTTTTGGTCTGAAACATCGCCTTTATGCAAATCACACAAATCTATACATATGTTGAAGAAACTATAGCACAGTCGTTGATTGTTTTACTAAATTGTGTGCTTGCCATTCAGGTGTGGATGGATCAAAATACGCTTAAATTTGATTTAATACTAACCTATATAAGGGGAATGTATAGTTATTGGAAATTTAACCCAACTTGAGAGAGTCGGACATATACAATATATATTGTTGCTCTGGGAACTATCCGACCCGAGCTGTGCGAAAAGCTACGTTGTTTCAACATTAACTTGCATTGCGAGACCAAAATCTGGGGGCAAATCCCAGGAAGGAAGGAAAATACTAACCCGCGCCGGCAATTGTGTCTCAGGTTACTCATGAGAATTAATAGGCAACATTATCAACTTCGCAATAAGATTGTTAGAAATGAAACATCGTGCATAGTTCTTGGTAAGTTCCAAGGCAATCGTACGTTGACCCAACGATGAGGGGTTTTGTTGAGTCGTCCGTGGAGTTCATATATTAGACATGTTTATAAGACCTTGCTACGAGCTTAACGAAAGGTTTTTGCATGGCTGCCTTAAGAAGTCCGCTAGAAATGGTTAAAATTAGACCGACACTATTGTATTATAAAATAGTGGTTAAATGTTGTAAACGATAAATGTAACAGTCATTGATTAGTCGTAAATTAGTCAGTAAGGCTTACGATATGTTGTTTAGTAGATGTGAAAGTGAACATCCCTGTGAAAACTGGGCGTTCTCTGCTAAAAAAAGCTTTTAAGTCAACTTGGCTTAAATTATGTTTGGCTAGGTCAGGATTATGGTAATGTTGGGCCATGTCTAAGGTTACTTAAACAGCGGTTACGCGATGTGTATATAAAACAATGGAATGAGAAAATATACAGCAGTACTAATGGTATTGTCTATAGAAAATTTTAATTGATGCCATATTGCAGTTATTATTTCAATGTCATCAAAATCCCTGAATATAGACAAGCCATGGTTGAATATCTTACAAAAAATACATACCTGTAGTTTCTAGCAAATGGCAACGACCACGCACCTATTACCAACGTTCATATGAAGAATGTGAAATATTGGGTGACGTGTACTATTTTTTCTGTGTAAACGTTTAAAAGTTTTAAGATCAAAATACATTTCACGTTGTTTTTGGACAAAACCATCTATGAATAAATTTGTTGAAACTTTTATCCTCTTTATTAATAATCTAGCTATATTTGTGTATTTTGGACTTAAGTGTTTCAAAATTAATAAAACAATATCTGTCATTATTTGCAAATGTTATAAACTGTTCTTGCATATTAAAATGGAATTATCATCCTGTCTCCTCGCTCAGACTCGCTCAATAAAGTGTATATATATATATTGCACTATAATTATTATGTATTCACACAAATGCTGAAAATAAATAAACCATCTATATATCCTTGGTGTGGCATTCTTAGGGTCATTAGGCTTCATATTAAACACGGCACATCGACCCAATGTTTTCCCAATGTCGGGCCGGCGTCGTAGACAGTGGGCCATCATTGGCCCAACATTAAGTCGAAGAGCCGTGCTTTCTGGGTTATATAGGCTGTACTATTGTAGAAATCACATGCAAAAATGTCGCATGCTAATTGCATAAGCGTCCATGATGTATTCTTATTAATCAATATAAATTTTGACAACTGTCTTAAACATCTTATAATTATGGAGATGGGATATTGATTAAACTATAAAAGTCATATAGGACACGGCATCACAATTTATCTTAAGGATTATCACAATATCGATTTATGATGGAAATGTAAATTTCTCGATGCAGGCAGCAAAATAAACCATTAGCTTTAATCGATGTATTTCAAAAACATAACTTGCGGATGTTCAACTCATACGCTAAGTTTATCTAAAACATGAGACAGTGACTTAATATTGTTTGAATGTTTTGTCAGTACTGTACAACAATGTTGTACAGTACTGACAAAACATAGCAGACGGTGGGCCAACAATAAAGCAACACTGAGTTGACATCAGTCAACCTATATCTTTCCCAAATCTGCGGGTATATTCATAGTGTAATCTAATGCATATTTTTAGTCGAACCTGGAAAGTGTTTTCAGTGTTTTAGTGTTACATAGGTATATTGTACTCCATGAAATTGCATTATGGCATTCTCACAGCATTGTACATTTTTGTATTTATAACACGTTTTATAAAATCGTGTCAATCGGGTCGCAAAAAAAGGTTTCACACGGCCCGAAAAATGTAAATATTTATATAAAGCACTAAACTAGTCTATCTTTGCCATCATTGTAAAATGTATGTCATCAGTGTTAACAAAAGGGAAGTCATGATTGTGCTAATCGGTTGAGCCGGGAATTTGAGCTATTTCGGAAGGTCTTTCATAAACGTAATTACCAGTGTAATAACCTCCAATTTCACAATGATATAAGCGTGCGACATATCATTATAAATGGAATTTCATTACGAACCTCAATATGATGTCACAGAATAAGTATAAGATATATGTTACAATAATTCATATTTGTATAAACATTGATTGCTGAGATATATGATGTATAATTGTGGCCATATAATTTAAAAATTAATATACTTAGTCATTCAATGCTGTTGAAACATCGAGGTATTTTGTACGAAATAGTACGCTGATGCAGCTCGGCCCTCAAACTAAAACAGATTTGTAATGATTTCAGCTATGTGCCAAAATGTTTATGGAAAGCCGCATGAATATATGCATTACATATATATATTATGGACTAGTTATAAACATATTTTTCCGTAATTTGCCTCATTGCTATAGCATCTATTTTGGATTTTTATAATTTTAGATATTTTAGATATCACGGATTTTGTGTGATTTTCGCCAAGACTTAAGTATGCTATTCAACAGAAGTCCACAGAGAAACATTCTTAGAAAATTATGACAAACCTCAATCATTTGCTAACATGTCTAATTAATTGTGGACGTGATGTAGAGACTGAGCCGACAGCTTCTGGTTTAGTGGTGGGATTCTGCAGTGGGGGCTCCAGGTCATCGCTTGATGAATTTCAGCAGAAACTGATCCCCCAGCAAACACAAAACATTTGCAAAACATTTATACAACGTCTTCAACGTCGGTCCAGCATTTTATAAATGTTATACAAATGATTTGTGCTGTCTGAGAAAGCTTCAAGCTGGGCTAACGTGGCAGACGCTGAGGGTGACTGATGATCATGACGTGTCAATATCAGCTCAGAAAACATCACAATATATCTTCTGGTGTAATTTCATCTGGGTTACTGTAGGTCCGACGTCACAGACGCTGGCTAACGTCTTGTAATTTATAACGATTAATAATTTGTTCTCTTTGTTCTCTTTGATTTCTTTGTTCAGTTGTTTTGCCCAGTATTTACAGCTGACACATGAAACCATTGTTAATTATATTTGTCTCGATATATGAATAATGTCTGTCATCTGTCGGTTTCATTTTGATTCCCATAAGTGATTATTTACCAGTCAGAAACATATAACTGTATATTACTCAATTAAAGGGACTGGCCCAGGCTAAAATCATAGAAAAATCGGTGATTTTATTTTGACTTCTTAATATGACCATATGATGTAAACATGTCCATAGACTAGAGCTGCAAAGTTTTTTAATTTTTGTGCTGCGCATTCACCAGTTAGGCTAGATATAGAGACGAAATTCCCGGATTTCTAATTTTTGCCATGGTTGTTTTTTTATGAACTTTCTATACCCATGGACGCAGAAAAGTGCGTTTTGCGTTGCCGGTTTTATTGATTATTATACAAATTAGGCAATTATTATTCAAAATCAAGATTTACTCGATAAATTTAAAACTTATTGCCTTAGGCACATAAATATGGTGTTTATACCCACATTTACATGTTCAAGGATTAGGGTAGGATATAAGTCGAAGCATATCCTGTGAAATATAATTATTTGTTATGCTAATTAGGCAGCCATTGCGGAAAATAGATCTTCCCGCGAATTTGAAACCAATGGGAATAGACACTTGTATGCTCATGGCCAGGTATGTGTATGCTCAAAATTTAAAATGAGTGTTGTTTATATTTATAAATGTTAATTTTTTAATGAAAGAATATAGCAGTTTTTTATAAAAATGTGTGTATTTAAACCGGGCTGAGATCTGAAACATTGAATTTTGCTCGGCATTTTAGTATTTATTTGCTATTCACTTTTGTTTGTGTGCTTATCTAAATGACTGTACCCATTTATATCAAAAACCAAACTTTAAAAATGTACCGTCAACATGACGTTTTAGTGGAAGGGTCAAACATATTGATAATTTATGTATCCGCATAGTCAGATATAGATAAGGTGTGAGATTTGAACAATAAATAAGAAACGAAGAATTATGAATTAGATATCCTGACACGCCATTTTAAGCATATAAGAACACCCTTCCAACAGTAATAAATACAGCCAAGTAGGCCACAATCAATGTGTGGCCTAGAGGAGCGAGAATAGGTGAGCGAAAGGTTATCCAGTTTATTCAATATTACGATCATAACAAAAAACGCAAATTACAAGACAATGAATACATGTTCAGCGAGAAACATACAAATGTGGAGGATGTAATGTACAAACAATACTGAAGTAGGCATGATATTTATTATTAATATACACTACTCTTACATTATTTTTAATGAATCGAATCTAAAAAACTGTTGGATCCACCATTTTTCCCAAATTCAAAATGGCCGCCACTCGCAAACCGAAATTATAATATCTTTGCAACATATGGCTCAAATATTATGATGTTAACATCAGTTTTATATAATTTAATGACGAGGAATCTATTTTAGTGGTTTAAAAATGATTGAGATGAAACTGTACATTTCAAGTTTATTTAAAATAGGTAAAATGACACATGTTGTAAAAACATATATATTTTAAAATATCAAACGCCGATCAAATTTAAAATAGTCAATGACATTTTATTAATGTTTGACTGTCAACAACATATATATACATATTGGTAAAATCCTTAACTTCAGTTATAAGAGTCACTTAAAAACAAACCTCAGCCACTCGCAAGCCCTATTGTGATTAACTAAAATGCTATGGAGGATCATTGTTTGTGCACTCACCCTCACAGTTACATAGATGTGTGCATCTCAGATTAGCAGCGCATTCCTAATTTCCTTCATACATGCTTTTTGGTAAATGTACAGTTGCAACAATACACCCGCTTTGCTAAAATCTGCCAGAACCCTTCTTGAGTAATTAACGCGTGCGCGCAAGCACAGCTTTTGCTGTATATTATGATAACGTTCCATCATGCACCGCTCCAGTCGTTCGGGGTTATCATGCCAATACCCAGGAAACTAGTATTGCAACCAGCCAGTAAAGCTCCATAGAAGAATGGAAGAGAGATGTTTCTTTGAAAACCAATATTTTCTAAAATTTTATGGACAGGGATTGGCTATAAAGTTTTTTCAGAACCGAAACCAACCCACAAGTCAATGAATCTCACGCTAGTGACTGCCAGTTTATACATGATCACAATGCATCACGTGGAGAGGTCAGCGCTATGGGAAGGATGTACCGTACTAGCCTGATCATTCTTGGTGCAATAGAATACCGTATATTGAAATATTCGGGAAACGTAATCTGGTAATGAGAGGTTAATCATTTCTTGACCTATGAATCAGTCACCATGGATGGGTGTCGCTCACTGAACATTGGCTGGACAACCAGCTGAAGCATTACGTTTCTGTTGGGTTAAATTTTTCAAATTATGTACTGTAGGCCCATTCCACATTATGTTCAGTATAGTTATTACAGACATCGATGTATAATGCTAGTGACAAAATGACAAAAAATAACCGATATTTTTTTCATAGGACACGAAGACGTTTTCAGATATTCCAAGAAGTCAGATTTCATCCCACTTCTCAACTTCCCTTTGTCTGATAATGGTGGTGGCAATTTTTAATTTTCAAATAACAAAATCTATATCTGCATCCGGGCATAATTGGAGAGAAAAAAGAAGCTAGCAAATTATTGTGCTCAAGTAAACTGATATTACGTTTAGCCTTTAGTTATCGATGTTTTGCAAATGTTGAGAGAGATGTCGTCTTTATTGTATCAGCCATGGACACAGAGCCATACATGATCCGCTCTTCGACAAATGTTTCATGTAAATTCTTGCTTTTGTTAAAGTCATTGCAGAATGTATCAGCAGGCATTCTTCATCTTGTATCTAAAGTGAATAAGTGTCTGAATAAGTGTCATCAAAGAAAAAGGATTGCCCTTGAAAAAAGAGATAAGAGGGATAAGACAAGAGGGATCTAACATCTTTATAACAATGAGTTTGGAGATTTTGCCCTTCTTCATGACGCCTATAAGCAATTTCCCATGTGGAGACACAATTATGTGCATCCATAATAGCAGGATTGTCAAATGGAGAAGACATCTATGGGTACACAGTCGAGTAGCTGTTTGGTCAAAAACAAACAACCAACCGCACAGCTCATATATCACCTGCACATCCAGATCAAAATCACTTTTCCGAAAAGATAGGACAAATCGGCTACGTGGTTGTTCTAGATCAAGATTCATTGACCAATGTGAAAATTTTCGTCATAAATTTTTCGTGTGAGTGTCCCTGCTGTCATAATCAAAATACCCATTGAGTTGATGCATATCATAGGATTCTTTCTTCAGAATTGAGCCGGCCATTTTCGACGCTAGTTTAATGTTGTATAAATGTTATACAAATGTTTTATTATGTTTTCCGGGTGGGCGTGTAATTGGATATGTTCGTTCTATACGATATGCTAAATATGTTACACCAGTTTTGACCGTCATGGTGAAGTTACTGTTTGCAATGCGTATTACACATGAAACAATTGTGACCGAACTGGCTGTAAGGTCAAAATGTTCAAAATTGATTTCTCAGTAGATTTGATAGCCGGGCCCGTCCTGTTTCATAAACTGAAATAATTTTTGAATTTTTTTTATTACTTTAAGGTATACATGTATTTATTTTTTTAAATTTAGTTATGTAGGCCTAGGCCTAATCATTAAAATTAAAATTTGAAGGACGTCGTAAATAATTGTAACAATGCCGCCTGGATGTACCTCTTCGCTTGACGGGTCACAATTACAAAATCAGAAAAAATAATATACTAATCATTTGTAAGCAGTCCTGGCATGTTAACAGGTTAATGTTCAAATCAATTGATGAGGGTTTGTGTTCAATTTGTCGTAAGATAACGTACCCACATCAAACAGCATATGAGGTCCCATATGACATCGACGATGATTATACGGAGATGAAAAGAGGACTTTTGAGCTTTTAGCTACCATGATTTTGATCATATTTTCCATTTGCTCTGTGATGTGAATTGCTGCTGAATTCTAACCACATCATTTTATAATAGCGAATGAAAATTACTCGATTTGATAAGAGTGTAATATATCAGATAAAAACTTCCTACTTTTGTAATTCGTTGGGTTGTATCGTTGCTTATTGATCAGCTCTATTCACAATAATTTACCCCTTGGTTTGTTAACCTTTAAGAACTGAAATATCTGTATGCGAGCCATGGATACCAAAGAATTGTTTTAAATTTGAAATAATCATAAATGTCTTAGTTGGCTCTTTCCGCTTCATTTGAATACCTCATGGTATGAGTCGACGTCCATTGTAAATATTTTAATTCTTTCAGTGCGGGGATCGGCTTTAGACGTCAGAATCTAACGTCTAAAGACGGCCCCCGCGCACAAAGGGTTATACAGTAGATGTGGGGACTATTAGCATGATCCCAACAAATACAAAACGTTAACGCGATGTTGTAGACGCTGAACCAACATCAAAACAGTATTGGTCAACGTCTTGTGGCTGCTGGGTCAAAGAATTACGTGTGTCAATCAATCACCATGACCATGACGAAGCAAATATTTATGTCTCCGGTAGCCTATCTGTCACTGAAATAATTGAAATGCATTTCTGGCCTGTTTATTGAATATCTATTTATTCTTAGCTTGCCGAGACCTGTTTTAGAGATAAGGTGCATGACTACAATCACCATATGGTGTACCGATCTGGGCCCGTATTCTCGTACAAGTTACGATAAATCGTAGGCTTCGGATTGGTCGAGATGACCATAAAGTGTACACATGCAATTAACTATCAAAGATCTAAATATTGTGCTTAATGATGGCAGCTTTTAATATCATCAGATATAATCGTAGATCCCCTTGCATCATTCAGTTGTTATTTAAATTGTATTATAATAAAATAATGGACCATCGTAAAATATCGTCCATCTGGGCAACTAGGTGCCAAGTCCATCTGTCATTGAAAAGTCTCCCGGAGTGTCATGTTATGTTGGCACATTGTTGATGAAAGGTAATCATGGTAAGGGCTTAAAAATAAGAAAGTGTCATTGTAAGTTAGGACATTCAGGTGAGAATGGCTTTTAATTTTAACAGGTTTGGTGAGATTTGAAAGAAAGTCCCAAAACAAGATGGTACCTTGTTGCAGTAATCAAATATTGCCCTGGCCCCTAGTTTCACCAGCTGTTAAGCTACATAAAATATGTACACATCTTAGTCATCACTGCCTACACCATCCAGGGATCACCGTGACCTGGTCCAAATATTAAATTATCTAATCTGAACTGCAAAATAAGTCATTTTTTGCTCAGTATAATAATGTGACATCTTGTTTTGGGACCTTATTCAAATCTCATAAAAATATATATTTCGACTTTGTATTGATACGAGCTGGTCTCTTTCTGTCAAATGGGATTAGACAGAAATGGAATTAGATATGTTGGAATTAAAAATAATTTGCACAAGAAGGTCCCAGCCCATTTTAACACCTTTTCTTGGCTACTTTTAAAGCCTAAAATAACTTTGAACATTTTTGCATTCGGAGTGACTTTTTAATAAAAAAAATTACTTGGCACTTTGTTGCACCAGAGGGACTATATCACCCTTTTAAATCGATAGGCCATGTGCGATGAATTATCAAACTTAGGGACTTCTAGCAATTCTCGACATAATAAGGCTGACATTTCAATTACAATTTTTATTTTTCTTAAATCCACAGTAGCCTAGCCATGTCATCTATTTATGTAATCACATGAGATATCGCTATAATTGATTATTCCTGACATATCCTAATAAATTCAAAAATTAATCTTTATTCATACCAGCATAATTATTCAAGATTAATTTGATTTGAATCTGAACATAGAGCTTAACCCTTCCATCGCTATTCATGACTATAATTGTTTTATAATGTTTTATCACCAGTTTAAATCACTGTTATTGGGAATGAAATGACTTTTCAAACATCATTGTTTGCAATAATTGTGACCCGCCATGCGAGAAGGTACCTCCTGGCGGCTTTGTTGCAATAATTTATGACGTCATTTAAAATTTAATTTTTATTATTACATAACAGGAAGCAAGCGGAACAGGAAAGATACGACTATCACATCAACTGAAAAAAAAATCAAGTTTGACATTTTCGACCTCATATCACTGTACTTTTCCGATTCGTGTGGCGGGTCACAAATGTTTGGTATCAATTTTAACAAATATGAACACTTTTCACACACCTGAAGTTACGGATCGCGGTCAGAAGACGCAACTTCAAGTGAATGAAACTATAACCTAGAAACCTGAACGGGTAAATGGTAGTGGTTTTTTTCATGATTATAAGACACAATCATTTCACGATATTTTATTGTGAAAGAACAATAAAAAAAAACCATAAGAAATAATTGTTCAGAAGCGTCTACGAGAAAAAAAGAGGTATATTTGACCAGTTTTTTTTGTTTACCTGCAGAAACAACATCGTTTTAGGTCCTTTTAAATGGATATTTGCCTCCTATCTTTGAGCCCTGCTCTTCCAGCAAACGAAAAAACATTTGTATAACATTTATTCAACGTCGGACCAACGTCTTCGATTTTGGTCCAACATTGCACAAATGTTATACCAATGTTTTGTGTTTACTGCGATGTAGGCTACATGTATGTGGTGAGCTTCAGTGCTCAGTTGGCAAATTACTCATTTTAGTACATGTAAATTAAAAAAATATATATTTACAGTGATTCTATGCATTCAATAAATTACCATTTCAAAGGCTTGAAGCCCGCATTACCTTGCAACCTGCACCTTACAACGTTTGTCACAGCAGTAACGTAATAATACTATGAACATGTTGAAAAATGTATTTTGCTAAACAAAAGCTAAACAAAACTAAACAAAAACACGTGCTAAGCAAAAGCAAGTGGTTGTCCCTAGCTATGTAGTCTGTGATATGTTTATCAATTCTAGCTGGTATCAATGAATTCAATAAAGCAAACGGGACATTTATTCGTTATCATTATCAGATTATCATGCAAACTTCACAGGTACAGTGAGGCCGCCATGAAATCACTTAAGTTAATAATTGAGATAGAATCGAGATTACTTCACCAAACCATATGTTTTCGGTATCAAGGGATGCAGTAGGCCTAGACACACGATACATCCACACGACATCATTAAATGTATTATACAAAATTCAAAATGGCCGCCATAACATCATCACTAAAGTTATCATATCTTCCTCAATATTTGAGACGCTTCGTCTCTATCTCATCAAAAATATTTAAACAATACTACAATATAATACAAAATAGAGGTAAAGTACCTGGACATAAAATGTCGTAAAAATATGGAAACCCTGTGATGTCTATATATTTTGATGAGCTGAAACAAGTTCAGTTCACAAGCTGAAAAATGACTGTCTGTCATGCAATACATGGCTAAGTTGCTGGAGCCTTGTATTCAGACTAGTTGATTATTCACTTTCTAGTCTCTGGTATTGAATTTCAGATCTATTTCTTTCTATTCTTATATATAAACATATTTATTTTCGGGTGGATTGCCCAAATAGCGCATTAAGCACTAGACGAGGGGTTCTCCACATATACATAACATTTATGTACAATACGAACAATACAATACAATACGAACAATACAATACAATACAATACAATACAATACAATACAATACAATACAATACAATACAATACAATACAATACAATACAATACAATACAATACAATACAATACAATACAATACAATACAATACAATACAATACAATACAATACAATACAATACAATACGATACGATACAATACAATACAATACAATACAATACAATACAATACAATACAATACAATACAATACAATACAATACAATACAATACAATACAATACAATACAATACAATACAATACAATACAATAACTTAAAATACAATACAATACAAAACATTAATTTAATATTCAGCAAAATGTTACGTAAATTTTGTTTCATTTAAAGCAGCAAACACAGATCGAAAAAACATCGTAGCTCCGCGTTATATCACCAGTTTTACTCGGTTATGGATAAGGTAAATTATAATATATTATTATGTTGACTAAATCTATCAGAGTTTAAAATGAAATTTTGTGTGGCTCTGAAAAGAAGAATATTTTCATCCGGAGATAAATCTTTGGATCCAAAAAGTAAAATTTTAATATATGCAGTAGGAGCGATGGTATTTCTAATTGCAACCAGTAGTCTCTCTCGTTGAGCAGCATAGAGGGGCAGTCCAGGAGATAATGAGGAACAGTCTCATGTGTTACGCCACAAGAGCATCTAGGAGACTCAACAATGCCGAAGGGAAAGAGATGAGCAGATAACTGTGACATTCCGAGACGCAGACGAGTGTGCCAGATGGAAGCTGCTCGTAAACCTGAATAATAATGAGGTGGTGGGCGTTTATAACCATATTTGTCTTTTATGCGTCGCTTAAAGAGAGAGAACGAATCTAAGTTTCGAATACTGTAATCCAGACTGTTCCAGTACCTAATAGATGAAGGAAAAAAATAATTTTTAAAATAGGAAGTTCTACAACGTGGCACCCTGATGTTATTAGCGCTTCGTGTAGCATATCTAGTTGAGCTAGCTGTTGGTTGACAAATTTGGGACAAATACAATGGTGATAGCCCATGAACGATCTTAAACATATAAATTAGTTTATGCCACTTCCTTCTTTTAAAAAGGGGTTCCCAGCCAAGTTCTAATAAGAGTTTTTCGGAGCTAGTTTGTCTCATCCCACCAGTACATATCCGAGCAGCCTCCATCTGCACACCCTCAAGTCTGTCTGCTGAATATTTAGGACAGTTGTCATATATTACGTCTGCATATTCTATTATGGGTCTAATACAGTTAATAAATAGTCGTTCAAGTGCTTTCCGGGGTAGAGTATATTTCAGGCATCTCATTATGTTTACAATTTTCCCTGCCTTACCAAGTATGTAATTTATGTGGTTTTCCCATGTGTAAGATTTATTTATTAATAATCCGAGATGACAGTGCTGGTTTACTTCTTCGAGTATAACTCCATTAATAGTTAGATGTGGATGATGTAATAGTTTACGCTTTCTAGTCAGTGTCAATGCTAAGCATTGAATATCATAAGCGATTGGATAGACCAGTTAAGTAAGGATTGGAGATCAGAATTTATCTTAGTCGCTGACACAGCCGGACTTGAGTCTACAATTTCTATGAGGCAAGCATCGTCAGCATATAATCTAATAGCACATGCTCAGTTTATAACCATGTCGTCCAAGTGCACAAGAAAGAGTAAGGGTCCTAAAATAGATCCCTGTGGTACACCAACGTCCACAGGGAGGGTCTCCGAATGGTGACCATCAAGCACAACGCATTGTACTCGCTGATCAAGATATGATGAGATCCACTTAAGTAAATTTCCAGAAATTCCTTTTCCGCTTTAGTTTAAATAGAACACCTTTATGCTATACCTTATCAAATGCCTTTGATAAATCCAGGAAAACAATTCTCCCATCTTTACCATCATCTAAGGCCTCGGTTAACTTATGCGTAATGGATAATAGTTGAGAAACAGTATCGTCACCAGAGTGGAAACCAGAATTGTGTGGGTTTAATAACTTATTATCCATCAGGAAAGAATACATTTTATTGTAAACAAGCCTTTCGAAAATTTTAGAAACATTACAAAGAAGGGATACCGGTCTATAACTACATTTATTTGGGGCATCATTTTTCTTGTGCACATGGACGACATTGCTAGTCCCCCAATCGCTGGGAAACACGCCAGCTTCTAAAGAATAATTAAAAAGCCAAGACATCTGCGGTATTTTTTAACAAAAAAATACTAATGCCATCAGGACCAGTTGCCTTATTTACATTAAGTGATTTTAAAATCTTCTTAATTTCTGGTATTGAAAAGGACATATCAGATAATCTTGCCTGCGTCTCGTATTCAAAGGGTGGTAGAGGGTGGTTTTCTGCTCCGGGTGGTTGTGTACATTGACTGGTAAAGTATTGGTTAAAAATGGCAGCTTTCACACATGGGTCAGTAAAAGAGACGCCGTTTTCAATCAATGGTGGTATAGAGGTGCACACTTTGTCACCAGTCACCTGACGGACAGTTTTCCACCACTTACGATTAGGCATGTCAGAGCTGCTTAACTCCTCCCCCAGGCTTGTATAGTAGTTGAGACGTAGTGTTCTGCTGAGGGCAACCACCTGATTACGAACAATTTTGAAGGTATTGAGGTTTGCATCAGATCGTGACCGTTTGTAACGCCTCCACAGAACATTGCGTCTCCTAATCAGCCTTTCAAGGTCACCGTTTACCCATGGTTTCTCTCTAGCGCGAACTGTCACAGTGATATTTGGGATGAACTCAGCTGCGGTCTGCATTAGTAATGACGACCAATAAGTAACAATATCATCAATATCATTAAAACCAGCATCCCAAGCTGCAGAAGACAATGCTTCAACTAAACCATCTATGTTACATTTTTTATAGTTCCACCAGTACGCTTAAAAATGTTATTACGTCTTATAGATGAATACATTTTACAAATAATATTGCAATGATCAATTTTGACCAGAGGTGGGATTACATTACATTCCATAAATTTATTAGGACTTTCAGTAATAACCAGATCTAGCAAGTATTGGGGAGAGCCGTCATATGCGAGCCGAGTGGGTTGATTTATAATTTGTGTGAGGCCCTTGTCCTTAACAAGGTCACGTAACAGGCAGATTCATGATTGTCTCCCCATAACTTGCATCGATCGTTAAAATCACCTGTTACTACAATACTATCGGCGCCGCTGTCTTGCGCTAATTCTATTGAAGATGCTAGAGATGATAGGAATATATCTCTATTGGCAGCTAATTGTCCAGGAGGACGATAATATACAGCGAGTAAAAGTTTATAGTTGTTTAACAAACATTCAATCCAAATACATTCTGAATTAGCATCTTCTAGATCGTTTCTACGGCGTACAGGTGAATGGTCGGCGCAGTATATAGCAGTACCGCCGCCGCGCTTGTTTCTGTCCCGTCTAAATGGTTTCTGGTAACCAGTGATAGAAACAAGAGCGTCGGGAATGTTACTATCCAGCCAGGTTTCAGTTACGGCTAGCACGTCTATGGGCCAGTCATTTGCCATAATTTGTAATTCAGATAGTTTTAAGTCAGATTTGTTAGCATATAAGCTCTGCATGTTACTCAATGAAAAGACCAGATTTGTATTATTGTTTTATTATTATTTACTTCATACATTTCATTGTTTTAATGGTTTCTTTGTGGCGCCCTGGTGGAGTGCGCGATGTCAGGAAGATACTATTGCCATACAATTAGCTTGTGGTGACTTATGGTGCTGTCACGGTTTGTGATAGCTCTGTGGTGCTCCTCTTCCATCACAGACCTGATTGTCAGCTATGGGGTCACTGTAAGTCTGCCCATTATTTGCTTATGATTTGTTCTTTTGTTACTTTTTTTCTCATCATGTATACTGTTTTCTTGTGTATTGATGGTCCTCTATTGTATGTCGTACAATGTACTTTCTTTTATGCTTTCCATTGCCGGAAAGTGATGTTAAGTATTATTTGACTCTTATAAGTACTAGGCTTACTGTATTTATTTTGACACAAACATTGTTTTGTGGGTTTTTATTGTTCATTGTTTCAGTCGTTGATATTTATGTTAATTTATATATAGACGCCTGTGATTCAATAAATTATCTTGAATGCCACTTAAATGATCACTAGTATCGAAAACTGCATGACGTTAAGAAACATTACCTTACATACTATACAAAGAGCAGCTAAATCTTGCCTCTTCTTCTTCTTCTTCTTCTTCTTCTTCTTTGTGTACTGAGCCAAACGTCCTAGAGCGGAAGACTAACGGCTCAGGAAGATTGTGTATGCGCTGCTCTCGGTTCAGAATCTGCAATTCAGATTGTAGTATTTGACTTTGGCTTAGTTAGTCTCAAAACAACAACAAAAGTGCAAGGGGTGGGAGATAAAATGTCTCTCCTCCCAACAAAATTGTGCAAAAAAAGATGATGGACTTCTGATTATTAGAAAGATGGGAGATTCAAGGTAAGGAGGGATGGTGCACAAACTACACGTTCTGGCAACGCATTTCACTGATTGACTGTTTTCGGAAAGAAAAGAAATTTTGGTAAGCATATGTATTACAACGGAAGGGTATATAGGCCAGTGAGTTTGATCTCGTGTTTGTCTGATGGGGGCTAATATATTGGCTGGATGGTACTGCCACCAGATTATGGGTAATCTTATATAGTAGGGTGGGGCCGTAGCAACATCGTCGTTGGGCTAGAGTAGGCCATTGGAGATGGTCTAGCATGTCTGAGACACTACTTGGGTTATCAGGTTATGATACCGTCTCAGAACATACCTAGCATCTCTTCTCTGGACCATCTCCAAACGAGTAGCACATTTGAACTGTGGGTCTCATACCTGCACACTGTGGAGCAGTGCTCTAGGTGTGGACGCTCTAATGCTTTGCAAACTATGGTTTTGATGACTCTTGATCTTGTTTTCACGTTACGTTTGGCGAAGCCCAGCGACTGATTTGCTCTAATTGTGATGTTATTAATGTGCTTATTTCAATTCAAATCTGATGTGATCGTTAGTGTTAAATATTTTGTTGATTTACTTTATTGAGGGTATGTCCGTGCAGAGTGTAACTGTAGGCTGCTGGAGACTTTTTCTGGTCACTGAGAGTATCTCACACTTGCTGGGGTTAAATTCCATTAGCCACTCTCCCCCCATGCCATTACTTTATTTAGGTCGTTATGAGTTCTAAACAATTTTGCAGCAAGGGAATTTCTCTGTAAACTATGCCATTATCTGCGATAAGCCAAACATTTGACGAAAGAAAGTTTGGAAGGTCATTTATATAATTTAAGAAGAGGATAGGTCCCAGAACATAACCTTGGGGGACTCCAGATGTTACTTTAACGGTGTCGGAAACTGTGCCCTCTTGTATCACTTTTTGTGTACGGTCTGATAGGAAAGAGTTGATCCAGTGGAGTGTAGAACCTCTACTGCCATAATAGTCTAACTTTATGGAGATTAGTTGATGGGACACCTTGTCAAACACTTTGCTGAATGTCAGTTTGTAATGTTAGTTTGTCAGACTGTTTGTCAGACTGTAATGCCAGTTTGTTTTCTGTTGTCTAAATCTTTACCTGATTCATGTATCAGTGTCACTAGCTGTGTTTTTGCTGTAGATATTTTGGATCGAAAGCCATGTTGCACATCATAGAGAATGATGTTGTTTTCAAGGTGTTCAATCAAGTTCCTCACCACTATATGTTCCAACAGCTTACAGCAGATGCAAGTAAGCGATACTGGTTGGTACTTGAAGGCTTGTACTTTTCACTTTTCTTGAAGGAGGAGCGAGTTGTTCTGAGAATTCAAATACTTATCTTGGCACTGTATCATCAGGGCCTGCGGCCATGTGAATTTTGTGTGATTTTATTAATTTGGTGATCCCAGGCACAGTGATGGTAAAGTTTTGCATAGGTTCAAAGGGGCTGTGTCCCAAATCAGGTAAATCGTTGGTGATTTTTTCATTCAATAAGGATTTAAATTGGTCATTTAGTACGTTTGCCATTTCCTTTGAACCAGAAATTAATTTGCCATCCACTTTGAGTAGTCCGACGCCAGAGGGGTCTTTTTTTGATGCGCTTAACCATGGACCAGAGTTTCTTGCTTCCTTTGTCTAGACTTAGGTTAATTAGATCTTCTATATAATTTTCAATTTTTTTCTGATATTTCTCTGGACCTTCCTTTTCATGTCTTTTAATTTCAGTGTGTTTTCTTCCGATTCAAGATTTTTCATGGCTCTGAATGCTTTATCTCGTTTTTTAATCAATGAACAGGTCTTTCTGTTGACCCATGGGAGACTATCCTGCTCTTTGATGGTATGAAATTCGCGGATTCATGGTTAAGTGCATCTTTTAACTAAATCCACAATTCGTTTGCATCTTTACCATTTTTCTCTGTTTCGAATTCTTCCCTCCACTTAGTCAAAAAAATTGAAAAGCTATTCCTGTTTATTTTTTAATATAGTCTGTCACTCGATTTATTATTTGTTATTTTTTGTGGGCTGATACTCACTTCTCTGAAAATAGCATCATCTTCTGAAAACCCTGGTATGGAACTATTGGATTTACTAAATTTGGTGAGTTGGTTATCAAAAGCTCCAAAATATTCTCATATCTAGTAGGTTTCAAATTAGACTGACACAGGCCAGTGTCATCAAGTATACACAGTAATTTATCATGTAATTTAGGATGTTTGGCATGTTCCATTGTTTCGCTTGTATCCCAATTTATGTTTGGTTGAATTTATATAATTACATAACTGTTGGTATTGTTCATAAATCTAGAAGGCTATTTTCTAGTTGATCAAGAGGTTCGGGGTTGACATCTGGGGGTATATAAAATGACCCAACAAAAAGATATTTGCTCCCCCTTATCTCCACTCGACACCACACACGTTCACAATTCACTTCTAAATCAGGAGCCTCTGATGATGTGAATTTGCTACTTATTGCTACAAATGTCCCTCCCCTTTTTTGTTCAATCTGTCTTTTCTAAATATATTGAAATCAGGTGGAAAGATTTCTGAGCTGAGATGTTTGGGCTTAATCCATGACTCTGCTCCGATAATGATGTCCGGCTTTACTCTATCCACCATTTCGATCAGTAATGACCTTTTATTAGCTAAACTCTGACACTTTATACCAATGACTCTCAAGGGTGGTTCAATTTTGTGCTTTTTACCTTGTGAACGTACTGGTGAAGATGATGCTAAGAGGGGGGGGGGGGGTCTAGACTAGAATTTAAACTAGAAAAACTGTCATGAGAAAGTGATGGCAATGAAGTGCCCTCACTTGTCATAAATCTGTTGATGGGTTTGAAATGCCACAGTTAAGACAGCACCAGCTCAGACTACTAGCACCCATGGTATTGATGAGGGTGATAGGGCTCAGTGTGTTTTCAGTATTTTTGACTTCACAATCAATATGTCCGGCATGGCGGTGACCTTGTTTTGGCTGATAAAAGTTTGCTTCTCTTTTGATTATGATTGGATAACACCCCATAATATTATCTGGGCGGATGTAGAGCTTTTAAGAAAAACATTCTTTTACAACGAAAAATTCAAAATGGCCGCCATGAAATCAATAAATTATCATAACTTTCTCAATAATTGAGATGGAGACTTGATTTTTTCACCAAACGATATATTTTTGTTAATAATTGGAAATACAGTAAAACAAACGATACCTTCCTTTGCCATAATTATCATGCTTAAAATGCTTTAATAATACTTTGATGACAGATATCGCAGCAGTGCTGATTGCATAATTGCACACCTATTCATTACGCATTTAGTACACATAACCCATAAACTGATAAACGTGATATCTCACATGACATATGACATCACATTGATATAACCTTTCTTTTGGGTGGTATCCGTGGCATGCAGTAAAGCACACCCTCAACCTATGTCAACCTTCATACCCAATTATAGATCAATCTTTTGTGATGGAAGCCCAAGCTGATGCTACACTTTGCTGTATGATTGTGTCATGGAGATAGTAGTCTACTATCTCCATGATTGTATAGTTGTAATTTAGCTTGCTTAATTGAGCCTTGATGAAGGGGAAGGGAAGGGCAAACATGGGGGTATTACACCTCCCAATATTACCACTGCCCTACATTTCCTAAACATGTGTGTTGAAATGATACCCGACCAAGAATATGTCACCATCAATCCTTTCCAGTAGATGACTGCACCACTAACAAGCTTGGAATTGATAGAAATATTTTTTGCGAGATTGACCTTGAAACGCTGGTGTCTTCAGAGAAACCTGACATTAAAAAATATTCTGATTTTTTCAACTCCCCTCCCCCGAATTCAGCGGTGGGGATGCAGGTGTGCCCAGGAGTTCAGCGTTAATAGGGTTAAACCCTATCGCGGGGAATACCCATCTTCCCTTGGCCAGTCTCACGCGAG
Source organism: Flabesymbios commensalis (assembly GCA_964017125.1). NCBI lineage: Eukaryota > Metazoa > Annelida > Polychaeta > Terebellida > Flabelligeridae > Flabesymbios > Flabesymbios commensalis. Next base: position 57,244,265 of record OZ024915.1, read on the forward strand.
TGTTTACCGCATGAGCCTGGCCGTATCGAGTTCTATGATCAGTTATATCTTTCTACGTGGTCATCTTGGGAGTGTGTCGAGATTCAAACCTCATTGGATGTTTCAGAATCATAAAAAGGTCATAAAAGGTCACGACAAATTGACTTCTTGTTCATCTCTCATGCACAGCACCTGTTTCTGTTGACTATTATATAGTCAAGTTGGGAATCTCTTATTTTGGACAGTGACGTGTACCGAATTTTGTCATGGCGGCCAGTAATCATATAGTGCCGCCATCAGGTAGCTCGGAACACAATGACATCAGCGTGTGATTCTAAGCTTATCTATCTATCTGATCCATTATACCAACCGAAACAATCAATATAAGCTTTGCTCTCAGGCAGCTGTCAAGCGCTGTCTGATTGACCGGTCTTGAGACACGCGACATTCAAAGTATCTCGCTATTTAAAATAGTTGGACGCTATGCTCGATAAAGCAAGGTATCGCACGGCGTGCTCGTGGGTAAGATAAATTGTTGTGGAAGATGGGAATCCCCTGTACGTGGGTTTCTCGTGACCTCATTTCTGGCTATCATGGGCATTCACTGTCTATTTCATCACGAACATAAAAACACTTGGACATCACCGTCAGATTATGCCATAAATTCATGTTTGACCCGCCAGAGTAAATTGTTGATCACTTATTGCGAACCACCTCACATATTAGCATTCATAAACTAACTTTAACTAACTTTTGCATCATGCCCAGATTTTCATGGGAAACGTTTGAGACTAAGACATGAGATCTCTATGAACCACATTTATGTCTCACCACAATTTTATCAACATGGGGGTGTTGGGGACCATTGTGACACATGCGATGCGGTCCATTGGGACACCCCTTTAATATTTATACTATACTTTCCCAATTAATCCCTTTAATATTTATACTATTTTCAAAGCCCCTTATTCGTCATTGTCAGTACATTTTCTAAATAGCTATCCATGCCGAATCTTCCTAATCATCTGTAGGGTCCTACATCATTCATTATTCATTAATTATTCTACTATAGGTTGGACTTTTACACTGGTGTCTCTTAAATGATCGTTCTGGTCAAACTGTGATGCTTGACAATAATTTTACTTAATTAGTTACGAGGTGTAATGCTGTAATACCTATACATTTTAATATCATCACTGATTCATCAGTCTGTATTAGATTTGTATTAGTTTCTTATCCGTATCCCAATCATCCCCATGCACTGTCCCAATGTAGCACATTGGGATGATATTTAATGTACCCCACACATGGGAACCACTGGGACACTCTACCAGAGGTCATAATATAGTCATAAGTTAATTTCTGTTCTTCGTTAATAAACTCATGTGTAATAGATTAATGAAATAATATTTAGTTTTCATCCTTTAAGGTTGTCAGCGTATGTTATATCGTAGTCAAGTTATCTTACAAAACATATCACAATGGTCCACAGTCTCCCCTAGGTCATGTGCATTGATTCTCTGTTTGGTATGTAAGCCATTGACAATAAATACTCTTCAATCTCGATTACACTTAAAAGTCGATGACATTAATTCAGAGCACTTGTGCCTTGATTACCTGATTTCATTGCTTTAGTTAATTTCTACTTTTCTATAATGGTCGTGTCAAACATTGTCAATGATTACGAAACACCAATAGCAATCATATATCACATGCAGATAGTTGAACATTTGCTCGTCACCTAACAATTGAGCGTATTCTTTAACTTTTTGCACCACAACAAATACTAGCCACAATTGTAAAATCAGATAACTCATCTAATTATTTCAACTCCCCAATTTTTTTACGCCCATGTAACATGCATAAACATAATTACAGTCTCTCAGTTCTATTACACAGTTTTCTAAAGGACGATGGTTCTAATGTTTTATCATTACTTTACTTGGGAAATAAAACATAAATTGCTGTTATGATATCCATAGCAGGTTTACTCTTTTGTATATTGTAGCGTAAGTCTACTAATCTAAAGCAAACATTACATACATTATACTAATATTGAGAACATACGCAATTCTAAGCAGTAAAATATGGTTTAAATCACTTCACAGTTAGTTTATTATTTGAAGGGGCGTATAACCAGTCTGCCGCAACATAAGCATTACCATAAAAAAAAATGTGGATATGGGAATCCACGGACATGCTCAGGCAGTATAAAGAGTGAAAAGCGATAATATCATGCCCTAAACTGTAGACAAAAGATATAGATCCGGATTTAGACAATCGGAGGTCAATCACGTTACCTTTCACCAATGACTGGAAAGAACAGAAATGGGTTTTATTTGTTTTATTGTGTGCGCTTTTTTATTTCATTCCTTGACCTCATAAATTTAATCTGCACCAGAATAAAAAGATTTTTGGTGGCTATTTTGGAAAATGATAATATTTTTAATATGAGGCACGAACTAACTTTAGTACAGCAGCAGACACCAAAAAAGAGCCATATTTAAGGAGTTACCTAAACCGTCATCTGGTTGATGACATTGCCGGAAATAGAGGCGGGCTGAGAATTTGACAATTTTGTACACCTACCCGATTTTTAGAGAAAATATTCGCTAAAATATGATTTTCGCGTCATTCTCACTCTATTATAATGTTGGGCCATTTAAATGAAATATTGTTGGATTTAGTTTTTTCTATTGATCAGGTCATATATCTGTGGAGATAAAATAGTAAAAAAAAATATAATTTTGCACTAGCATCCTACCTCTAAGAGCTAATTTAGATATTGCAAATATGTCGCAAAATGCAATTTTTCAAAATTTTTCAAAATTTTTTCGCATATAGTTTATGACAACAGGTTAATTTCTGTACGAAAGTCTCCACGAGCGGTACCATTTGGTTCAGATACATCCCTTAAGTCAGAATTAGATTACTAATGCTTGATTCGTCGAGTAATTGATCAAAATGGCCAATTTCAAAATGGCCGCCGTAAAATCCATGTTTTTTTCCAAAATGTCTTATTGAACATGGTGTTCTGCTCAGGGAGCCAAACCCCACTTTTTTGGAAAAGTAGACATGGGCTGCTGTAAAAGGTCGTTATATATAAATGATATCTTCACATATCCAGGAACAATATCTAGGTGGACGACCTTGCAGGCAGGCTACTGAAAGTCCAGAAATTGAGGTTGAACCATAGGGGGGGTGCGCACGCGAGAACGGCGAAAAAAGCGAAACATATATTTTGTCACTGCTCATCATAATTGCGAAATTCCCAATAACCAATGTATTTAGGTAGACATTTTGTTCAACTAATGTTTCAAAGATACACCTAAAGTACATTATTACGAAAAAATAGTAAAAAAAAGCTACATTAGATACCTTTGGAAAACGGTTTTAAGCTGGCAGAAAAGAAACCGCTGTTCATAACAACTGCCGAAATGGAAATAGAAAGTGGAGATCCTCAAGCCGGACGAAGTTGAGTTTCATCATGAACCACCATATCTGGTGTAGATCACTATGAAGCACAAATAGCCTGCGTGATTTGTAATCAACAATGGCTTAGAGGAAAGGAGCCTGAATCAAAGGGTCCACATTTAACGGTCAAAGATCTATTATTGAGAAAGCCAGGCAACTAAACAGGAAAGATGTATTTCATAAATTGATGGGTGCAGGTCATGATATGATAGCTAATGATATAATGTTACCACAAACCATGTATGAACTTATTTAGAGCTACTAGAATCCCTACCGAGGCCGACAAGACCTCCTTATAAAATCGTTGGAAGTCAATCTGTTAAAGAACGGCAAAGTTTCCTAATTACATTTTCACGTGATAAGTAGCCTACAGGGAAATCCTACGAGAGCTAGGTGTGAAAACTGCAGATACTTATCGGTCAATCACGTTAAAGTGGAAACTTATCAGACACTTTGGGTCACGTGTTTCAATTCTTGACCAAAGTATTGGTTCAGGATTCATATGTGCTTCTGATATTCTTCTGGGTGATGCTCTTGATAAGCTGAGACGTTTGGAAAACGAATACAGCGTCGATCCACACCAAGCAACTCTGTATCGTGCTGCCAGGATTCTTCGAGAGGATGCCAAGGCATGCAAAAAGAAATCATGTGATTCTGTAACCACTGAAGTATCCATTGATTCTGCTTCAAAGATGGTACCACATTCGTTTTTCAACTTTGCAGCCTTATTTCAGATAAAGTCCAGTGTCCGCCAGTGAATGGAACATCCAGCATTATGGTACATCGCGCAACAAGTGAGAAGGCATTGATGGTGTCCCAACATTTATTACAACAAGTAGCCAGCGTAATCACTCCTCTTGCAATCTTACCACCTGTATAACAAAAAAACGCAGCAGAAAACTGATCACACTTAACAATAAACTTGGTATGGGTGTTAGTTATGACAGCTTGCAGAGACAACTAACATTGCAAAGTGCTAATATAATGCAGCAGGTAAAAGAAGATGGTGTCTATATCCCTCACAATATATCTCGTATCAGCTGTGAACCTTAATTCTTCGCCATGGACAATTTAGATTAAAATAACAAAACACAACAAGGAGGGAGCTTTCATGCTACTACTGCCATTATTATACAAAACCAACAGTCAGATCCACATCAAAATATCCCCAAAATTACCCGTATTCCCAGCAGTACAGGTATTTCTCGAGACAGGACACTACACAACATACCTGAGGTAGAAAAATCTGCTTGTCACGTTACTGCAAATGAACAATTGGAGGGATTTCAGAAGTACCTTAAGGTATATCTAACAGCAGTATTCTGGATGGAATTCCTACAAATGTGTGATATACTGCACCAATTTAATTGTTATGAGCGTGAAGGCAATTTGGCTGGCCACTTAAGTGAATCTGGAAAGATGCTTCCATATCTGACAGCTGCTGGTCATTATAAATATGGTCAACAATCTCTAACAATATATCTCCGAAGAAATTACCTGAGATAGCACCTAAAGTTCACGATGCTCTGATGAGTGGAGGATTTGTGGGAAGAAGAACACGTAGCATTCACAATGCCGTTTTACAAGCTATTACAACAAAATTTCAATGCAGATGAAAAAGAAGATGGTGGTCTTTCTGGAATTACTATGAATACTGCAGCTCGTGCTAAGTGGCTGTACACAAAGCCGATAACAGATGACCTAAATTGTTGCTAGCGGAGGAGAAGTGGATGTAGTGAAGTACATAGGAAGTCATGAGTGCAGCAATATCCCCCAATCTTTGTCTGATGATAATGGTAAAATGAGGTCTGGAAACAAAGCCATTCTGGTGAAGGCAATAAAAGTTGACACAGAGGTGGAGAGTGAAATTGAACTGCCAATCAGTGCTGTTCACACTGTTATCATTGTTGATGCTATGAGTATGATTAGGCGCTTGTCATTTAAAAAGGAGATGCATTTGTGGACATTTCTAATCAGTTTAGACAATATCACTCAGGGAACACAATCTATACACTTTTGCTGTGATAGATACCGGAAAACAAATATGAAAACTGATGAAAGACACAACCGATCAGGAAAATTCGGATCAGCGAAAGTTTATGAGATCGACGATCGTTTTAATGCACCCGACCCAGGAGATTTTTTTGCAGTGGACGAAAACAAATGTAACTTGCTGAACTACCTGTGTGAAAAATGGTGTACAGACGAAATTCGTGTCCCAACATTAAGTAGCATTCGGATCTACATGGGTGGAGGATTTAAGTAAGAAACTAAATCAGTCCTTCTGACTAATAGATTGGTTTCTTCGGTTCCTCAACTAGAATTAACACAAGAGGTAACGGACACGAGGATCATTCTACATGCTATCTACAGTGTGAAGGAGGAAAAAGCAGAACGTATTAATATAGTGCATTCCAGTGACACTGGTGTATTTGTTCTCTGCATCTATTACTTTTCGACATTGTTGCAGGACATGCCTGAACTATGGATACGAACTGGTCTTTATAATATTTTTCCAGTTCATGAGAAAGCTAAATCTCACCTAGTCAGTGTAGAATACTGCCATTGATTCACAGTATAAGTGGTAGGGATACGACCAGTTTCTCATTCTTTATTGGCAAAAACACATGGATGTCCTTCAGCAAGAAGATTGAGATTGATGCCCTAGAGGACTTCGCAGAGAGAGAAGATTGTTTTATTTTAACAGAAGCAATGAAGAACCAAGCAAGGAACTTGTTAATTGCTTCATACACAAGACAGATGGACAATTTGGGAAATAGTCTGGCAGAGATAAGATCAAATAAATACCTCAATAACAAGTAAACATTGCTAAAATTGCTTCCACCAACATAGGAGACTTTCATACAACATGTTAATAGAGCCACGCTCGCCACAATTATTGACAAAACTGCGCATATTCCAAAATCGCTAATCCCACTCCTGGATAACTATGGGTGGACTGTCATTCAATCGAAAGTGGTTCAGACTGTAACATCAACTGCCCCAATGTGGCCTAAACAAATGTCGCAGTCGATCTCATGCAAGTGTGCCGAGCGTTGCAATAAAAACTGTTCTTGTGCAAAGCGACAAGTACCATGCTATGTGGGTTGCAGGTGTACAGGGTCTCTGGCGAAATGTTCTCGAGGACAATTATTGCCAGAAGACTCAGACTAGATACATTAATTTGGAGACAACTGATTTCCATGTTCACAAATATATACGTGTTTTAATTGTTGTGTTGAAATACTGTATAGTTATCCAAATTTTTATTAAAGCCTGGGTATTTTATTGTCATAAATAACCTAGACAACAATCTCAGATGGTACACGTTATTATCATTGGTTACTTCTCCTGTCAACCAGTACACTTTCACAATTATCATTAATATTAGCTAGACTGGGCACCTCTAAGTTAGGCATCACTAGGTTAGGCATAATCAACGTTTTTTTGTATTAATAAAAAGATGAGTAAGAGGAAATGAAGATTTGGTGTTATTTCTGTAATACATGTTCCGGCACTTTTTACCGTATGTACCCCATCGACATATAAATACCTGTGAAAAAAATTCAGTAGCAGATCTTCGGGGTAGTCCACCTAGAATCCATTGGAAATTGGATGTAGATGTGATTCCATATCTCAGACCTTAGACAGCAGCCCATGTCTGCTAAACCACTCTGGCTTAAATTTCGCATCAGAAGCACGGTTTGAGTGTCTAATCCTACATTTTTTTGCTGGAATACTGGAATGTGATATTTAAGACTCAATACAAGATGGCTGCCAGAAATGATCATGAAAATTTTCAAAATTTCACATTTTTTTGCAAATATTTTAGAAGCACATGTTTTATCATGTAAGAAAACCTCCACGATCGGTGTCACTTGGTTCACAGCTAGACAACCCTTGAGTTAAAATCATATGAATAGTGCTTGATTTGTGGAGTAATTAATCAATATGGCCAATTTTAAAATGGCCACCGTGAAATAAATGCTTAATCTTCAAATGCATAATTCAACATGGTTTGCTTCATTTTATCGCAGAAACATGTTTTTTGTGTCTATTATTATATTTTAATGCTGGATGAATCCACTGAAATTATCGATGTATATTTTAGGTGATATAATTTGTTATTTAAGAACCAATCCAAGATGGCCCCCGTAAAAATGGCAAATAATATTTTTGAAACTTTTGAAAATAGTTCATGAGCACACGTTCTGTTCTTTACGAAAAGCTCAGTGAGCGGTATTATTTGGTTCAGAGGCATATATTAGGTCAAAATCAGGTGATTAATTCTTGATTTCTCAAGTAATTATTCATTATGGCCGATTTCAAAATGGCCGCCGTTAAATAAATGCATTATTGAACATCGTTTACCTATGTTATCATATCATAAACACGGTTTTGATGTAATATCTTAAAGCGACACAATCAGGCTAAAATCATCAAAAGACCGGGAATTTTTTTTTGGTTTTTTAATATGTCCATAGACTAGAACTGCAAAAGTGTTTTTTTTAATTTTTGTGCTGCGCATTTGTCAGTTAAGCGAGATAGAGACGAAATTCCCGTATTTCTTATATTGTTATTTTGTCCGAAATAAGAAATCGGGAATTTCAATCTGGTGCTAAAAATATACTACAGTAACAAAGATCACTTTTGTAGTGGCTTACATAATTTTCAAGGTGGCTGTTATCACTTCTTCACTGGCCAAGATCACTTTTGTAGTGGCTGAGATAATTTTTAAAATCGCTGTGATCACTTCTTCAGTCGTCAAGATCAGTTTTGTAGTGGCTGAGATAACTTTTAAATTGTTCTAATCACTTCTTAGTGGCAAAGATCACTTTTGTAGTGCCTGAGATAACTTTTAAAATGGTTGTAAAAACTTCGTCAGTGGTCAAGATCACTTTTGTAGTGGTTTAGATATTTTTAAAGTGGCTATGATCACTTATTCAGTGGCCAATATCACTTGGCAGTGGCTGAGATAACTTTTAAAATGGTTGTAATCATTTTTTCGGTGGTCAAGATCACTTTTGTCATGGCTGAGATAATTTTTAGAATGGTTATAATCACTTCTTCAGTAATCAAGATCACTTTGTAGTAGTTTAGATATTTTTAAAGTGGCTGTGATCACTTCTTTAGTGGCCAAGATAACTATGTGATGGCTTAGATAACTTTTCCAGTGGCTAACACCAATTTGTTAGTGTCCGAAAATCACCTTTGTAGTGGCTGACATAACTTTTAAAGTGGCTATGATCACTTCTTCAGTGGTCATGATAACTTGTGTAGTGGCTGAGATAATTTTTAAAGTGGCTGTGATCTCTTATTTAGTCGTCAAGATCACTTTTGTAGTGGCTGAGATAACTTTTAAAGTTGATGTGATCACTTCTTCGGTGGTCAAGATCACTTTTCTAGTGGCTTAAATCATTTTTAAAGTGGCTGTGATCATTTCTACAGTGGCCGAGATCACTGTGTAATTGCTTAGATAACTTTATCACTGGCTGACACCAGTTTGTTAGTGGCCAAGATCACCCTTGTAGTGGCTGAGATAACTTTTAAGGTGGCTGTGGAGTAAACACCAAAACAGTGTTCCTATAATGATTATTATATAGTACATGTTTAAAATGTAAGATTATATACCAAAACTGTGATTGTAAAATTTAAGAAAACCATGTTTGATAATACATTTCAGGAGAAATCATGGATTTTATGGCGGCCATTTTGAAATTGATCATAATGATCAATTTCTCGAAAAATCAAGCATTGGTAACCTAATTCTGACTTAAGGGATGTATCAGAACCAAATGGTACCACTCATGGAGACTTTCGTGCCGAAACGAACCTGTTGTCATAAACTATATGCGAAAAAAATGGAAAAAAAGGAAATTTTTGAAAAATTGCATTTTGCGACATATTTACAATATCCAAAATAGCTCCTAGAGGTAGGATGCTGGTGCAAAATTATATTATTTTTTACTATTTTATCTCCACAGATACATGACCTGATCAATAGAAAAAAAATCCAACAATATTTCATTTAAATGGCCCAACATTATAATAGAGTGAGAATGACGCGAAAATCATATTTTGGCGAATATTTTCTCTAAAAATCGGGTAGGTGTACAAAAGTATCAAATTCTCAGCCCGCCCCCATTTCCGGCAATGTCATCGACAAGATTATGTATCTAGAGGTCCCTGAGAACAATTCTAGACAAATGTTGTACCGCCGGTTTAGGTACCTCGATTTGGTCCATCTGCTGCAGTACTTCTTGTGAAGTTGAATAAATAACTTTTGTTTTTGTTTTGTGAATGACCCTAAAGTGAATCCATTCCAAAAAAATCATATTTGAATTATCACTTGAAATCCAAAGGGCTTTACCTGCCCACTGGAACAGATACCAGTTTTCCCAGCAAACTCGACGCTGGCCCAACATCAGCCCAACGTTGGGCCAACGCCTCGTGTTTGCTGGGTTAGAGCTGGGATTCATCCCATACTTGGTAGCTAGATGACAGACAACAAGGAACCACCATTTTGTGAGAGTTTACGTATAGCATAAACACACTTGGAGTTGAAAGAGTTTGATAAAATAGTGGGAGCTAACCCCCAAAATCTTGCACTTTGAGTTTAAAGCATGAAGCCTGTTATACATAAAGAGTGATCTGCACTGAGCAATTTTAGATATAGAACATCTATATACGTGCTCCCTAGCGACCACAGGGTGAAGTTTTAATTTGGGTAGGTATAAAAACAAAGCCTTGAATTTGTTTGTTTTCAGAACTCTAAGAAAACGGGGACATTTTGTTGTTTGATTTTTTCAACTGTATTTCAATGACATTATTGTACATGTAATATATATAATAATATTCATCACTATGGAAATATTTGGTGCTTTGTCTCAACATGAAACTATGTTGTTAGCTATCTTCACCCCCAAAAATCTGTTTTTAGGACGTACGTTTTCCCCTATTACAAGCTCCACAGAAGACCGACAAAGGTGTTCTATGTCAGAAAATGAGCCCACGATATCACTGACCACTCAGTAAATAAAATCATGCTTTTAACCCGAAGTGCACCGTTCGAGCTAAAATTAACACATAGCGATCCCACTAAGGGGCTGTTCCACAATTACGTAACGCTTTTTTGAGGAATTTTTTACCGCCCCCCCTCCCCCTTCGTGACGTTTTTGAACATTGTGTTGACTACCGTCCGTAACGCATCGTCTAACCCCCTCTTGGACGTTACGTAATTGTTGAACGGCCTATAAAAAACGCTGAGGCTTCATGAACAGCATCATAAGCAGGTGACCATATATAGTTTTAAAATAGTCACATTCATCAACACTTCTGTAGTACGATTAAAATAGTTGTTATCATTATTCTGTGGAACTCAATAACCTTGACCTCCGATATTTTCACCGACTAGCTAATACAATGATGTACGGAGTAGGGGGGTCTTATATAACTTTCTTTTCACCGAGTTGCTATTCAATAAGGTATCAGGTTACGCGACTGCGTTCCTCAGAATATGCCTTACACCCTTTTCCTTAAAGGGACTAACTCAGGCTAAAATCATCAAATAATCGGTGATTTTATTTTAGCTTATTGATATGAACATATGATGTAAACATGTCCATAGACGAGAACTGCAATTTTGTTTTAATTTTTGTGCTGCGCATTTACCAGTTAGGCTAGATATAGAGACGAAATTCCCGCATTTCTTATTTTTAACATTGTTGTCCAAAATATGACAAATGGCAAGACCGACGAGACATAGTATACATGCTTACATGTACATACGTCTGTAATTATTCAAATAATTAATCTATTTATGAAACCGCGATATTTCTTTCCAGTGTTCTATGCGTCAATAAAACGTATATCTATTGATCTACGTATCGTGATGATTTCTGTATCAAACATGCAGACGATGATTTTTTTGTAATTGATATCAATTTTTTTATGTGTATGTTTTCTCATTGACATAAATCAGTCCATAACGACAGAACCGTCTTAATTATCTGTAATATAGGTTAGCTTGTAATGATGATTAAGCAAATGCCATATGACGAAGACGATTTAATTATTAGCGATTTAATATTTTAGATGCAAAAAAGTTAGTCGTCACTTTTGTTTAAAAGTGACCCCCCCACCCTGTGTAGCCCCCCTGTGTAGCATGGTTAAGTGTAATATCTTACCCATTGATACATGAACATTTCTGGTTATTAAAGAAGTCGAACAAACTTTTTCCTTGAAATTATAAATATATACCAGAAAAGCTCGATGGTTTTCAGACAACGAATTGTATTCAAAATATGATAAATGGAGCTCAACCCTTTAACCACCGGTCCCGAATATGATCGGGTTTTCATGTTTTTATTTGCACATTAATAATTTTCACTTTATTCGTACAAAGTACAATTCATACATATATTAATTCTAAAAAAAGTTAGCAATTCATGTATTGATATAAACTCTGGTGATATGATTAATTATACGTGGCCGTGAGGTGTATGAGAAGCTCCAAATCGTTTAGTGTAAATGGGTTATAGTCCATGATATGCTCTCTCATATGTATATCCTCTCTATTGGCTATACCGGTACATACGGCCTCTGTATAGGATAAAGTCCGAGGAGCTCTACATTCTTAGCTGTGGAAAAGGCCGAGGCCGAAGGCCGTGGCCTTTTCCACTAAGAATGTAGAACGCCGATGATTTGAACTGGCTTGAAACACATCCGACCGTAATGAGGATCTCTCATAATCAACAGCTCGGTCATACCTGACTGATTATAGCACTATATGCCTGCCATGATAATTGATCTGTACTTGATCAGCAATAACTCTCCATTCCCGGCTTAGAATGTAGTGATCGGACAAAGAAAATAATGTAGTGGTGTGTTTTAATGAGGAGGAGTTTGAATGCCAGCCAAGACAGCGTTTTTTATTGTTCTTGTACATACACCATGTACATCTCTCTTTATCAGGCCATATTTGCTACAAATTTACGTTAAACTTTCCCCTGTGTCTGATATGCTGCCTTCCATGCATAAACGTGTATATATCCATAGTGCATTATCATTGTTCATATTGGATTTAATAGACTTGAGGAAACGTATGTACAATTGATATTCCACAGGCAGCTCATCACAAATGATTGGTAGTAAATTACAATAAAGAATATATTATATATTATTGTTACAACGTTTGTACCATCTTTTTAACACGTTAAAGATAAAACGGACATCAATCCGAGAAAACCTCCATTTTTACAAATTTGAATAATTGTGGATCGCGTCAGCGAGACACAACTTTAACAGTGTTTAAGTGGGTGAAAGTTTTATTTAAATAATTTGGCGGTTGAAGGGTTAAATTTTCAAATGCACTGGACAATAAACACGAATGATAGCTGGTTGATTATCATTTAAATTTACAATAAAAATATCTAAAATAAAAATGTCAAATGTGCGAGAGGAAATGTGTATGTCGCATAAACTTTGTGTCGCTATCATCATGGTGACGCGTGAACGAAACGTGAAGATGATGTCATATAGTGGAGCGGTTAAGTGTTAAATTTCAGCAGAATCGCTCATTTTATTCTACAATTCTGAAACTTGACAGATATGTCAACGATGATATGCTGCTACATATAAGATAAGGAGACAAGTCATTGAGTCATCGGAACCTGTTCAAAATTCAGGATGGCCGCCAAGATGGTCGCGGCTATCGAAATCGTACTATATATTCGATTCTGTCGCACACACAATTTGATCTTTAATCAATAAACTCATCTGTGATGTTTTAGTTGAAAAAATATAATCAGATAAGTAGCGTAGCATACCTGCAAAAAATCTGAAATTGCGGCAAAAAGTCCAACTGCATATGTTTCTAGAGTCAAGGAAGTCACCTGTAATGTTTTATTAAACAAATATAGTCAGGTGTAATCGGATGAGTAATTTATCACAGTTTAGGCTAAGAGATAGGCCTACATCTAATGTGGCCCATGGTTGTGGCGATTTGGCTTTATCTTCAATCCTGCGTTACATATTAACCTTATTTTGATATCTACATCTAGGTTTTTACGATCAATAAAGTAATTTGTAATGTTTTTATATACGAAGTGAGAGCTTAGTAAGAGATACATCCAAGATGGCCGCCAAAGTGATAAATTGTATCAAGTTTTGGCCGAATCTATAATCATACTATAAATTAAAAAAAATCGACACTCAACGGACGTCCAGGTGGATTAAAAAAACTTCTGATGGCGTTTTTTGTTACAAGCAGATAACCACGTTTTATTACCTCTATATACCTTCACGTTCCATGTCAGGGGGGTTGCCAAATTTTTTTTGACACATCAATGTCATTTCAAGGTCAAACAAAGTCATTTATGGGTTAAAATGTTGATATTTTCATTTTCCTACAGAACACGACAAAAAAACAAGATACCTTTAAATAAATAATAATTCAATTAGTATAGCAATTCAGGTGAGGTGATTACCAACTATTAGTGAGCTTTCAAGGTCATTTAAGCGCTCACAAGGTCATTTAAGAGTTAACATTGGGGGGTTTTCATTTTTTCAGCACACGCCAGCCATACAATCAGATAAATACAAATAATTATCAATGACAGTAATACGGCTCTTCAAAAAAGGAGTTGACGACTGGTGTGAACATCTCAAGTTCATTTCAAGGTCAGACAAGATCATTTCAAATTTACAATGTCAATTTTGTCACTTTCAAACTCAGCAACGGTATAAAAAAAATCTTCATTTCGGAGTGCGCAACAGACAAACAACAACATACATTGAAATAATAAGCATTACAGTAACATAACATTTCTAGTGAAAGGATAGACAGAAAAAGTTAACTTCTCAAGGGTATTTTAAGGTTAAGATATAGATTTTTCACTATTCGCAACAGAATAAGATTTTCTCGTCATTTTTGCAATAATTATTAATAAATCGGTTTTGTTAAGGAGAAAAACAAAAAATGCTAAATTCTCAAGGTCATTTCAGGGTCACACAAGGTCATTTTCAAGTTACAATATAGACTTTTAATTATTGCACTTCTAAACCAAATAAGATTTTTTTCTCTTCTTTTTTGCACTCCGTGGCTTACAAAGAATAATATATATATAATTATTATATACAGTAAAATAGCGTTTCTGGTAAGAGTAATAACTAAAATGTAAAATTCTTAAGGTCATCTTAGCGTCCCATAAAGACATTTTCTAGTTACAACCTCGTTTATTTTAATTTCCAAAATTAACAATAAAATACATTCAAATAACCTACACCCATACATGCCTCCACAATATATTATACATTATCACAAGGGAGTCCAAATGGATTGCAGCAATATAAGGCGTCGTCTTTTACAAACAATCTTAAATCCATGTCCATTAATTTTGCAGGCTGTTGTCTTGTATGCATTGTTTGCAGCTAAGTGCGATCAGCATAAACTGATTAGATGGACTGGGTAGTAGGCTACTTTCACTCCACTTACATCTACAATCAAAACTTCTACATCACCTGATCACGTGGTGAATAGTATAAATTTGCTAATAGCCTCATTTGCCCTTGCAATACTGTTGCTCCTTTCTCTTTTAAATAACAGCCTCATTGACCCTACACTACTGTTTCTCCTGTTGCCTCCCTGGCCCATCCAGCAATGCTGTTGCTGTTGCTAGTAGCTTCTCTGTCCCCTCTACCACCACTGCTCCTGTTGCTAACAGCCTCCCTGGCCCCTCCAGCATTGCTGCTCCTGTTGTTAACAGCCTCTATGCGCCCTCCAGCATTGCTGCTCCTGATATTAACAACATTTCATCCCCTCTGGCAGTGTTGGTTCTGTAGTTAACAACCTCCCTGGCCACTCCAGCACTGCTTGTCCTGTTGTCAACAGCCTCTCTGGCCCCAGCAGCACTATACTGATTCTGTTGTTAACAGCCTCTATGGCGCCGCCAATTCTGCTGCTAAATCTTCCTGGCCCCTCCAGAGGGAGGGTCAGAGGTTCCTGACCCCCTTTGAGCTGCAGATTTTCAAACATTTTAGGGGATTACATTTAACCTCCTAATCCCCCCCCCTATATCAGAAGCTGCTGACGCCCCTGTGCTCCTATTGTTAACAGTCTCTTTGGTCTCTCCAACACTGTTGAGAAATACTCGATCTCCTGTTCGAAACAGCCCCAAGTATGGCGTTTTTAGGAACAGAAAAAAATTGATTTTAACATGTTCTTTCTGTCTCTACTTTGTTTTTCAATTTGAAAATAATATGACTTATTATATGTGTTATTATATATTTACAGCAATTTTTGTAATTATTCGAACTAGCCCTGATCTCCCCTATGACTAAATGACGGCCCTCTATAAACCCATTGACTGTTTCCAAATTACATAGCTTAATCGTAATGTATCTTTTTATTTAAAAGAGTGTATTTGCAACTTTGAGAAGTGCCATACACCCTTTCGTATACAAAGAGACGATTATTATGTCAAATGGTCTAGATTTAATTTTTAAAGAGATCTTGCAAGCAAAATTGGCTAATGATCCTTTACCACGGCTGACTATTACAGTAAAATCAAGTATTTCGACACATAAACCTGGGAAAATACATAATAACGGCAAAGACTACAGTTGACATGTGTGGATTAACAATGAAAAGGTTGATAATAAAGCAGCGGCCGATTGATCATTGACTGAGGATAAACAAGAAGCAGGAGAACTGATCATAGTACGAGATCGGCGAATATGCCTATTTCCCTTATTATCGCTATAGTTTGTCTTAGCGACATATATGACCATTTAGAGTCCGCTAAAAATTAGAATGGTTACATTTGATAACGGGAACATTATTGTTGATCTTAGCAACCACTGAAAAGTGCAGAAAACTGCATGCATGTACGAAACATGCGCTGCAACGACACAAGAAATATCTTCAAAATTTACCTCAAAAGGGGGTAACAAATATCTCTTAAAATGACCTAAAAAGATCAAAATTTCAATGGTAACCCCCCGCATGTCAAAAAGTATTATATAAATATTCATTATAGGGCGGTTACCTGCTTGTAACAAAAAACGCCATCAACATTTTTAAAGTGATTTAATTGGTATTGGCCAGCCGTCTAATAAGATATATTTAGATAAGGTGTAGCCCTTAAATACCACACAACTGGTTTTCCTTAAGTTGACCTTGAATAACCTTGAAGGCTAAATTCGACTTGATGTAGATTTTGCATGAGCTTACTACCTTTGCATTTGCTGCATCTGACCGGGGTCAAATTTAAAATATATAACGGTATGATATATAGATGCATATATACATCAGTTATGCATCCAGGCATATAACCTGGTGATATAAACAAATCTTGGGTCATCTTACTTATGCTTAACGACGATGATATCATTATATTATAATATCACAATTATGAATAAACATAATAAGGTGAATGGTCAAAGAGGAAATAATCAAGATACGACCAAATTTGTTATTTTATTAAAACGTTTTATCACTTGTGTAAGTCTTAGAACTCAAGGGGTCGTGTAAATGTACTAGTCACTGCACCCTCGTCCAAATGATCTATTGTTTACACAATTGCACCCACTAACAAGCCATGTATGGTTTATTAAGCAATTGACTATTTTCTAAAGTCATAGAGCAACCGACCCCTCCACAGTTTCTAGCGACAACGATATGATTTTATCAATAATTTTAGATTATACTTGTTTCTTCAATTAACAACAACGAAAGATACATGCCACTTTCGTTTTAGTAGTAGCAGTAAATTATTGCTTTACGTCACTCTTCGGCACAAATGGTCATTTAAGTGAAATTATAATACGATGAAAAACGTGGTAGTCACTTGATGAGATGAATGATGTACAGATGATGATGGGAGGGTGGGGGTGGGCATGGTGGGTCATTGACAGCGTTTTTCCTTCGCTCGCCCAGTAAGGGGTTCTGGGCATGTCTATTACCACCAGCCATGCCCAGACGGCCGGAGACTTGGGTTACGCTATGCAATTTATCCTCAGGTCGGATAGTCCATAGAGTAACAATAACAAGAGTAACTCCATTCATCCCACATGAGAGACCTATTGTCAAACACTCTATTGCCAGTTATTTAAGGCTACCACGGCATATACCAGTGTCTGCACTGATCTGGGATCTGCATTGGCGTACCCGCCACTGGCAATCCGCCCGAAGATTATGGCCAGATATGAGGAGGTTGCAGTTTCCTTTAATCCTCCCTGAATGGGGCCGAAAAGTACTACTACTAGCAATCATCCCAGTACCCCACTTTCGTTTTAGAACCTGATCATAGTATAGTGTTTAACACGATGACAGTGTTCCTAACCCCAAAATTACCTTTTTAGGTCTAAAATCCTGTAGTACGATCGATTTGAAAATAAAAGTGGTGGTATTTTTTACTGTATTTTTTCACTAGGCGTAATCATTTTGCCAATCACTTTATGCTGTACACTGGGAGTCACGCTTATATTGTTGCTCATCTCAAATTTGGTTTTCTTTTCTAAGTGGCCCATAGTAGCTTCCTCATGTGGTCTCCTCACACTCATCTTCCAGTAATGTTTATGATATATTATAGGTTAAAAAGACAGATGCAATTTTCCTCTAACCTGCTCGTAAAATTGCATGTATGATCCAACATTTCACATTCCAAGCAGCCAGCATTAAAATGCCATCCTCATTCGGTAGCAATCACCCCGGTAGAATTTTGATTTTAATTTCGTACTTTTTAAGCTCAAGACACCATTTAAACAGTATTGAAAATTCAGTAAGAAAGAATGTTGCATGTCAATAAAAAATGTTCTTTATGAAGAAATTGTGATAATCTGATTTCGCGTTAGTTTAGGCAGCCAGATTTCATGCAATATTGACTGTCTGTGTCGTAATTTTAACAAATCCTTATGCTTTTATGTCTTCAACTCTATTAATTGATCTACTATACAGTAATTATTATACTTGATACGAATTTTTCAAACAACTGTAGCAAAATTGACAAAAACAATATATTTTACTAAAGTCTGAAACGATTTTGGCGGCCATCTTGGATTTTTCATTTTTGAGCCTGTCTCCTTATTTAATGTCAAAAAGTATGCATTTTTTTATAAACCTACCAAGTTTCATAATTGTAGAAACAAATGAACGATTTTTTTCCTTAAAAGCTCCACTATACAGAGTGCACGTCGCATCCCCATTGTGCCCCCCCCCCCCATACATAATACGACGCCTTGGCGACTGTGGAGTGTGGACAGTTTTTAAACGAAATATTACTAGATAATTTCGGGGTTTTCACCATGCTTTCCACAGAGTGACTGTAAGGGTGAAATGAAGACATTTTTTTGTTTTCTCTGATAATGAAACTTCAGTGAAGTTGAAAATACAAGCCGGCCTATGGATGAAGACCAGTAACGTAAACAAGAGCGCTGATCCTAACGATATCCTCCCGGCAATGAATAAAGTCAATGATTGCCTCAAACTCAAAGATTTAAAAATAGATGAAAAGTCAAAACCCCTAAAAAAGCACATCTACAATCCCAAGGGATGTGTGTGACAATATAAAAAATATCCAGCAAACGCTTTCCGAGTCATCGTCCGGAAAATGAACTTATCGTCTGCCATCAATTAAAGTCAAAAATGACCTTGAAATCGAAGGGAAAACATAGGTCAAAGGTCACAACCTCTAAAAGGCACATCTACACCACCTGGGAGATGTGTGTATGCAATATGAAAACAATCCAGCAAACGCTTTCTGAGATATCGTCCGAAAACTGAGCTTAACATCCGCCATCAATTAAAGTCAATAATGGCCTCAAAATCGAAGGGCAAAAATAATTAGGTCAAAGGTCATAACCCCCAAAAGGCACATCTACACCCCCTGAGAAATGAATGTGTGCAGTATGGAAACAATCCAGCAATCGCTTTGCGAGATATCGTACGGAAACTGAACTTTTCATCCGCAATCAGCTAAAGTCAATAATCGCCTCAAAATCAATGGAAAAAAATTAGGGCAAAGGTCATAACCCCCAAAAGGCACATCTACACCCCCAGAGCAATGTGTGTGTGCAGTATGAAAACAATCCAGCAAACGCTTTGTGAGATATTGTCTGGAAACTGAACTTATCATCCGAAATCAATTAAGGTCAATAATCGCCTCGAAGTCAAAGGTAAAAAATTAGGTCAAAGGTCATAGCCCCCAAAAGGCACATTCACATCCCCTAAGGGGTGTGTGTATGTAATATGGAAGCAATCCGGCTAACGGTTTCAGAGATATCGTCCGGAAACGAAACACGGACGCACATACGAGCGGACGCACGGCCAGACATGATGATGAAAAACTACTAGCAAACTAAAATTGTGGACGCTCAGTTTTAACGCTGCTGATTCTCCGATCTCGATATTCATGTTTAAAAAAAAAAAATTCTCCCACGTCCACTAGATATCCCCCGTGACCGAGAAGTAGTGTGTTCGGCCTCAGATCGCCTGGATTATGTGTCTGTAGGGCGTATCATCTGATTCATCTTCAAGAAATTATCTCAGACCTGTTTTGTCTACGTGAGCACAAAAATGGACTAAAGCCCCATTCGTTCATTCTTCATTCATTCATTCATTCATTCATTCATTCATTCATTCATTCATTCATTCATTCATTCTTTCATTCATTCATATTCATTCATTCATTCATTCTTTCATTCATTCATTCATTCATTCATTCATTTGTTCAATAATTCATTCATTCATTCATTCATTCATTCATTCATTCATTCATTCATTCATTCATTCATTCATTCATTCATTCATTCATTCATTCATTCATTTGGGGTCCACCAAACTGGGCAGTTATTGTAGTCAGCACCGAAGAGCCATCTGTTGAGCTGTGAAATATTAATTCTTCAAATTCTCGACAATGCTAAAATTCTGAGTCTGCCAATTCGTGCTAACTTAAAACTATTCAAATAAAAGTAGTCATTTATAAACATGTTAAGTGCTGATTCTCACAACAACAAAATATTGTTTAACGAATGCCAGGTTTATTTAAAAGAAACACATGAGTAATTAAGGAGCTTAGCCAGCAGTAGGTCGTCATTCTCAAACATCCAATGTGATCTGTTTGAAAGCATGGTAGTTGTTATGCTGTCCTACCGTGTGGGGCGCTAGAAAAGCTGTTTTCAAGTTATTTACAATACTAATAAGATCTGCTTTATTTTAGTAAATAACTGCACATATCGTGTATTTACAAGTGACAGATACACCTTTTCATATCCAAAGGGACGATATATTTACATTACTATCTATTTTGCACTGTCTATCTCTTATGCACTGTATAACATAATTATATGTACCTGTACTGTTCATTTAATGACGCATAAGTTCACATAATGACTTTCCGTCAATAAATATATACTATCTACTTGTATGTCAAAACTATGGCTATGGCAGCAACAGTATTACAGTATTACAGTGGCACCACACACAGAGAGCATGTGTGTTTGTATGTGAGTCACATCGATATAATGATCTCACAAAGTGATCATCCCCAACAAACACGAGACGTTGATTCTGTGCTAATTTAAAGCTGGACCAGTCGTGTTTGCTAGGCCACATCATGGTGAGGTAGTCAACTTGTGTGGTTCTCACATCATTACATGGTGATGTGGTCAACTTGTGTGGTGGTGACATCATTACTGTGACAAAACTGTGACCTCAATGTGATGTGGTCAACTTGTGTGGTGGTGACATCATTACTGTGACAAAACTGTGACCTCATGGTGATGTGGTCAACTTGTGTGGTGGTGACATCATTACTGTGACAAAACCGTGACCTCAAGGTGATGTTGTCAACTTGTGTGGCGGTGACATCATTACTGTGACAAAGCTGTGACCTCAAGGTGATGTGGTCAACTTATGTGGCGGTGACATCATTACTGTGATAAAACTGTGACCTCAAGGTGATGTGGTCAACTTATGTGGCGGTGACATCATTACTGTGACAAAACCGTGACCTCAAGGTGATGTGATCAACTTATGTGGCGGTGACATCATTACTGTGACAAAACCGTGACCTCAAGGTGATGTGGTCAACTTATGTGGCGGTGACATCATTACTGTGACAAAACCGTGACCTCAAAGTGATGTGGTCAACTTGTGTGGCGGTGACATCATTACTGTGACAAAGCTGTGACCTCAAGGTGATGTGGTCAACTTATGTGGCGGTGACATCATTACTGTGATAAAACCGTGACCTCAAGGTGATGTGGTCAACTTATGTGGCGGTGACATCATTACTGTGACAAAACTGCGTCCTCAAGGTGATGTGGTCAATTTTTGTGGCGGTGACATCATTACTGTGACAAAACTGCGACATCAAAGTGATGTGGTCAACTTGTGTGGCGGTGACATTATTACTGTGACAAAACCGTGACCTCAAGGTGATGTGGTCAACTGGTTTTGTTTGTGAGACGAGGAGCGAGCACAATCACCGGAGGCTAACTTGTATTTCGCGATGTTCTTTTATTGCAGGGAAGCCACACAAAGTGTGTGATCAATTCTAGTGTTTTCCTTGAAAATGAGTAATAGGTCTACACTGTCAATATACTATTATGTCAAAGGCCTAGAATAAACTGCAAAAATTAGAACTGCATGGGAATTTTAGTAAGCAAAATATGCATTAACAACCTGATAGAACATACTGTTACAATATTAGGCAGTATTATCAAAATATCTCCATA
Organism: Flabesymbios commensalis; assembly: GCA_964017125.1. Taxonomy (NCBI): domain Eukaryota; kingdom Metazoa; phylum Annelida; class Polychaeta; order Terebellida; family Flabelligeridae; genus Flabesymbios; species Flabesymbios commensalis. The sequence goes on from OZ024915.1 coordinate 57,266,453, forward strand.
TTAATGTTCATTTTCAGTTGGTTTAAGCGCTTGAGAATCGTCTGAGATATAGCGCCATGTAAAGTAAATGTAATGTCAGTAATAAGGCATTTGTTTTTTGCACTTAGATCACTGAACAAACGGGTTTCTGTGTTCAATTTTCATAAAAAATAGTGACAATAGTACTAGTTTTTAAGATATAAAAAGGCTTGGGGTACCATTAGGCATACCTACTCTTGATTTCAAGACAGGAAAGTGGTATGCAAATCAAACTATGTGGCTTTTAATTGTTGTTCAACCCCTGTTGCATCCAATTCCTTCTGAGCCACAGGTACATGTCGTGAGTTCCGCTGACCAGACAATCTGGAAACGAGTGCATAAATCCCCAATAATATCAATCCTAGAATAGAGGCAGATATACAAACATACGGTATAGCAATGTAGGAATGAACTTGGAATAGGTAACCAGATATAACGTTAGATGAAGCTCCCCCTATCGCCCCTCCTATTGCAATAACAGATAATACTAGACCAGTCATTTCGACTTGAAGAGATGCAAGGTATATAACGGACGCCCAGTCTGTGGCCAGGCAAAATCCTGCCAATATGGTGGTGATCCATAAGACATAATCCCCGAGGAGATGTACATTGGCCAGCAGTAAGAAAGCAGCTGTGGCAACACCCCAGCTCACCAGCAGCATCAAGGAGGGTGAGACGTGTTTAGATATAATGATGCCTATGACTTTACCCGCACATACAGCAGCAAAGAAAACAGAATTCAGTTTTGAAGCTACGGACACGGTCCATTCGAAGCCTTTAATTGCCATGGATGTCATGTAAAGACTCAGTGTCTCCTCCATAAGCGTGTGGCAGAATCCCATACCAGAGGCCAGTACAACAAAAACCAAACTCAGATTAAATAAGTTCCTATATGATTTTCTCGATGCGTTTGAAGTTCCCGTTTTCACTTGGGTTTGCATGATATTTCTTGGTTTGAAGACAATGAAGGGTACACTGAGCAACAGTCCTGATACAAGTGCCGTGCTTGACACAGCTATGTAACCTTGTCTGGTATTATCTAGGTCACTAATGTTCAAACCTATGTGATGGCCAGGTGTTGTTCCGTTCGCTGAATAATATCCCGTGTTATTTTTCTCGCTTACGCCTACAAGAAATGGCGCAATGACTGCTGGTCCTGCCGCGTATCCCATGGCGTGCGCCAGGTGGAGAGCGTGAAACACGGGTTGACGGTATGAATGATCTCTCCACTCGTGCATCACTGTAGCCTGTAGCCCTGGGAAATACACAGTTTCACAAAAAAATAAGACTTAAAACAGCAGCATGTATAATTTAATTTTCACCCACTTTAATTCATGTCTCGCAAACCAGGTACAAAATATTCATATTTGTTAAATTGCATTGAGGCTTAAACAAACTTCCAAAACATTTAAATTGCTCCGCTGTCATAGTTATGTGACGAAGCAATCATGTACAACATAAAAAAATGAATGACTAGATAATAATATGAGTGTACATGTTATAACTTTGCATGTTTTCTGCAATTGTTCTACTAGTATTTATTTTAAAGCTTTCTACGCTTTTCAGAGTATCCTTTTTGCCACTATTTATCATAATAAATATATAATATGTAGCTATTTTATCTCTGGTTTTGATGTGGGAAACACATATTATATAGTATGCTCATATTAAAATTATCTTGAACACCTTAACTGAAATTCAAGTGTGATTATTGTTTATATATATTTTATCCCATTTTATCCATTTTATCCTGGATCCTGCCGGGTGCTGGTCATCTGTATTTGACATCCCAATGTACACACTTTTATTTACAATTGCCTATTTGTTTAATTATCGACAATGGTCCAACAATAAATCAGCGCGTCTATGAACATTAAAAGATTAACCTGGAAAAAAATGTTCTGTTAAACATGTGAGTCCCCGGCAGCAGTGTATAATAGTAATCACGTACTGTGGCTGCACATCCCCCCACTGTGTGCACCTGCCACTAGGCAGATGACCAGGCGACAAGATGTCCCTGCGGTTGGCCAGGCAATGCTGAGATATTGCGAAATAATAAAGCCGCGAATGCACAGCCTTTGCAAATAAAATTGTTTGTGTGCCTATACCTATGTGCAATGTACACATGGCGGCACTAATATATTGTGGACATAAATCATTCACATGGTCGCGGAAAACAGGATACAAGGGATTTTTTCAAATCTAAAACGTCAAATATTTTAGAGCATATTCCGGCCAGATATGGTCGTTTTTGTGACACTGAACGGGAGGTGGATCCACCACTGCTTCCCGTGTTCTACATGGGTCCAATTTATTTAATCATGTTTTTTTGGACAGAATTGCAGGCTACAAAGAAATAAACATACTTTACACACCTGTGCCGAGAATACCAAAACAGACATTGAATGCGGTGTAAGCTATTCCAAATGCGCTTAGGCTTGCACTCCATGGTATGCATATGACAATCAGAGCATATGTGAGCATCACGGGACTCAAAATAACATACCTGGAATAATAATAGAAGTAGTAATACGTGAGAGTACGTGATGAAAATAGCAAACACAAGACGTTGAACTAATGATGGTTTAATGTTGAGTCAACGTCAAAGACGTTGACAAAACACCAAACCATCATTGGTTCAACATTAAAACAGCATTGTTTCAACGTCTGGTGCTTATAGGGAGTACACCAGTACCCAGTAAAAAAAACGTTGACCCAGCATTGGGTCAACGCCTTTAAAGTTTAATGAATATTCGTAGTTTTATAAATCAGTTACGCGTAATTACACTTTTAATACTGTTATTGATAAAAAAAGAGGGAACAAATTCATTTTGACACGAATATCGAGCGGGAACCAAATGCTATATTATTATAATTATATACAGACGTATGATTTAACGTAAATTTAGGTAAGTTGACAGAAAATTACTTTACTTTTCAAGCTACAAAAGGACATGTGTTCTTGCGTGAATACATCCTTGTGATACTAGTTATTAATGACATATTTATTAGAAATTTTCAAAAACTGGTATTTATTAAAATATCTCACCGATTTATTCGGTCAATAATAAATCCAGAAACCAAACAGCCAATGACAAAGCCAACCCTGCCCAATCCGATAACGCCACCAATAGACTTAAAATCTGTTTTTAGTAGTAACGTTAAATGGATCAAGCTGGGCCCGAACACACCATGAACGCACGCCTGAAAAATAGTATAACCAAGACATTAATTTTTAATATTATTAGTGATTGATCCCGATCGATAAAACACCACCTGGTAGGCAGTATTGATTCATACCATAAGGCTCAGTCTCATTGGCAAGGGATCAGAGGTCACTGGCAAATGTTAAGCAATGAAATGTAGCTCGGCGCTTGATTGATCATAATACAACTTTATTATAACATATCTGGAGGCATGAAGAGCTTAGGTTCATAATTTTCTTAAAATCAGTATTAGAAGTATAGTAACGCGAGCAGTAAGCATGATACATCGGCCCGATGTTAGGCCAATGTTGGCCCGCCGTCTACGACGTCGGCCCAATTTTTTCCAATACCGAACCAATGCCTCATGTTTGCTGGGTAGCGAGCAGCCGTGTCGTCCACTCCGAGCCGTGGATTGATATATTTGCTTTACCCGAAAAATTCAACATGGCGGTGACTGAGAGCGATCTCGAGCCCAAAATCCGAAAAATGTCCATATTTTTTTATGACTGTGCTGAGCATGCGGGCATGGAACTGAAATGTTACTGATTCTAAAAAAACTATTTTCCACCTGATTACTCCCCTATATGTTCAGATATGACAGTCCAAAGAAATGTCCCAGGATTTTGTATGCGGTCAATCTGTGGCTGCTAGGTAGCGACTAGACTCTGTGATAACCCTTTCGCCGTTAATCACGACGGTAGTCGTTCTTAACCTTTGACCACTGAGCAAGACTAGAGTAGTTTTTATTCTGTTTATCAGCAGGTAAAATCACTGTTATTCTTATATTATGATATAATGAAGTGTTTAAGCATCCACATTCTCAAATGTTTGATCCCAAATTAAACAAACATATATATATGTCATTTTCAGCCACTTGAAGTTCTGGGTCGCGATAGCAAGACACAACTCCAAGTGGTTGAAAATTTAAATATGATAACTTAATGCGAAACGGGTACCGGTACATTTATTTTATTAGATGATCAAATGAATGTTACTTAGAATGAAATGTGTGCCTCACAATCGAGATTTGAATATTTTTGTCTTAAATTAAACACGTGTGAGTAGTTTTCTCCCACAACTTCATGTGGGTGAAAATGTTAATAAGATGGGGCCCTAAAGTGGCAGGAAAGGGGTTAACCCTTACAGCGCTGGGATTGACTTTAGACGTCAGAATCTATCCCCGCACTGAAAGAGAATAAATAATAATCATAATAATAATAATAATAATAATAATAATAGCTTTATTTCACGAGGGTAAACCCTATGAGCGATAGCTCATCTGCCTTGGGGCCCTCAACATATATACAAAACACACATAAATATACAATATTTCAAAATTAGAAAACAAAATCGCATTTCTGCACATGTGATGACATATAGATATTTCCGTACATATGACATGTGACAATACATAAAAAGAATAATAATAACAATAATATATTTTTACACATTAGCTACATACTGAAAGAAACAGTATTAAAATAATATTCTGGTGACGTTTAAAATAAAATTACAATGTGTTGGAAATATTATGACATACAACACAACATTAACTAAACACACAACAATAATTACACAACAATACAATATAAGTTGACCGTTTAAGTATTTAGTACATAAGATACATAACATTGCAGAATGTAACATAACATGAAATATAAAACTAACTATTTGGTATATGCTCTAAGAGTAACTTATGATACCCTACTTTAAATTGGGACAAAGATTCTGCATGTCTGATATCATTGGGAATTGAGTTCCATATACTAACACCTAGGTATGGCAGGGATTTAGAATATGCTCTTGGAAGGTACAATTTGTTTTGAGCTGATGATCTGAGGCTATAATTTACACAATCTGCTACATTTGTAAACAAATCTTGAATATAAGAAGGCGTTTGGTCTGTTGTACTTTTATAAATCAGACAAGCTTGTTTATACTTGACTAATTCTTTAAATGGGAGCCAATTTAACTATTTAAATATTTCTTTACTTGGTGATAATGGATCAGCATCTAAAATTAGTCGGGCCGCTTTCTTTTGCAATTTCGTTATGACATTTTCATTTTCTCTACACCCAGTTCCCCAAACTATACAGCAATATTCTATGATAGGTTTTATAGAATAATTGTAAAATAAAATTCGAGTTTCAAATGGGAGATAAATGCGTAGTCTACGGAGAAGTGAAAGTTTAAAAGAGACACATTGTTTTACATGAGCAATTTGTTTTTTTTCCATGAAAGTGTACTGTCAACAAAAACGCCCAACAATTTAGCATTTTCTACCTCTTCCAATATATTTTGGTCAATCATTACTGAACTAGTGGGGATACAGGTGTCTAGGGATTTGTGTTTACTGGATATAAATAAGGTGTTTGTCTTTTCGATACTTAGAACCATTTGATTTTGGTGACACCATGTATGTATACTGTTGCCACAAGGTTGTAATTTATTTTTAATTTCGTTTTTGTACCGTCCAGATTTACCTATAATCGCATCATCTGCAAATAAACATATATCGCTCAAGTGCTCTTCTAGAGAAATATCATTAATAAAGATAAGAAACAGTAAAGGGCCAATAATGGAGCCCTGTGGCACACCACAGATTACTGGCATTGGCTCAGATATTGTATTTTTAATTTTTACTGATTGTTTCCTGTCGGTGAGATATGATAAAAAACAATGCTGCGTTTTTTCACTGCATTTATATAGCTTTAATTTCTCTAAAAGGATATCATGATCTACCAAATCGAATGCTTTGCAAAGATCTACTAAGAGTAGGCCCACCTGATTCCCGGTGTATAATGCAGAAAGCCATTCTTCAGTCATCAAAGTTAATGCACTTTCGCATGAGTGATTAGCTCTAAATCCGGATTTTCTTTTATTTAATAAATTGTGTGAGGAAAGGTAACTGTACAAATGAACAGAAACATGCTTTTCTAATATTTTGGAAGCAATCGGAAGAATAGAAATTGGTCTGTAATTATTAACATCATCTTGGGACTTTTTTTGTGGAGTGGAATTACTTTGGCATGTTTCCACATATGTGGGAAAACACCTGATCGTATGCTCAAGTTACATATTTTCACTATAGAATCTGATAATGGAGTTGCAGCACTTTTAAGAAAGAGAGCCTGAATGTCATCCAATCCTGTACCTTTTTTAACTGGCATAGTATTTAGATATTTTATGACAAATTCACGACTGATTTGAGGAATTTCAAAGTATATGTTAATTGGTACTTTACTATAGACATATTTATAATGGCCGTAGACCCATAACATAGGTATTCAAATGAAGCGGAAAGAGCTAACTAAAACATTTATGATGATTTAAAATTAAAAACCTTTGGTTTCCATGATTTAAACAAAATTATATCCACGCTTTAAGGGTTAAAACATTAGTAATTCACATGATACATACACATATTGCGTTCATTTTATGCATATTTGTTGTTGAAAGTTGTTAATACTCACAAGTGAAAAGTAGCTGACATAGAGTGTTGTAGTGGTGATGACTAGTCTTACATTGATTGTCTCCATACATGAATTCATACTTCATAGCTTTACCTGGAACACAAGTGAATAACATTCAAAGCCACTCATCTGTGTGTCAAACCCACGCAGATATGATACAAGTGGAGAACAGCGTATTGTTGAGAACAGCGTATATTGTCAAGTACGAAGCTATTTGTAACGTTGGTACCAACAAGTTAACAATCAACGATTTGAAAAAGTAAAGTATGCTCAGCATAGACAATATCCAAAGAGCCTCAAACACCACTGTCTTCACCTGATATATCCCTTCAGATTGTTTCCAAAGTTAGTGCACATAATAATCCAGGTAGGGCCTACATGTACGGATAACTAACATTTACGACGTCGTTTCTTAAATTTTTCCATACTATTTAAAGATATCATGTGTCTGATGGTGGGGAAATATAAGGCTGAACATTTTCCAAACATTATCTCTTGAAATGGTACTCATATGTCTGCTTATTTTCGCCATTTAGTATGACAACTTGCCCCGCATTGGGGCAAGTTGTCACTTAGCTGGGGCAAGTTGTCGCAACGGAAATTGCTATGGGGTATGTTGTCACATAGTTGGGGCAAGTTGTCACTACTGAAATATCTATGGGGCAAGTTGTCACATAGCTGGGGCGAGTTGTCACATAACAAAAACTTGCTAAATATGACATTTTAACCAGGGCAGAGAAGGAATAATAACTTTATATACACTTTTTAATATAACTGCAAGCAATTTAAATTCACATAGACAATTCCGGGGCAAGATGTCACAGTGCTGGGGCAAGATGTGACAGTGCCGGGGCAAGGTGTTACGGTGCCGGGGCAAGATGTCACAGTGCCGGGGCAAGATGTCACAGTGCCGGGACAAGATGTCACAGCTTGTGACTACTTGCCCCGAGCAAGGTATCCCCACTTGAAAGCAGTTTTCGCAAACACCATGTGCTTGTTATTGAAATGGTCTTTTACATATTAAACATAACTAGTTTTAACTCTATGCTCTGTCAGAAAGATGCAGAATCATCCCAAATATTTTGGGAATTTGACTAATTGTGTTAACTCCATCCGATTGACTTAAATGAATAGCAAAACTCACTTTGTTACCTGCAACAGGTGTTTCTTCCCAAAAGTTGAACAATGGGTATTTCCCGATCTGGGATTAACATGACCTCATCAACTGATTAGGCCTACGTCAGAAGGGGATTCCTCTATTGAGACCTGAGTAAAGTGCACTGTGACAACTTGCCCCCGGGACAACTAGCCCCCCTCTCCCCTACTTTTTCGAGATACGAGCTGTTCATGGTTGATTGGGAGGTCACATCAGATATAATAAGCCCTTCAGCTGCAGTGCACGTAAGCCAGCAAACATGAGACACTTACACAATGCTGGTTTGATGTTAGACCACCGTCTTCGACGCTGGTCCAACATCAAACCAGCATTGTGTAAGTGTCTCATGTTTGCTGGAAGCAGCCAGCAAGCTCCAAGCACACACATACTACAGTATATCCTCGGTTGCGGGCCACCTCGCATCTCGTGCCGCTGTTTCCAGGTCTAATTTCCACCCTTTAACCTTTGACATACGTGATAGGCCCTACAGATTAACCCTTAAAGTGCAAATAACGTCTATAGTCGAATTTTCAGCCTTTTTATTTCTCCTTTAAACAAGACAATTCGAAGGAGAAATGAGAATTAAATTTGCTAGATCAGCATATATTTTGATTTTAATTGTACAAATCTAAGTAACTTTTATCCACACGAAGTTGTGGGTCGCGGTAGCGAGACACAACTTCAGGTTGTTGAAAATTTAAATTTTACAATGTAACGCTTTAAGGGTTGAGCGGAGGAACCAGGGTACGCTACCGGCAATCCGGCGGAAGATTATGGCCAGATACGAGGAGGCTGCAGCTTCCCTTGGATGATTGCTGTAGACTAGTGCTTCCGTACCATGCCATACAGCATGCAACTGACAGAGCAGATCCCTAATGACCCTCCCCGGATGGGGCCAAAAATTTCTACTACTAGCAATCATCCCAGTACCCCGACGTGTCCCTAACGCATGTCCAGCGAAGATATAACGTATATGGGGCGTGCTAAATGCTTTCTGACTTATTTGTGCCTCGCGCTTGCCATGCGCGTGTATCCGTTGATTTTGTCGCCCTGCTAACGGGCAACGTGGTGGTGAAACGCTGCGTATTCGCTGATTTATACAACTGATTTCTTCATAACACACTGTATATTCGTGTTAAACTTGCTGGCTCTTCTGATATCCTGACAACATTTATGGACACACAACGACGTACTACTTTAATTTTTATCACTCAATGCGTGGGCTGTGCGTCGTGTATGTGTGACTGGGGTATTAAGCACCTCAGGTCAGTGCCTATTGCTGTGTTATCACGAGAAACTTTGACAGACTGACCACTTGTGCTGAAAAGAACACACTGGCTTGCTGATCAAGAGACATAATTGTTTCATGTACACGCGTATATAGACTAGGAATATAATGCAAAAAAATAAAGTCAGGGGGGACGGAATGTTACAAGCTGTCACCCATCTCTATTTCGTTCCAGGGTCCCTACTGGTCAATTTAAGCCCATATGACACTTGATATTTTTATTTTCTCATAATTATAAGCTATTTTGTGAAAGCCGGTCAATACGAAATAACCGAATAATATATGAAAAACACTAAATTGTAAATAAAATTAAATCTAGAATTACTAGAGCCTTCATAAAAGTATCAAAATGTGTATTTAATAATTTTTTGCTTTATGTAGTTTAAAAGACCAAAAAAGAACAAAAAAGAACAGAAAAAATGTGTAATTTCATGAATATCACTTAGACAGAAACCTTGAAACCTGACTAACATGGTTACATGCTGTCAAACATTAAATATTTTGCCAGGACCCTTTCTGGGTAAAAATAGGCAAAATGACCCTTTAAAATATCGAACTTTCATATCTTACATGCTACCAAATATTCATGTATTGTGCCAGGGTTCTTTCTTTAAAATGTAATTCTTTGTCTCACATTTGTTGTGATAAAGGCAAAAACGTAGATAATATGCAAAAACTTCACAACTCTATCTGTGAGTCTATGATTAGCAGGCCTGATGATTAGACTGGTGTGTGCTGATGACCAATGGGATCTTGCAGAGGATTTAGTGGATTCGATTTAGTGGAAGCTGGAGTGTATCCGATCAGCCGACAAAATTTAGCTACTTGTGTAATCACGTGAGCCAGCGATCTGGTCGGGGATGACATCGAGGTGCACCTGCTGGAATGAATGAATAAAACGTCACTGTGCCTAGGAGAGTTGTGTGTCACTTACTGCTCAAGTAACTACTATTATCATCCGGTGACCCACCATCCCTGGACGTTTGATACTAGTCCTAGGAGTATGGAAGGGCGAGCTCCCGACAAATTCAAATATCTGTAAAATCACTCATGATCAACTTTGGATACAGTTTGCAAGTCTCAGGGTCCTCGTTGGCCTACAAACCATTTTTATTTGGTGATTCCTGTCTGGGATAAGCAATATCTGCTTGAAGTCACACACATGGCTGATATTGTGCTCCTCCAAACAGCATTGTGTCGGTCCAATATTGAACTAGCATTGGCTTAGAAAATCAGGCTGGGGGCGCTTACTCACCAGTGTCACGTGGATACAGCCCAATAGGTCATTCAAGAATTTGAAATACATTTTGTTGGTTGAAAAAACATAACTGCATAACAGCAAATCATATGTTTGTCCAATGTTCCTCATCCTTGTGTTTGATTGTTAATATGGCATATACCTCAGTCAAACTTGTGCTGTTTAGTACCACTAGATCGTGGTAATTGTTGACACTGAGTGTGAATTGCACAAACTGTTCAGTAAGTGCACTCTGACTCTTGACTTTCAAAGTTGCTTGTTGAAAGAAGGAGTTGTATGTGTCACCAGTTTCCACGTCAAAGATAAATATCTTGCACTATCTGACTGTGTTTTCCTAACTTTGCTTACATGCTCCAAGCCCAACTCTGAACTGCTGGGTAAGATATTTCTAGCTGGTCTGTGTCAGCAGCATAAACAGTACCCCAGGGTGTATATTTGGTATGATCATATTAGGCAGACCACAGCAACATGTCGCAACATAGAGAGTAATATCAGGACTAACTGCATGTATTATGTCCAGTCAGTTTTTACCTGTAGTTCATATATTTAGCATTTTCTGGTGCATTCACCAAATGTACAGTGCCACAATTGTATAGTCAGCATCAAAATATTGTAGGCCCTACAACTTGTTTAGAAGCTTGTTTCCAATTTCATGTTTCTTGGTAAGTCTGTACTGCTCTGCCCATGCTTATGCACTGACTATGCGATTGTACAATTTAGTCATCACGTTGTTCTCAGTTGTATTTGGCCCACATATAGAGCTCCTCACCCAAATGCTGTGTAGACAGTCGCAACATTCTGTCTTATGTCTTACCTATGTGGAAACCACCAAGATATAATTACAGAGATTGTAGGTGTCCGAATATCCCCACCTGAATATCTCTTTTATGAAATGGGCTCTGCAAATGTGAGAGCCAGCTATTGGATTTATGTCCTTTGAGGGCAAATGAGATCCCACGACTTGTTTCAAAGATAAGCTTTGAAGACGGATGTGCTAGTGATTGACCAAGATGACATTGCTGCTTTGTGAGTTGGTGCTGTGGCGAGGTTTTCAGAGCTACTTTTCTATGTGTGCTCTCATGGTAGGCCCACATGTGCAGTGTGTTTGAAGTGTAACTGATAGGGTGTATGAATAAACGTTAACAGGATACATAAGAGTCTTTCATTACTACTGACTGCCCGGGGTTTATTTATTGCATAATTTTCATGCATCTCATTAAAACTGTCAACAATGTTTATTGTTGTTTTGTATTTATAGAACTGTCAACAATATGTATTGTTTTTTTTTGTATTTTGTATTTTGCCTTCCACAACACAAAAACTAAGAAATTATTACATAAAGTTTATTAATATGATGTGTCATTTCGGCATTTACAGTGTTTTTTTATCATATAATCAGTTGAATTTAATTGAGTAACTTTTACAAAATAGGTCATAGTTATTAGAAAATAAATATAACAAGTGCCATTTCGGCTCTGAATGCCCAGAATATGCCATAGCACAATACTTGATTGTTTGACAGCATGTAAGACATCTCTTTAAGGACAGGTTTCATTGCGACTCATTGATGTGCACAATTTGACACCCATAATGAAGACTGTAGATATTCTGTATGAAATATTATTAACGATTTTGTTGTTTTCGTAAAATCGGCTGTATCGTATTTACTCAAATTTACAAAGTATGTCATAATTATGTGAAAAAAAACAAGATATCAAAGAGTCACCCGGGCTCATATGATGTGGTTCATTAATCTGTACGTTTTGAAGCTTTTATGAAGGCTCTAGTAAGTCTAGATTGAATTTTATTTACAGTTTCGTGCTTTTTTGATATAATCGACTAATTCGTATTGACTGTCTTTCACAAAATAGGTCATAATTATGAGCAAAATCAAAATATCAAGTGTCATATGGGCTTAAATTGACCAGGAGGAGCCCTGGAACAACATAGGAATGGGTGACAGCTTGTAACATTCCGTCCCCCCTGATCTAATTTCTAAGCCCCTTTTCGGATTGAATTCCTGGTCTAATATATATGCGCACTAACGTGAGTGACTGCCACGCACACAGTCTGTATCACGTTGACATAAACTTAACCATATTATCGGACGAGCAAACACACTCGATCACATGAGTTTTTCTTCCTTTTGAATGATCACACAAAATCAGCGTGAAACTGCTGATGGTTAAAATATATTATTTGTATCATACCAACAATGCTGGGTTGGATGCTGGCCTTACTGCCGAGCAAATGATTTATATAAGGAGTTACTGTTGGTAGTATTCGCTCTGCAAATCAGGTCATATTCTGCAGGTCTAGGTAGCTGACGCGCACGATTTGACTCTTACGACGCTGACATATTTTTTTATAAACCATGGAGACCAAAGAGATTTTTCAGTATCACATCTTTATAAATGTCTTAGTTAGCTCTTCCCAGTTCATTTGAATATCTATGTTATCAGGTTATGGGTCTATAGCTATTATAATGATTTTAATCCTTTCAGTGACAACCGCCTTTATTCTGACGTAAATGGGAACACAACGTTGTTGCCACGTTTAATCAATGTTGAATCATTTGAGGTTGATTCAACGTCGCAACAATAAGTCGTGTGTCCAGACGGGTGACAACAGGTTATAGGTCCACCATTTGGCCTAAGTATAACGTCACCACTAAGATCAACTCTAGATAAACCCATATTTAATTACAGCTGCACGTACGCCTTTTAAAACCTTATACTAGTATCTAACACAGATTGTATCTGATTGATTGTATACTCCCAACATACGTATTCAAATGAAGCGCAAAGAGCTAACTAAGACGATTATGAAGATTTCAAATTGAAAAAAATTACTTTGGTCTCAATGGTTTATAATACACAAATATTTCAGCGTAGTATGGGTTAATTTAGGATATTGGATATACGTTCCTTTATGAATTAGCAGAAAAGGTGCTGTCTCGCGATACAGACTATCCAGAACCACAGGGCCGTATCCAGGGGTTTTCTGGGTGTCGGGTCTGTAGTCCCCCTGCATAACCCAGTAAACATTGTAGAGCAAAACAGGCTGTTAAAATTGCCAATTTTATCTCTAGATTGCACCAGAATGCACAATTTAGAGCATCCCCTCAGACCTCCATGTACTAGATGGTCGTCCGGTATAAACCCCTCATTGTCTTAGTCCGGATACAGCCTTGCCTATGCTGTACGTATTGTTACCGAAACAGACAAGTATGAGCATAATCTAACCTACTTATTAATCACATTGGCTTCCAACAAAACCACGTAGGCCTAATATTTTCTGAATAGTTGTTGTCACATACAGATCATAAAATAACTGGGCACCTCTATAGGCCTATATCAGTGAATTGATTGCTCACAAAGTGGTAATACCTGGTCTGCGTACAACCGACATCCTCATGGCGATCCAGCCTAATTTCTGCCAATAATTTCATAATTAGGCCTATGACTGTAACGTTCTAAGTTTTATTCAGTTTTCAGAGTGGACAGTAGATAAGTCAACATGTCAGTGTGGTATGTGTGCTCCCAGATAGGTGAAATGGCACATGGATGATCAGGTAGTGACCAGTGATGCCTGCAAAACTGCCTTCTGGATTTGCAGACAAGCAGAATTGTGAGTGAAATTTACAGTCGGCTGATGTCTCTCAGCGCTCGATACCACACTATAAAACCGTAGGCCTACCTTTACCTTAGGCTTATATAATCACCCCCACCCCATCCTTAGGGTCGATTCGAACGCGGCAAAAACTCACAGATATATCCTTTCTTTGTGAAACAGGGTTTGGTTGAAAAGTACTTGTAGATCTAGGTAAAGTGTTGTTTGGTGTCCGTGGTGGCCTACGTATGTGACCACCTTTATAATCATCTCATGTGTATTTATTTCATTCTCGAGACAGATTGTTGTACTGTAAGTCATTGGTCCAGGTCAGGGTTCAGCTGATAAGCTCACCTGATTTCAAACTAATGCTGGCTCAATCCCTATTCAGTTCAAATATTTCGGCACCTTTGGGCATTGTTTCCAATGTGAGTCATATTTTTAAAATGTGATGACATACAGCTCCATAGAGTACAAAGTGTCGTCGGCGACATCACTCTTTGTACTGGAGAAGGGGACGTGGCGCGATGGCAAGAATGCCTCGCCAGTCATGCATGCATCCCGGGTTCGAACCCCGCTGATCCTGTGTGGGGTTTTCAGAGAAATAACCTTGTTTCTCCTTTCTCAATGTGACTAGGCGATCATGTTATTGGTGGTCTCGTCGAGTTTCGCGCAGGGCCACGCGCTGCGCGCTCCTCACACTCTCTATGCTCGGTGTGGGGATGTGAGTGACAGTGAGAGTGTTGAGCGCGTCTAGATATGAATAATACAATATCTAAGATGAAACTTGGTAATGATTTATTTCGGTACTAATTATGACTGAGACTTTGTTAACTGACCAGAAAAAACACAATTATTTTCGCTGATTGTTAAGCTCAAGTACAAGGGTCTATAATCTGCAAGACAAATTATATAAAAATATCTCCAATTATATGTACGTATTTTAATAGTAGAGGTGCTAAGGTCCAAATATCCACTAAAGTGTTCACTTTGTGATAAAAGCACAAAATTTCACACACGGGTGCCTATTCATCTCCTGAATCATATAAGAGAAACACCCCAATCGATTTTGACCCGTAAGATGTCGTAGTTTGCATATTTCAAAATGGCCGAAAAGTAAAAATCAAATGTTTTTTGTTTACATTAAATCTTGATTTGTTCTCCGTATTTTGTGATTTCATTTACTTCTATGACTCGTGTAACTGTATCTTAGTATAATTGGATTTATGATTATTATAGAAGCCCAAAACCGTCCAAATTAGAATAACGGAACTCAAAATGGCCACAATCATCATATTCAAATGATTTTCTCCATCGAAGATAAAACGTTATGTAACCAACCCGTAAATTATCCTAATCTGCATATTTTCAAAATGGCCGCCAATATTCAAGTTTATAACAATTAAAAGGTGGGGCTTCACATATACAAAGTAAGGGGTCCTCGATTTTTTAGAATTTTCAACAAAAACATACACAATATTTTTCCACAAATCTGTGTTGGCCAAAATATGGCTTTATATAAATTGCATAAGTTCCAGATAGCTTTGTATAAATAGCCAGCTATATAAGATGATGCTGTGGTGGCACCTGAAATGCAGTAGTCTGGACAACTAGTTTTGTGGTCAATTGAATGCACCTCTGGAAGAGTCATCCAACACATGCACCCATTTATCTCCTATCTTTCGTCACCTCAGTCATGTGGATTAGAACGTTTAAATAAGCATTTAAAGTATTTCGCCAAATATGTCCATACTAGTATGTGGCCATTGAGGGAGGACTGTTTCAGATACAAGTTGTGCTGTCTCGAAAAAGATTTTTTTTTGCTGTATCTAACCTACACAGCTCGAAGTTGCTAATGTTATTCAAAAGAAATGTAAGTATATGCATGCTGATAACCAGATTGACCAGATATCACCCACGGGTCATTGTGTGGTTCATATCAACATTTTATCGTGTCCTCAATATATGTCAGAGAGTGTCTTTATAGAGACATTACTGTAATGTGTTTACATTTTCACATGGACTGGTGCATAATACACCCGCTGATGGTGCTGTAAAAGTAGTTTTTTTCTAATGTGGATTTGTATTTGCAACACGGTCAGCACACAAGATAATACAACAATTTTTTCTTCTTTTGGCATTTTTGAAACTTATTGACGCGTATATGTCCACGCCTTCTGCCTTCTGGCGATTTTCACCAGCTAGACTGATACTGAGATGTACATGGAGGCACTGCGTATCCATCGGATGTCTTAGCATTATAGGAAAATATACATGTGTACATGCATAAGGGTTTTCTGCTTGCTTTTCCGGTCGGAACAACCTATGTACGAGTACATGAAGGTATGCTATGTCCAGAAAGACATGCCTACTACGATCTTGTGATATACACATTGATGTGTGTTCTCTTCTATATGATTTGTTACCTCTCCTATATATGTCTTCCACACTGAGCTTGAGCTGTCCGGTGGATTTAACAGTATTACAGTAGTAAAAGCTACAAGTATATTTATGTACGTTTATAATGAATTGGCTCTCCTTGACTTTCTGAGGCTTTTTTTACCAATCCAGTGGCTGATGTAAAGCCACGGCCCAACCGGACGCTGTTTATCATAGCAGGGGCTACACTGCAAGCCGCGCCGCGCTGTGCCGCGCCGCGAAATGAAGGCTGGGAAAAGTTTATCTTTCACGGCGCCGCGTTTTTTAACGCGCGACGCGGCGCGGCGTCCGGTGGGGCCGCACATTAACTGGAATTTGAGATGGATTAATAATAAGTATGTTAAGTTTCAAGCGTAGCATGTACAGTATCCCCGGAATCCGCATCAAGGAGGTATTATATAATATATCGCCTATAAAATAAGAATAAATGAGCTGGACCTACACTATGTACTATGTTGGTCCTAAGTATGTTTTTTAATGTTGACTAACACAACTGGTGATGGTGGAAAATGTTATATTACACCAACAATTTTAAGTAAAATAATACCAACCTAGTTTATTTTCAATACATTTGTGTTAATCATATCGTTAAAGTTTCTTAAGAACTCTCATTGCAAATATAAATGCAATTCTACACACAGTTCACGAAGTATGTGTTGAAATGTCAAATATCCAGAAAGCTTTACATAAGCATAACGAAAATATCGCCGATGTTTGATTAATTACATAATATTTAGCTTCAAATTAGGTAGTGTATGCAGTCCAATAAGCTGAAGATTATAGCCTAAATTAAATCTTTGAATATAATAATGTTGGCGGCCATTTTGAATTTCGTTATCCGAATTGTCGGATATTTTATTACTTACATATTTGATTAGCAAAAATTAGGTAGTGTGTACAGTGAAATAACCTGTTATAATAAAAATGTTAACTTTAATAAAATATTTGAATATGATAATTCTGTTGTGCTAATTCGGGCGGTTTTCGGGTTAAGAAAGCATCACAAATATATATATCCAAAGATACTGAGACACAATTATAGAAAACAAAAAAACAAATTAAATCACAAAATGCATAGAGGAAAGTCGAGGTTTAGTGTAAACAAACCAGATTCAGTTTGATTTTGCAGTCAATTTAAAATATGCAAATTAGGACATTTTACGGGTCAAAATCGATTGGAGTGTTCCTTTTATCTGATTCAGGACATCAAAATGTACCCATCTGTGAACTTTGGTGCTTTTATCACAATCTGAACATTACATTGCCTTAGCACCTCTACTATAAAGGCTATGGCTCACTTCAGTTAAAACAAAATCATCTGAAAGAGAAGATGAAGTAGGCCTACGTTGATACGACTTTTTGTCTGGTAATTAATTATTATTTTCCTATAGGATATGATAATTTATTATTTTTCTGACAACTATTCTCAACAGGCCCGAGGATAAAGCCCGGTGTTGGGCGAGTGCCGGACTGGGCCAGCATTTGGTCGGCACTGGGTTGACTTGTCGTCTCAGATGGGGACACGTGTGATTATAATGTTTTAATACATACTTCAGCAACTTTGCAGTGTTCTACTTGTATTTATTTTTAAAGGTTTCTACGCTCTCCAGAGTGTCTTTTATGCTACTATTTATAGTAAAATGTAGCTATTTTATCTCTGTATTTGCGACGGGAAATATATTTTATAATAGCATGTATATTAAAATTAAAATTTACACATTAACTTGAATTCAAGTATATGTAATATTTTTTCCTTGATGTCAAACGCAGTAAGGGTGCTGGTCACCTGTATTTACCATCCTAATGTAAACAATTTTATTTACAATCGCATATTTGTACAATTATTGTATATATTTGTGAACATAAAGCCTACAAAAGAAATAAATTAAAATATTGTAGACTTTGTGAACGTTTTTTAATGTGACACTCATCGTGCTTTTGCCTGACTTCGCCAGCATACTAAGAATCCAGACACTGTATTCAATTTAATTTGAAATAAATATCCATAAATATGATCATCTTCAAACTTGAATCATCACTTATCTAAAAAAATGTTTTTTTGATCGTATATTGGAGGTACATAAAAAGGCTTACATATGCAAGATTTAGTTACAACATAAGTGTTTCAAAATGTCATTGTATTGCTGTGCAATAAGAATGACACTATCCGTAGAGCCACATCGCCAGAACGAGTAACATTACAGTTTATATATGATGGCACGCTCATCTCATCTGTCGCACCGTCCCTAAAAAGTTATGGACACTTTTCTTGGAGTCAAGATCCTTGGAGTCAAGATCTCTCTCAGTCACCGCCATGTTGAAAAAAACGTTGATTTTCCTGTGTAAAACGAACACGACAATCCCGTCAACGGCTAGGCCTGACCTAGCTTAAGTACCTTCTTTGATAATATAAAGACAAGACAGAACTATTATTTATTATATGTGTAGCCCCGAGTTTCACAACATATTCAACAAGGCCTGTCGGCGCTGGGAATAGGCCTCAACCTCTAATCATCGTTTAAAAGCAAATATAACTATAAAAACAATTTTCACAATTTTGACTCATGATTATTTATTTCAAATTAGTCATGTTGCACAAATAAAAGGACATAAATTTATTTTTTTTAGCGGAATTTACGTTTTTGCCAAAAAATAATGGCCGAAAACTGGTCATTTAAAATTTGTATTTTTTCAAGGTGCATTCTTCCATGAAGCAGTATAATACCGTTTTATACTGTAATGGTCCAGCTATCTGGCACGATTTTCCAGATATTACGAATAAAAGTCTATAATGGCTGCATGTCGACCATTTAATTGTTTTTTATTTTAAATTTGTCAGGACAGGGCATACCCCTCCCCGAAGCCGCCAATTTTTGTTTTATGGTAATGGTCTCGCTATCTGCGACAGTTTTCCAGATATTACGTATATTAACGTCAACAATGGTCACGGGTCGGCCATTTTAATTCGAGCAAATTTTTGAGGGCATATATCCCTTCCTGAAACCGCACATTATTTATCCGAGCTATTGGTGAAATAGATATACATAGGCATACATTTTGGAGCGAAAATTGTTGAGTGAATCATGCAAACAAGACATAATTTGCGGATAAAGAAAGAATCAAGGGCATAGAGGTCACAGAAAGGTAAAAATGTGAAATCAATTAAGTTTAGTCATGATTAACCAGTATATGATGATTAATGTGCATTCCAGTATCGGGAAACAAGTTACAGTGCTAAAGCAAAATCGTTTCCGCAAAATAATATATACTCTCGCTAAAATATAATCCAACGATGATTATACATGCAATATAAAAATGGAATTAGCAGTTTCTAGGTCCCCACCGTAGCTCAACAGTATGTTTTACTACCCACCGCCAATCTGAGGGAAATGATTTAGCACGATGACCGACTGCTTGTTTGAATTATTTATTCAGATGTTTCTCAAGTAGGCCCTAAATAAAATTTCCATGATTTGGGAACTTGCTTGCCGTGCTCGGTATGAAAAAAGCATACTAGTATTATTGATCTTGTTTTTGGCATTGTTTGATGACTGTGGGTGTGCCATCATTGTGGCCTACCCACATGATGGGGTCAAATACGTATTTGTATTTGAATCTTCCGTTTTTGTATTTGATTTTTTAAAAGGTCAGCATTTGTATTTGAACCCTGTATTTGATGTATTTGGTCAAATATAATTCAAATACGTTTTTTCCACAAAGTTAACACAGCGAATTTTACAATAATAATGAATGACCATATATATTTTTTACAAACTAACATCATATAAAAAAATCATCATCCATGTATGTTGAGACACCTCTGTTCATTAATCATTAAAAGGACAAATGCAGCCAATCCACCTTTTCAGTAAAAAAAATCCATTTTAATACAATTAGCGTTTATTAAATCATGGGCCATGACTTATTTAAGGGGTTGAAACTATGTTGAGCCAATGTCCAAGGGCCTATAATATATGTGTGTCATGTGTATGCAGTGACAAAGTGTTGCTGGCAAGACTGCGCGCCCAGTAAACACGAGACTCCGATACAATATTGTTTCATTGCTGGTCCACGGTCTGCAACACTGGCCAGCATTAAAGCAACATTAGGTTAGCGTATCCAGTTGGCTAACTTATAACAACCTTTTCGTCTCATCAGACCAATTTCACAGAGCGTGATAATTAAAAATATGAAACGATTATGAAAATAGCCACATAGATATCAAAGTCCAGATAGGCCTACGTTTTATATCTTTGAGTACTTCGCTTACTAATTTCATTTCGTTTTCTTTACATTCGTTAGATGACATATTTATACGAGATAATAAACATGTTATATGTGCGAAGGTTAATTGAATTTGACAATATGCTTAATACATCACTTGAGTGTAAAGGTGTTATCAGCGGCATTAATCGTTCAATTACATTTTGAATCCCGTAGCTAATTAACATGCTGTTCATTAATCATGGTAGGCCTATACTGTAGATCTGGTAATTTACGCGTGTTTAAATTTTCGCGAATTTATGATTTTGGGACTTTTCACGAAGTTTATAATTCGCGAATTTTCTTTTCTCTTTAGTAGCGCTATTATAATAATATTTTTCGCGAAATTCTTGAATTCACGAATTTGTCCTCCTCGCGAGAATTAAAACATCGCGAATATTACCAGCTCTACAGTATTCATTGTACGTCGTTGAAGAAGTGAACCACCTGACGATTACATGCAGAAAATAAATATACTGTTGGTCGGGTAATATTCGCCAGATTTTAGTGAATCTGTGTTTTTGACACTTTTCGTTAAGTTTTAAACTCGCAAGTTTGAAAAGTAAGAAGACAATTTATTTCTGCTTTAAATAAAAATTTGCCTCTGAACAGTATAATGTCACAGGGTCAGTAGTGCTTAGCTGTGGGATCACAGTCGTCCCTTGATCTATTTGTTATCACCACCATCAGCTCGCTCACTGTTTCCACACATTGTTAAATCTTCAAGCGCTAAGTTATCTGATATAAATTTTAACAAATTTGAAGTTGTGTCTCGCTACAGCGACTCACAACTCTAAATGGGTGACAGTTACTTATACTCGTTTAATTTTAGACCAAACATTTGAAATCTTTATGTTGAAATATTTATTTAATTCCTACCAACTGTGATTTAACCCGCTGGTAAAACACATTAAAAAGAGCCATCACCAAACCCACTATGACTAGTGCCGACCCTTTTAACTAACAAAGGGCTAAGAGCCACCACTAAACACACCATGACCAGTGCCGACCCTTCTAACTAACAAAGGGCTAAGAACCATCACTAAACCCACTATGACTAGTGCCGACTCTTCTAACTAACAAAGGGCTAAGAGCCACCACTAAACACACTATGACCAGTGCCGACCCTTCTAACTAACAAAGGGCTAAGAACCACCACTAAACACACTATGACTAGTGCCGACCCTTCTAACTAGCAAAGGGCTAAGAACCACCACTAAACACACTATGACCAGTGCCGACCCTTCTAACTAACAAAGGGCTAAGAGCCACCACAAAACACACTATGACCAGTGCCGACCCTTCTAACTAACAAAGGGCTAAAAGCCACCATTAAACACACTATGACTAGTACCGACCCTTCTAACTAACAAAGGGCTAAGAGCCACCACTAAACACACTATGACTAGTGCCGACCCTTCTAACTAACAAAGGGCTAAGAACCATCACTAAACACACTATGACCAGTGCAGACCCTTCTAACTAACAAAGGGCTAAGAACCATCACTAAACACACTATGACCAGTGCAGACCCTTCTAACTAGCAAAGGGCTAAGAGCCACCACTAAACACACCATGACTAGTGCTGACCCTTCTAACTAACAAAGGGATGAGCCACCACTAAACACACTATGACTACCGCCGACCCTTCTAACTAACAAAGGGCTAAGAGCCATTACTAAACACACTATGACTAGTGCCGACCCTTCTAACTAACAAAGGGCTAAGAGCCACCATTAAACACACCATGACTAGTGTCGACCCTTCTAACTAACAAAGGGCTAAGAGCCACCACTAAACAAACTATGACCAGTGCCGACCCTTCTAACTAACAAAGGGCTAAGAGCCACCACTAAACACACCATGACTAGTGCCGACCCTTCTAACTAACAAAGGGCTAAGAGCCACCACTAAACAAACTATGACCAGTGCCGACCCTTCTAACTAACAAAGGGCTAGGAGCCACCACTAAACACACTATGACCAGTGCTGACCCTTCTAATTAACAAAGGGCTAAGAGCCACAACTAAACACACTATGACCAGTGCCGACCCTTCTAACTAACAAAGGGTTAGAGCCACCACTAAACACACCATGACTAGTGTCGACCCTTCTAACTAACAAAGGGCTAAGAGCCATCATTAAACATACTATGACCAGTGCCGACCCTTCTAACTCACAAAGGGCTAAGAGCCACCACTAAACACACTATGACCAGTGCCGACCCTTCTAACTAACAAAGGGATAAGAGCCACCACTAAACACACTATGACCAGTGCCTACCCTTCTAAGTAACAAAGGGCTAAGAGCCACCACTACACTATGACTTGTGCCGACCCTTCTAACTAAGAAATGGTCAAGAGCCACCACTGAACACACTATGACCAGTGCCGACCCTTCTAACTAACAAAGGGCTAAGAGCCACCACTAAACACACTATGACCAGTGCCGACCCTTCTAACTAACAAAGGGCTAGGAGCCACCACTAAACACACTATGACCAGTGCCGACCCTTCTAACTAACAAAGGGCTAGGAGCCACCACTAAACACACTATGACCAGTGCCGACCCTTCTAACTAACAAAGGGCTAAGAGCCACCACTAAACACACTATGACTTGTGCCGACCCTTCTAACTAACAAAGGGTTAGAGCCACCACTAAACACACCATGACTAGTGTCGACCCTTCTAACTAACAAAGGGCTAAGAGCCATCATTAAACACACTATGACCAGTGCCTACCCTTCTAACTAACAAAGGGCTAAGAGCCACCACAACACTATGACTTGTGCCGACTTTTCTAACTAACAAAGGGCTAAGAGCCACCACTAAACACACTATGACCAGTGCCGACCCTTCTAACTAACAAAGGGCTAAGAACCATCACTAAACACACTATGACCAGTGCAGACCCTTCTAACTAACAAAGGGCTAAGAACCATCACTAAACACACTATGACCAGTGCAGACCCTTCTAACTAGCAAAGGGCTAAGAGCCACTACTAAACACACCATGACTAGTGCTGACCCTTCTAACTAACAAAGGGATGAGCCACCACTAAACACACTATGACTACCGCCGACCCTTCTAACTAACAAAGGGCTAAGAGCCATTACTAAACACACCATGACTAGTGCCGACCCTTCTAGCTAAAAAAAGACTAAGAGCCACCACTAAACACACCATGACTAGTGCAGACCCTTTTAACTAACAAAGGGCTAAGAGCCACCACTAAACACACTATGACCAGTGCCGACCCTTCTAACTAACAAAGGGTTAAGAGCCACCACTGAACACACTATGACCAGTGCCGACCCTTCTAACTAACAAAGGGCTAAGAGCCACCACTAAACACACTATGTCCAGTGCCGACCCTTCTAACTAACAAAGAGCTAGGAGCCACCACTAAACGCACTATGACCAGTGCCGACCCTTCTAATTAACAAAGGGCTAAGGGCCACAACTAAACACACTATGACCAGTGCCGACCCTTCTAACTAACAAAGGGCTAAGAGCCACCACTGAACACACTATGACCAGTGCCGACCCTTCTAACTAACAAAGGGCTAGGAGCCACCACTAAACACACTATGACCAGTGCCGACCCTTCTAACTAACAAAGGGCTAAGAGCCACCACTAAACACACTATGACTTGTGCCGACCCTTCTAACTAACAAAGGGCTAAGAGCCACCACTAAACACACTATGACCAGTGCCGACCCTTCTAACTAACAAAGGGCTAAGAGCCACCACTAAACACACCATGACTAGTGTCGACCCTTCTAACTAACAAAGGGCTAAGAGCCATCATTAAACATACTATGACCAGTGCCGACCCTTCTAACTCACAAAGGGCTAAGAGCCACCACTAAACACACCATGACCAGTGCCGACCCTTCTAACTAACAAAGGGCTGAGAGCCACCACAAAACACACTATGACCAGTGCCGACCCTTCTAACTAACAAAGGGCTAAGAGCCACCACTAAACACACCATGACTAGTGTCGACCCTTCTAACTAACAAAGGGCTAAGAGCCATCATTAAACATACTATGACCAGTGCCGACCCTTCTAACTCACAAAGGGCTAAGAGCCACCACTAAACACACCATGACCAGTGCCGACCCTTCTAACTAACAAAGGGCTAAGAGCCACCACAAAACACACTATGACCAGTGCCGACCCTTCTAACTAACAAAGGGCTAAGAGCCACCACTAAACACACCATGACTAGTGCTGAGCCTTCTAACTAACAAAGGGATGAGCCACCACTAAACACACTATGACTACCGCCGACCCTTCTAACTAACGAAGGGCTGAGAGCCACTACTAAACACACCTTGACTAGTGCCGACCCTTCTAGCTAAAAAAAGACTAAGAGCCACCACTAAACACACTATGACCAGTGCCGACCCTTCTAACTAAGAAAGGGCTAAGAGCCATCATTAAACATACTATGACCAGTGCCGACCCTTCTAACTCACAAAGGGCTAAGAGCCACCACTAAACACACTATGACCAGTGCCGACCCTTCTAACTAACAAAGGGATAAGAGCCACCACTAAACACACTATGACCAGTGCCGACCCTTCTAACTAACAAAGGGCTAAGAGCCACCACTAAACACACTATGACTTGTGCCGACCCTTCTAACTAACAAAGGGCTAAGAGCCACCACTAAACACACTATTATCAGTGCCGACCCTTCTAAGAAACAAAGGGCTAAGAGCCACCACTAAACACACTATGACTAGTGCCGACCCTTCTAACTAACAAAGAACTAAGAGCCACCACTAAACACACTATGACCAGTGCCGACCCTTCTAACTAACAAAGGGCTAAGAGCCACCACTGAACACACTATGACTAGTGACGACCCTTCTAACTAACAAAGAACTAAGAGCCACCACTAAACACACTATGACCAGTGCCGACTCTTCTAACTAACAAAGGGCTAAGTGCCACCATTCAACACACCATGACTAGTACCGACCCTTCTAACTAACAAAGGGCTAAGAGCCACCACTAAACCCACTATGACCAGTGCCGACCCTTCTAACTAACAAAGGGCTAAGAGCCACCACTAAACACACTATGACTAGTGCCGACCCTTCTAACTAACAAAGGACTAAGAGCCACCACTAAACACACTATGACCAGTGCCGACCCTTCTAACTAACAAAGGGCTAAGAGCCACCACTAAACACACTATGACTAGTGCCGACCCTTCTAACTAACAAAGGGCTAAGAACCACCACTAAACACACTATGACCAGGGCCGACCCTTCTAACTAACGAGTGGATAAGAGCCACCACTAAACACACTATGACCAGTGCCGACCCTTCTAACTAACAAAGGGCTAAGAGTCACCACTAAACACACTATGACTAGTGCCGACCCTTCTAACTAACAAAGGGCTAAGAGCCACCATTAAACACACCATGACTAGTGTCGACCCTTCTAACTAACAAAGGACTAAGAGCCACCACTAAACACACTATGACTAGTGCCGACCCTTCTAACTAACAAAGGGCTAAGAGCCACCACTAAACACACTATGACCAGTGCCGACCCTTCTAACTAACAAAGGGCTAAGAACCACCACTTAACACACTATGACTAGTGCCGACCCTTATAACTAACAAAGGGCTGGTGCCGACCCTTCTAACTAACAAAGGGCTAAGAGCCACCACTAAACACACCATGACTAGTGTCGACCCTTCTAACTAACAAATGGATAAGAGCCACCACTAAACACACTATGACCAGTGCCGACCCTTCTAACTAACAAAGGGCTAAGAACCACCACTTAACACACTATGACTAGTGCCGACCCTTCTAACTAACAAAGGGCTGGTGCCGACCCTTCTAACTAACGAAGGGCTAAGAGCCACCACTGAACACACTATGACCAGTGCCGACCCTTCTAACTAACAAAGGGCTAAGAGCCACCACAAAACACACTATGACCAGTGCCGACCCTTTTAACTAACAAAGGGCTAAGAGCCACCACTAAACACACCATGACTAGTGCTGAGCCTTCTAACTAACAAAGGGATGAGCCACCACTAAACACACTATGACCAGTGCCGACCCTTCTAACTAACAAAGGGCTAGGAGCCACCACTAAACACACTATGACCAGTGCCGACCCTTCTAACTAACAAAGGGCTAAGAGCCACCACTAAACACACTATGACTTGTGCCGACCCTTCTAACTAACAAAGGGCTAAGAGCCACCACTGAACACACTATGACCAGTGCCGACCCTTCTAACTAACAAAGGGCTAAGAGCCACCACTAAACACACTATGACCAATGCCGACCCTTCTAACTAACAAAGGGCTAGGAGCCACCACTAAACATACTATGTCCAGTGCCGACCCTTCTAACTCACAAAGGGCTAAGAGCCACCACTAAACACACTATGACTTGTGCCGACCCTTCTAACTAACAAAGGGCTAAGAGCCACCACTAAACACACTATGACCAGTGCCGACCCTTCTAACTAACAAAGGGCTAAGAGCCACCACTAAACACACCATGACTAGTGTCGACCCTTCTAACTTACAAAGGGCTAAGAGCCATCATTAAACATACTATGACCAGTGCCGACCCTTCTAACTCACAAAGGGCTAAGAGCCACCACTAAACACACCATGACCAGTGCCGACCCTTCTAACTAACAAAGGGCTAAGAGCCACCACAAAACACACTATGACCAGTGCCGACCCTTCTAACTAGCAAAGGGCTAAGAGCCACCACTAAACACACCATGACCAGTGCCGACCCTTCTAACTAACAAAGGGCTAAGAGCCACCACAAAACACACTATGACCAGTGCCGACCCTTCTAACTAACAAAGGGCTAAGAGCCACCACTAAACACACCATGACTAGTGCTGAGCCTTCTAACTAACAAAGGGATGAGCCACCACTAAACACACTATGACTACCGCCGACCCTTCTAACTAACGAAGGGCTAAGAGCCACTACTAAACACACCATGACTAGTGCCGACCCTTCTAGCTAAAAAAAGACTAAGAGCCACCACTAAACACACTATGACCAGTGCCGACCCTTCTAACTAAGAAAGGGCTAAGAGCCATCATTAAACATACTATGACCAGTGCCGACCCTTCTAACTCACAAAGGGCTAAGAGCCACCAGTAAACACACTATGACCAGTGCCGACCCTTCTAACTAACAAAGGGATAAGAGCCACCACTAAACACACTATGACCAGTGCCGACCCATCTAACTAACAAAGGGCTAAGAGCCACCACTAAACACACTATGACTTGTGCCGACCCTTCTAACTAACAAAGGGCTAAGAGCCACCACTAAACACACTATGATCAGTGCCGACCCTTCTAAGTAACAAAGGGCTAAGAGCCACCACTAAACACACTATGACTAGTGCCGACCCTTCTAACTAACAAAGAACTAAGAGCCACCACTAAACACACTATGACCAGTGCCGACCCTTCTAACTAACAAAGGGCTAAGAGCCACCACTGAACACACTATGACTAGTGCCGACCCTTCTAACTAACAAAGAACTAAGAGCCACCACTAAACACACTATGACCAGTGCCGACTCTTCTAACTAACAAAGGGCTAAGTGCCACCATTCAACACACCATGACTAGTACCGACCCTTCTAACTAACAAAGGGCTAAGAGCCACCACTAAACCCACTATGACCAGTGCCGACCCTTCTAACTAACAAAGGGCTAAGAGCCACCACTAAACACACTATGACTAGTGCCGACCCTTCTAACTAACAAAGGACTAAGAGCCACCACTAAACACACTATGACCAGTGCCGACCCTTCTAACTAACAAAGGGCTAAAAGCCACCACTAAACACACTATGACTAGTGCCGACCCTTCTAACTAACAAAGGGCTAAGAGCCACCACTAAACACACTATGACCAGGGCCGACCCTTCTAACTAACGAGTGGATAAGAGCCACCACTAAACACACTATGACCAGTGCCGACCCTTCTAACTAACAAAGGGCTAAGAGTCACCACTAAACACACTATGACTAGTGCCGACCCTTCTAACTAACAAAGGGCTAAGAGCCACCATTAAACACACCATGACTAGTGTCGACCCTTCTAATTAACAAAGGACTAAGAGCCACCACTAAACACACTATGACTAGTGCCGACCCTTCTAACTAACAAAGGGTTAAGAGCCACCACTAAACACACCATGACTAGTGTCGACCCTTCTAACTAGCAAAGGGCTAAGAACCACCACTAAACACACTATGACCAGTGCCGACCCTTCTAACTAACAAAGGGCTAAGAGCCACCACAAAACACACTATGACCAGTGCCGACCCTTCTAACTAACAAAGGGCTAAAAGCCACCACTAAACACACTATGACCAGTGCAGACCCTTCTAACTAACAAAGGGATAAGAGCCACCACTAAACACACTATGACTAGTGACGACCCTTCTAACTCAAAAAAGACTAAGAGCTACCACTAAACACACCATGACTAGTGCCGACCCTTCTAACTAACAAAGAACTAAGAGCCACCACTAAACACACTATGACCAGTGCCAACTCTTCTAACTAACAAAGGGCTAAGTGCCACCATTCAACACACCATGACTAGTACCGACCCTTCTAACTAACAAAGGGCTAAGAGCCATCACTAAACCCACTATGACCAGTGCCGACCCTTCTAACTAACAAAGGGCTAAGAGCCACCACTGAACACACTATGACTAGTGCCGACCCTTCTAACTAACAAAGAACTAAGAGCCACCACTAAACACACTATGACCAGTGCCGACTCTTCTAACTAACAAAGGGCTAAGTGCCACCATTCAACACACCATGACTAGTACCGACCCTTCTAACTAACAAAGGGCTAAGAGCCACCACTAAACCCACTATGACCAGTGCCGACCCTTCTCACTAACAAAGGGCTAAGAGCCACCACTAAACACACTATGACTAGTGCCGACCCTTCTAACTAACAAAGGACTAAGAGCCACCACTAAACACACTATGACCAGTGCCGACCCTTCTAACTAACAAAGGGCTAAGAGCCACCACTAAACACACTATGACTAGTGCCGACCCTTCTAACTAACAAAGGGCTAAGAGCCACCACTAAACACACTATGACCAGTGCCGACCCTTCTAACTAACGAGTGGATAAGAGCCACCACTAAACACACTATGACCAGTGCCGACCCTTCTAACTAACAAAGGGCTAAGAGTCACCACTAAACACACTATGACTAGTGCCGACCCTTCTAACTAACAAAGGGCTAAGAGCCACCATTAAACACACCATGACTAGTGTCGACCCTTCTAACTAACAAAGGACTAAGAGCCACCACTAAACACACTATGACTAGTGCCGACCCTTCTAACTAACAAAGGGTTAAGAGCCACCACTAAACACACCATGACTAGTGTCGACCCTTCTAA
Organism: Flabesymbios commensalis; assembly: GCA_964017125.1. NCBI lineage: Eukaryota > Metazoa > Annelida > Polychaeta > Terebellida > Flabelligeridae > Flabesymbios > Flabesymbios commensalis. The sequence goes on from OZ024915.1 coordinate 57,296,634, forward strand.
CTAACAAATGGATAAGAGCCACCACTAAACACACTATGACCAGTGCCGACCCTTCTAACTAACAAAGGGCTAAGAACCACCACTTAACACACTATGACTAGTGCCGACCCTTCTAACTAACAAAGGGCTGGTGCCGACCCTTCTAACTAACGAAGGGCTAAGAGCCACCACTAAACACACCATGACTAGTGCCGACCCTTCCAACTAACCCAGATCGTAGCACCAACGCTGGATAAATGCTGGGTCAACATCAGAAATCTTTTTGAACAAACATTGAAGCAGCCTGAAGGAGCTGTAAAGTGGTAGCCGTGAATATATCCTGTTTGTGCATAATTTTCAAGAAAATTCAAATGCATAACTATATAATCGTACATTATGATCAATAAATACACAAAATATTTTATTTCTTCGCAAGATATATATTTTTGCTAGTAGGCATACTTACGTTGTTTTGATCTACGTTCACGCACTGTTGTCGAGGGTCCCGTTAAATACTAGTATCGAGTCTATTAAAACAAGGAAACCTATAGTTGACTTATTGATCGTTTGCTCATGATTTCTGATACAAAATTATATGCTTGCGATTAAGCAAAGTTGATTCCTGAGAGAATATTTTGAAAGAAATTGTATTTAAAAGATTGTAATTGAAATTTCTCAAGGCTTAGTATTTGTATTTAAAAAAATTCTACATCGTTATTGATGAAGTGTATTTGACCCCATCCTTGATTGTGGATACCCACGGTCCATTATTACATTCTGGGGCAAGGTGTCCCGCAATATAATGAACAATGGCTTTAAATTCACATCCAATACGCAATGCTCTCAACACAGTCATTGCCAAGAGCATCCCTATCATTGGTCTTATCGTGCGCTTACAATGCTCGCAATGTTGTATATCCCGTCACATTATTATAGGAGTGTTCTCATAAGCGAAGTAGAATATTACTTAATGTCACTTCTCGGCAATAATGGGGTGATCTAGGTTGGTTATTGAGAGCGTTTTCGTATGGGCGGATAATGAATATGGTGCCAAATGGTTTAATGCATGCTTGTTGGATTGACAGACCATTTTATTTTGCAATTGTAAATAGTAAAATCGTTTTTTGATAATTCAGACAACGTTTTTTTGACAACAGACGGACAACGAGCTGAACTTAAAAACTGAAGAAAAAACTCGGGAGCTGTGTTTCAAGGAATATTTTTAATGCATCAGAATTCCGAGCAGACATTTTGTACAGAACATAAGCACGATACATTACCGTTTTCCAAAACATACATAACTAACCGTTTGTACAAATACTGTCACCAAAAGCCAAAAATCATTAAGCGTGCGTTTACTGATTTTTAGATTTTGACAGCAGCATACATTCTTCATCATTCAATAGTAATTCATGATTAAAACCTTCAAAATGGTTATTTTCCAATTACAGATTTTGATTCCCTTGTACACTAGTAATGCACAATGTGCCATAACATAGATTTATCCAAACAATACAAGCTGGAGACATTTATTCAAAATTATGCTTTTCTGAACAGATCCAACCAACATTTTCTTACACTTCCTTCGCATATTTAAAATGAGGAAATAAATACAACGATACCATACTACAATTCATAATGTGCAAAAAGCTGTATAATCCCTTATATCATTAAGCGGGTCAAAAAAAGAACAAGCTAAGACTATTTTTTAAATAATTAGCTAAAATAAGATTTTACAGTTTCGTCACAGTAAAATGAGAGTTTATTCAATTTTCAAGCTAGGTGGCCAGTCTTGCTACTGACAAAGAATTCACGTTGACATTACTTAGATCTATAGCACTAGAAATAATCTACCCCAAAATATGTCTTTTTTTAACGGGAATATATACAAAAACAACATATGAAAAAGGCACCATTTTAACACAAATAAGCTAGATAGTAGTGGAAGCCCGCACATTAAAAATAAGTTGTGGTAAAAACATTACGTGTTGAAATACCAAGTTAGAGATTGAAGTGCAGTAGCCTAAATGTAATAAATGAAGTTCAATGTTCACGTTCCAATAATAGTAAATAAATAAAATATTAAAATCTTCTCGTTTTACTGAATTCACATAATTGGAGTGGTAAATGATGTGTTAGTCAGTCGACTCTTTGAAGAGCATTATTGAATATTTATAATTCCCATTCACTGGAAAGTAAGTCTCGCTACCGCTACCCACAGCAAGTAGGGGCGAATTACTTATATTTTGTAATATTTTAGTCAACAATATTATCTGCCTCGCACATTTGAGACATAAATCACTTTTAAAGTCTATTATTTAATGGGTGAATATGTGAAAGCAACGGGCAGTATTGAATTTATTAAATTGTATATTTTCAAGCCATACGGATTGTTTAACGCAGCATATCTGTTTGACGGGTACAACTATGAAGAAGCGTATTTCAATGAAAGTAGGCTTAAAAATGCAAATTTAACATGACCATTGAATTTTAAAAAATGGAAGAAAAAACACTATGTTCAGATTCAATGGATATTCCAAATTGACAATTTTGCCAGAGGTATATAATAATTGAAAATAGACCATCGTTATGTGGGACCTTTTATAGAACTTGCCGGAAATCCAGAAATTTTAAAAGAACAATGTGCGATAATGTGTAGATACACACACAAGTGAGAAGAAATAAACCTTAGAAAAAATAAAAAAAAGTTGTTTAATGAAATTATTAGCAAGCCTTTTCTGTTTCCAGTTTGATCATTGGACGGTGAGGGATAAGTATTCCACTTGGGATTAAAGCAATATATCATCAGTTTGGTTTGCCAGATAGAATCCTTTAAAACAAAAATGACAATTGTCTGCCAATTTTTCCGCGGCTCATTCGTGTTTTTGATTGGTGGCGCGCTTGCAATCGTTGTCACAGTGTAGAGTGCAAAAATCCACTGTGACGTCATCAAATGTTATAACTACTATACTGCAAGGGTCAACATGCAAAAGTAACAGTTTGTTTTTGTTGTGGTGAATCGTCAGAGACGTTCACGAGATGATCCGCCTGCCTTAATCCCAGTGGAGTGAATCCTATATTGTGGGAAGAGTTATTTTCGTTTCACCCTCTTGAAGTTGTGGATCCCGATACAGAGACACAGCTTCAAGTTGATGAAAATGTAAACTACCCTTCCTATTATACAACCAATAAAAACAGGTAATACTTGACACATTTTCATTAATATGGAAATAACAATTATTAAAGTAGGCACTATAAAATAAAACATTTTTAAGAGACAAAGTGTCTCTTAGGTAATAAGTAAAGGAATTTGCATATAAAATATAAATCAATTAACCACCTTGTCTGCGAGACAACGCCTCGGGAAAAAGTGATGCAGGTCAAAAGACAGGTCACACAATAGTGTGATATTCGACAATCAACATTAGTTGGGGGTTTAATACAAGTGTTTCATTCAAAAATAGTTGTCAATTCTTTCACCGCACATGTACAGTCCCGTACTTGTACAGTGCAGACGTTACTCACTGTGGGGTAATTATACATATCCAGAAACTCATTCAACTAGAATTCTTTTTATAGGATTATGACTAATTGTAGTTATAATCACCTAAGTATGTTCTCTTCACTAGTGCCGAAATGCATATACACTACAGCAGTAAATTAGGCAATAATTTAATAGAATATCTGCCTACACACAATTTCTCATTCTATCAGGGGGTTTGCTAGAAATTTGATATACCTATATTTGTTTAAGCTCATGAACAAACATGTGTTACAATTTAAACGCCATCACCATCTTGGGTACTTTAGTTTTCCACATTGTGTAAAGTCTGGAAACAGACGAAAAATCAAGCTTCAAATCCTATGTGGACACTTCATAAAGAGGATGGCTAGACAGAAGCAAGAAGATGAACAACTCAACCATAATACCTATGAAACATCAACAAAACATTGTGTCCAGTGGATAGTGTGTCATACCAGACAATCTCAAACAGAGGCTATCAAACAAACGCCACACTTTTGTATAACATTTCGTCCCCTTAGATTAATAAGGAGTTAAATGCCCCTCTATAGGACGAAAGTGGTGTGTTGGTGTAATAACCAGCTCAATGAATCCAGGTGTTTTTTAAACTAATTACAGATTATCTAGTTACGTTATAAAACCAGTTCAATTAGGTTAACGCGTTTCATGTTTAGTGTAAAAACCAGTTCAATCAATTTATATGCTTTTCAAGTTTAGTGTAAAAACCAGTTCGATCAATTTATACGCTTTTCATGTTTGGTGTAAAAAACAGTTCAATCAATTTAAGTGATTTCTTGAATGGCAACAAAAGTCCTAACTTTAGTATCATAGGCAGCTCAATCACTATAACTACTATTCTGTTCAGTGTAATAACCAGTTCAATCAATTTAGCTCCCTTTAGCTCTTTACTCGATCGGTATAACTATTTTCTATTTAGTGTAATAACCAGTTCAATCAATTTAGGTCCCTGTTTCTTTCAATGTAAATTGTCTGTCTTTTCATTTAAAACCAAAGTCAATTAACTTTAGTTTGCTTCTCCACCAAATGCATGTTTTTGCTGAGTCATGCTGCATTGAACTCCTTATTACTCTGAGGGGACGATTTATAAAATGTTGAACAACGTCGAAGACGTTGGGCCGACGTTGTAAAAATGCTTTAAAAATGTTTTGTGTTTGCTGGGAGATGTTCACTTTGAAAAAATAGAACTTCACCAGAGACAAGTGGAGAACCGACCCAGCAAAGACGACACGCGCACCTAGCGTTGAATCTATAGTGGGCCTGAGTCGCAGACGGTGGTCCAACATTGAATCATCATTTCGTTCACGTGTGGTGTTTGATGGGAATGTGCGCTGTCAGTAACAAGTAAGTTGAGCAAAGAAAAGCAACCATAATACGTTCTTATCAAACATTAACAAAATCGGGTCAGACTCTGCATATTAACGAGGATAACATATTACACATGCTGAAAATGGAAGGTAAAAGTGGGGGTCACAACAGCAGAATAAATAGCACATAGTACACTTGTCACATCCATTAGATATTATTATTATTATATATTATACCTAGTTACAATGGGATAGATGTGAATATTTACGGTAAATATGCTGAAGCATACAGACACCAAACAAAGGTCGGTCTTAAGAGGTAGAAAAGCCGGTATGGTGTATCTACAACACCTACTATTAAATTTAATCTCACTTGAAGATGTGTCTTGCTACAATGACCTTAATATTAAAGTCATAAAATATGTCGTCTTTTTTTTTGATCAGAGACTAAGCAAACAAAGTGTTGCAGATTCAAAGCGCCAAACAAATGACCGTAAAGATCAATTAATACGATATTAGAACTAAAGGGGAAACATACCATCACCTCGAAAAAAAAACATTTTTCAAATGCCTGCTAAAATAACCATCTGTAAAAGTTGATGTGTGATTAGTTATTTCTTTACTAAACTAGTTTTACTAGTCCTTGGTTTTAAAAGTTTTGATGCATTTTTGATAAACTCGAACAAAAAATACAAAAATTGGATGAAATACTTATTTGATTCTGCATGGTTTTTTAATAGTCCACAGCTACTTTGTGATCAATAAACTTGACTAGTGAGTATTTTGAGCCCTTGAACATTAAATATCATTTCATCCTAGATGAAATAATCATGTATGGTTCAATCAAGGTAAAGACTGTACCAGATCTAATCGGATCCAGTCATCTGATGTATACTGTTTTACTTTACGCTATCAAATATATTAATTCTGCATAAACTATTTTAATGTTAGAACTTTACCTATATCTAATTTACTATGTTACACATCCTTCACAACACGACAAACCACTCGCAGCACTAGTTCTTGTCTGGGGCCGCATTCTGAGACGAGTTAACCCTTCTCCTGCTGTGACACTATATACACGGGTTGAAGCTAGTATCAAACTAAATAAAACTCCATTGAAATTGATCAAACAGTTTGTGATAGTTGATCAAATAATTGAATTTGGGAGGAGCATATTTTTTATATTTAACTATATATTATTGGCAAACAATTCAGCAGTACAAGGGTTAAGCTTAAAGTTAAGTCAATGCTAACCTGTACATTCAGCAGGTCAAGGGTTAAGCTGAAGTCAAGTCAATGCTAACCTGTACATCCAGCAGGACTAGGGTTAAGCTGAAAGTCAAGTTAATGCTAACCTGTACATACAGCAGGACTAGGGTTAAGCTGAAAGTCAAGTCAATGCTAACCTGTACATCCAGCAGGACAAGGGTTAAGCTGAAAGTCAAGTCAATGCTAACCTGTACATCCAGCAGGACTAGGGTTAAGCTGAAAGTCAAGTCAATGCTAACCTGTACATCCAGCAGGACAAGGGTTAAGCTGAAAGTCAAGTCAATGCTAACCTGTACATCCAGCAGGACAAGGGTTAAGCTGAAAGTCAAGTCAATGCTAACCTGTACATCCAGCCGGACAAGGGTTAAGCTGAAAGTCAAGTCAATTATGACCCGTACATTCAGCAGGAATAGGGTTAAGCTGAAAGTCAAGTCAATGCTAACCTGTACATTCAGCAGGACAAGGGTTAAGCTGAAAGTCAAGTCAATGCTACCCTGAATTATTAGCAGCTTGGTTGATAAATTAACTTTTAAGATCGTCTCGAAACACGGGCCCCTCATGTCGATGGAGAAATTACACAAACCCTGGACACAGTTTGGTGTGGTGCCACTGTGATCTCGTTGAGAGGTTCACCAACATTGAAAGCAATATATCACTGATCTACCAGTTAATAAATATTTTACACTGTGTGTAATAAAGCGCACCTAGCTAGAATACACAGGCACAAATATACAGGCTATGATGAGTAGACCACCATGTTGAAAAAACGTGGCTCACCCTCACCATAATGCCTGTTGTGATCAGTCTTCATGGCTAGTGCTGGAACACTACATGGTCTGCGTATTGTTGTGGATGACATATCTAATGGACTAGATTGAGTGAAGCAGTTAAGGTTATTATACATAAAAAATAATTCTCCCAATTGGTCGCTTTAAGAGAAGGCAAATACGTTTCTTTTGATCGCAACAAGACAACTTTATGTACTTTGCAAAGAATATATAAACCTACAGCGGATTACAACCCTGCGGATCTTAATGCTTATAGACAATATAATAGACTTGATGTTTTTAGTGCTACTTATGGAGCATCACAAAGAGAAAGAGAGAGCCACTGGCTGCAAGAAATGTATCCTCAACCTCAAGTCTCCCAGCTCAATTTGTGGCCGTACAAGTTTGATATTAGTGTTTTGCATGAGATCAATTGAAGATTAATAATACACCGTTTTACCTCTAGGTCATGAAATACACCACATATAATATTAGGCAGTATTATATTATAAAAAGCACAGTGGGTAACATCTATTTATATGATTGTACAATGTTGTTTGTAGTTGATTACATATTGTCTAATATGCAACATACGTTCATTAAATATAATATATTGGCAATCAGGAGAGAAAAAAATAATTATTGAAAGCTTCAGTTGTTTCTGCAGTGGAGTTGCCCAACGCATAAGTCCCTGGGGATTACACTTAACGGGTTATATATGTCAGTATGTAAAGTGCGAGATATGACCTTTTAATTCTAAAGAGACCTTAACCCACAAAGCAAACCTAAATTAAAATAACGTGTCATTTTAACCGTTCTTTCACATTGATGACAAGAGACTAGTTCTGTGACTATGTAATACACATTCTGGGGAATAAATCAACCCCTTGCAGATTAAAGGGTACATCAGCCATTTAGTAAAGTGGCAGATACATCCTTCATCTCCACGGGGACGACTTACAAAATAGTCACAGATTAAACTTTGTGTTAGTTGGCAGCCAGAGTGTCGCATGTGCTTCAAAAAATACACATGTGACACTCTGTGTGCCGGGGGTGTACATGTGACCGTTTAATCCATAGAGCACCATATACAGCTCGCTACACTCCTAAAAAAGAGCTCGAAGTGACAGCTTTTGACACCAGGAACGACATTTTATGGCAACATTTTTATCAACGTGACATTTCATCAGGTACAGTAAAATTGTCTCCTTGGGAGTTAGAAGGTACTAAACTGCCACTTTGTAAAGTGTCAGCTTAGCACCTTCTAATTCCAAGGGGACGACCACATCATCTACAAAACAAAGTAGAGAGCAAGCGGTCTACCTAAACATGCAATCGCCAACATATCTGAAACAATGCAAAACAAAATCAAACTACTGCTAGAAAATATACACTAGTTTGGAGATCTAGCTTATACAAGACATTACATCTGTAATGCACGGCAAATCTGTTGTGCAACTGAATGACGATATAATGCTTACCGGTGTTAGAGTAATGTCTCTTACAAGGCAATTGGCTCGGAGAAGCTTTTACACGAATGCCGATATGATATGTTCAACTGCAAGAGTTGACAAAAATTCTGTGCACACCATTTATACTTTAAACATAATAATTAAACACAAGCTTGTTCATCCATTGATATGCCAGGGTATGTCTGGACACAATCACTGCATACAGAAAATGTAACCTAACCAAACATACTTCCCATAACATGGGTTCCACCAAACAATACTTAAGCTAAAATATGTACATTTTTATACTTTTTTTGTATTGCATCGCATTGCTCTTAAAATATATTTACACTTCGGTGAAGCGGTGGCCGTCTTCCGTGGTGAAAGATGGGACTGCAGACAAAGCATTATTAGGAATTGCTACGATGTTCGCTCAAAGTCGGATACAGGAAGATGTGGCCTTCTAAGAACACATGAGACAATCGCCCACCCACAGTAGGATCAATGGTAGACGTTGGCCCAACATTGGTCCTACTGTGGGTCAAAATGTTGTGTTTGCTGTGTCTACCCAGGAAACAATGATACTAACATCCCTTCAGTCTTGGAAATCAAAGCTTAATAAAAACTTGCAGGGGTAAGGGGCAAGCTAGTAAATGAGCAGCAAGAAGCCTTGAGCGGGCGTAATCTAAACATAGGTGTTATCTTTAAAAACTCCCTTTTATATACAGTTTATTTTACAAATGAAACAGATGGTCTTATGAGATAATGAACAATGGATGAGAAAATATAAAAAAAACAAGCATACATCACAGAACATGGCGACCCTAGAGATTAAGAGGAATATCTGCCGTTTTCTTAACCTTTTGCACGACTATAATCGCTTTTAATTAGTCTCAGATCAAACCCGATGTTATTCAGAGTTAAACTTTGTCAAGCTTTGCAAATGTTTGCTCCCAAATATGAATAATTCTCAACCACTTGAAGTTATGGGTGTCAGTTGCGAGACACATCGCAAGTGACACAGATTCAAGTGAGTGAAAATTAAAAAAAGATGACATAGCGCTTAAAGAGTTAAGTTGCAGATACACCCTTTAAATCCTACAGACATACATGGGATGTGAAACTATGACAAAAGTATACATAACAAAGCCAGAGAACCCCATTATTATCGTCCTAATAGTTAATGCACCTAAATAGCACCCGCTACAGACATTGGAAATGAAATTCAGCTTCAAAATCACAATGAGTATTGAAAACAAGAGCAGAGTATTAAAAGGGAGTGGCATATTAACATAAGTAATGGAATATTTTTTTATTATCATCACTCATTTGTTTTATATTGAGGGTGAGATGGCAAATTTTTTTATTTGCTCTCCTCGAAATGCTGATTTAGATTTACATTCACATTTTTTAAAATGAGCCGCCAGTAGTAATTAGCACACAAATCTGAGAGCAAATGTCCCACTAAGCCAGGATTATAAAGCCACATTTAGTTAATGTATTGTTCACTTACCTGGCAATTACACACATGACATTGATCCAATGCTGGAGAAATGTAGGTCCAGCATCGTAAAAGGTGAGCCAAAATTAATACAGCATTGGATCTATATCTCGTGATTGTTGGGTAGGTAAACGGTATACATCAACCCAATGTCGCTTTTTAAACGTGTTTTCTTATATCCACGAGTGTACCTAGGCGACAGCGACCGACTGACAGGCGGATTGATTTATAAGCAGAGCGCTAACAAAATAATTTCAATATTAGCCAGATGAAAATGCAACAAAGTTATATAAATCTGAGCGATTTGTGTGTGGATTTTTCTGCCTGCATTTTCAAGGCGCTGCGATACCAAAGATCAAGTCAGAATGGCACAGATGGAACTTTAAAGGAGGCATCATGCTGACAAGAGCCACTTATTATTATTGTGCTGTTCAGCACTACATACCCGAAGTTGGTTTAATGTTGGGCCAGCAGGGAATAGAACTATTTTTCGTCATAATTATGAAACAGGAAATAGCGTTAGCAATTCCAGCTTTAAATAAATGAAAAATAATAACGAACAATTCACCACAACAAGGGTGTTAATTGAAAGAACTTGAAATGAAGCTTCCTGAGCATTGCAATCTAGCATTTGAAATGCTAATATTATGTGGTAATCTTCCGTTATTTTTGTGTACCCTATACATATCTTGGTACTTTTATCAAATTAAAAAAAAGTTGGCATCTTGCTCAAATGATGTTGTGTGTATTATATCAACATATGTTAGAAATAATTTCTCTAAAAGGTATTCAAAGACCATGTAGTCAGCACAATAAAGCAGTATAAATAGGCACCCTTCTGGTAAGATTTTCAAAATGAAGTAAGCAGATACAAGATTGACAAAACAAACAACAAAATGATAAAGAAATTGAGAGAATGGCTGAGATCAGATGATTGAATAATTGTGAAATCTTCTCCACCAGCTATAAATCGATACATTCCAGCCGGGCTGTAACCTGGGAAACACTAGCTTAAGTGCTGGTCAAAGTCTTACACACGACCAGCAATGGCTCAACATTGGCAAGAGATTTACGCCAACATTTCTTCGTGCTCATCATGGATTTGATATTTTAATATGAGTCGATTCAACTTTCAAATAACCGAAAATTAATATTTTTGACAGCTATTTCCTAAATTAAATCAACTGCATAAACAAAAAGGTGATCCTGTCCAATGATTTCCATCATCTGTGTCTAAGACAATTCCAGCATATGTTGAAGTCAACAACAAAGTAATCATAATGATGCTTGTCTACAATGTGTACCTACGATGTGTACACCAAATGAACATACCTCAGATGTAGCAGCACATACCAAACCGTACATAGTCTGAAGGCAACTACATACACTGGCGTGTACAAAATCACACTTTTCACAGCAAACACTAGACGTTGAATAAATGCTAATTTAATGTTGGGCCACCGTCTGTGATGCTGGCCGAACATTAAATCAGCATTGGTTCAATGTCTCATGTTTGATTGGGTTATCTTGTATATTGCCTACAGCTGTAGACTATTGTAGACTGGTGAGTCATTAGATCAACCTCAGAACAGTCAATTGTACACTGTTATAACTCAGATATCATCACTTAGCACCAGAGTAGTAGCTTACCCTCTGTGTCGTCAAAAAAAAAAAGATTACACCCTTGACTGAGTGCAAATAATGAATGATTGGTTAGCCTGATGAAACAGCAGATACTAGGCCCGTATTCAAGCAACTTTGTATTCCAAGTTTTTATTTTTTATGTTTTAATTATCAGTTATTTTTTTGCATTTTAATAGGTATTTTTTGATATTCTCGAAGCATTTGCTAGGAGTGCATATGTGCACTAGAGAACCAATATCGGAGGTAGGGTGACTCACTGATGCTCTTAGATAGGAAGTATTGAGCATACTACTAGCTGAGCTCTGCAGGCGCCTCCGTATGAGCATGTGAACACATTCAGTTTTACTCAGCAATGATCGCTAGAAAGAGAGACTCCACAAGTAAACTAGCGAGACAATTATGTCAACAATTAGCAGCCATTGGCAACTAGGGCACTAAAACTTAACGTTATGAATATGATCAGCAAACAAGTGGAGCTGGTCTGATGCCGGCATCGTGAGCTGCCAGCGGCCCGTCCTACTGAGAATCTGAGAATTAACATTATCTTAACTTTCTCTAATTCCCAGTAGAAAATTTAGGATAAATCCTAACTTATCTAGAGGAAATAAGAGAAAGTTAAGATTAAGAGACCAAACATCAACGCTAACATAGTGCCAACATCTAGTGATTGTCGGGCCAGTTATTTTACCTAGGTTACAGCAGAGAAATGGCAGTCAACTTCCTGGACAGAACAGGGTGAATATCCCCGCAATCACCAAACATACAGCCAATGTCTGTTTAATGTTGGGCAGTTGTCAGAGTGGTGGCCCAGCATTAGGTCAATGTTTTGTGTTTGCTGGGATGTTGTACATTTGCATCGAAGACTGACTGTCAGGTCCCAGTGAACAAGAGATGCCAACAATGTTGGTTTGAAGTTCTGAAGCTGGTCCGAAAATAAATCAACAATAGGTCAACGTGTCTTGTTTTTGGGGCAATTACGCTATAATCCTCATAAGTCCGGCCATAATGGCGGCGCTGATGCCGCCTGCCACTGGCAGCGTCACCAGCCAGGCGAAAACTATGTTACGGAATATGGACCAGTCTACGTTTTCTCTGGAGCGGAACCTGCCTACACAGACGACAGAGCCCACCTTGCAGTGAGTGGTGCTGATGGGAATCTTACAGTTTGAGGCGACCAGCACAGTCAGAGCAGAACCAATCTCAATGCAGAAGCCACTGAAAATAAAACAACTATCTTATTATAATGTTAACCCTTATCCTACTAAATTAATTCATTTAAATTTTCACTTACTTGAAGTTGAGTGAAAATTACTCATATTTGTTTATTTCGAGAAGAAATATTTGCAAATCTTGATGTTTAAACAATCATTTTAATGCCAATATCAGTGATTTCATCTGCTAATAAAACGGAATAAAATTGACAATAGTCGCGATTAGCAGGTAAAGGGTTAACTAATGCTAGAGTTGCACTACAGACTTGAACTCACATCTCAAATGAATGAATTACATTATTGGCAAACTTCAGTACACAGGCTACCGGCTCTAGAAATCTTGTAGCCCTCAAATATTTTTCGCAGACCAGATTCTCATAACATGTATACAACCGACTAACACATTTGATTAATTTAATATTACCAATAGCCTCATACCAATTCATTTAACACAAAAAATATAATTTTAAAATTTACAACTAAATTTAAATGTTACAATAAAACAAATTTGACACCGATATATTTGATAGACCCAACATATTTTGTAGACACAGGCTACCACTAATTTCATAAAATTCCACTTGCAATGATTATACCAGCTTCAAATGTATGTAAAATTTTAAGGCATAAGTCTACTTTATTATTTATATAATACTGGTAATTATTACCTGGAAGGAGTGATCTTAGTGAGATCCTCCCCCATCGTTTTAATGACTCTGCGACCCCAGACCCAAAGACCGATTGAGATGCCTGCACCCCCATAAAACAAGATCCAGATGGGCGTCGGTGCCTTCTGCAGCACTTCATGATTCACTGCTGTTAACCACAGACTCACCAGTGGCCCAATGGCATTGCTGAAAATACAACAAAATATTTGATTATAATTTATAGAGTTATTTCTATCAATTTTGGCATATAAAATCGCACATTTCAGCTGTTAAAATGTATAGAAAACAAGAGCACACTCGACAATAGCCCGCCGCCATTATTGAACTTTAAGTCATTATTGCGGCCACAAGGTCAAATTATTGTTGTAAAATGCGAAAGATCGGAATAAATCAGCCATTTTGAATTTTTTTTCAGCCATTATTGAACTTGTCCAAGAACTACTTATTAGTAACATGCATAACAAATTTGAAGAGGATATGTGAAAAACTTTTCAAGTTATCGCGCCCACAAGGTCAAATTATTGACGTAAAATGAGAAAAATCACAATAAATCGGCCTTTTTTTTTTTTTTCAGCCATTATTGAACTTGTCCAAGAACTACTTAAAAGTAGCATACACAACAAATTTGAAGAGAATATGTGAAAAACTTTTCAAGTTATCGCGCCCACAGGGTCAAATTATTGATGTAAAATGAGAAAAATCGCAATAAATCGGCCATTTTTTTTTTTTTTTGGCCATTATTGAACTTCTCCAAGAACTACTTATTAGTAATATGCATAACCAATTTGAAGAGGATATGTGAAAAACTTTTCAAGTTTTCGCGCCCACAAGGTCAAATTATTGACGTAAAATGTGAAAAATCGCAATAAATCGGCCATTTTTTTTTTTTCGGCCATTATTGAACTTGTCCAAGAACTACTTATTAGTAACATGCATAACCAATTTGAAGAGGATATGTGAAAAACTTTTCAACTTATCGCGCCCACAAGGTCAAATTATTGACGTAAAATGTGCAAAATCGCAATAAATCAGCCATTTTTTTTTTTTTAGGCCATTATTGAACTTGTCCGAGAACTGGTCATTAGTAACATGCATAACAAATTTGAAAAGGATATGTGGAAAACTTTTCAAGTTATCGCGCCCACAAGGTCAAATTATTGACGTAAAATGTAAAAAATCGCAATAAATCGGCCATTTTTTTTTTTTTTTGCCATTATTGAACTTGTCCGAGAACTGGTCATTAGTAACATGCATAACAAATTTGAAAAGGATACGTGAAAAACTTTTCAAGTAATCGCGCCCACAAGGTCAAATTATTGACGTAAAAGGTGAAAAATCGCAATAAGTCGGCCATTTTGAATTTTTTTTCAGCCATTATTGAACTCGTCCGAGAAGTGGTCATTAGTAACATGCAAAACAAATTTGGGAAGGAAACATGAAAAACTTTTCAAGTTATCGCGCCCACAAGTAAATGTTAACGCCGACGACGCCGAACTTCAATTGCAATAGCCCACCTTATATAATTAAAATTAAAAGGCGGGCTAAAAAACAATTGACAATCAGGTAATTTAACTTAACCGCCAGTGCACTGAACTATCCAATTTAAATTTCCAGTCACTTGAAATTGTGTCTCGCTGCTGTGATCCACAACTACAAGTCACTGAAAACTAGCTGGGTTTGTGAAATTTATACCATAAAGTGTATAATACATGCATTTACGCATCATATTTCGCATTTTATAATGTTGCTACAGTAATACAAAATAAACAAGACTACATAAGTCCAGGAGCTCCCGCTCCGAATTAGAATTTGATTTAAGCAATTTTGTGTAGGGTTACTGATGTAGTCCTAGGCTAGGTAAAAAATCAAGACAACTAGGTCTAAGAAGCCCAGTCTAAGAGTAAGTTAAGAACTAGACAGTCTGTCAGAGATTGCAAATCTCCATTGAAATTAATGATCCTAATCAGTATCCCAGTAATGGTCCACCTATCTGGCACGGTTTAGCCGATATCAGGCCAATCGAGGTAACTAATAGCTGATTTACGGTCATTTTGAATTCGATATAAAGTAGTTAAAAACTTAGGGTGCATCCTCCCTCGAAACCTCAAATTTTGTTTTATAGTAATGGACTAACATCTAACACAGTTTGCAAAATATTGGGCATGTGAAAGTAAATAATGGCCGATAGGGGGCCATTTTGAATTTGATCGAGTCAGAATTTTTCAAGATGCATGCTCAGCTGAAATCTCACATTTCATTCTATAGTAATCGTCTAGCTATCTAGCACGGTTTACCAAATATCGGTCATGTGAAAGTGAATAATGGCCTGAAGGCGGCCATTTTGAATTTGATCAAGTCTAAATTTTCCAAGATGCATCCTCAGCTGAAATCTCACATTTCATTCTATAGTAATGGTCTAGCCATCTAGCACGGTTTACCAAATATCGCCCATGTGAAAGTGAATAATGGCTGATAGGAGGCCATTTTGAATTTGATCAAGTCAAAATTTTTCAAGATGCATCCTCTCCTAAAATCTCACATTTTGTTTTATAGTAATGGTCTAGCCATCTAGTACGGTTACCAAATAACGGCTATGTGAAAGTGAATAATGGCCGATAGGCGGCCATTTTGAATTTGATTGAGTCAATTTTTTTCAAGATGCATCCTCTCTTGTAATCTCACATTTTGTTTTATAGTAATGGTCCAGCTATCTAAAACGGTTTACCAAATATCAGCAATGTGAAAGTAAATAGTGGCCGATAGGCGGCCATTATGAATTCGATTGAGTCGAAAGTTTTTAAAAGGCATCCACTCCCGAAATGTCACATTTTGTTTTATAGTAATGGTCTAGCTATCTAGCACGGTTTACCTGATATCAGGCCTATCGAGGTAAATAACGCTGATTGTCGGCCATTTTGAATTCGTAAGTTTAAAATTTTCAGGGTGCATCCTCCCCCGAAAACTCACACTTTGTTTTATAGTAATCAGGTAATGGTCTAGCCATCTAGCACGGTTTACCAAATATCAGCCATGTGAAAATGAATAATGGCCGAAAAGGCGGCCATTTTGAATTTGATCAAGTCAATTTTTTTCAAGATGCATCCTCATTTGAAATCTCACATTTCGTTTAATAGTAATGGTCTAGCCATTTAGCACGGTTGACCAAATATCGGCTATGTGAAAGTGAATAATGGCCGATAAGCGGCCATTTTGAATTTTATCGAGTCGAATTTTTTCAAGATGCATCCTCTCCTGAAATCACACATTTTGTTTTATAGTAATGGTCTAGCCATCTAGCACGGTTTACCAAATAACTGCCATGTGAAAGTGAATAATGGTCGATTGGCGGCCATTTTGAACTTGGACAAGTTGAATTTTTTCAAAATGCATCCTCTCCTGAAACCTTACAATTTGTTTTATAGTAATGTTGTAGATATCTTGAGCGGTTTTCATGATATTCCACAATATCAGGCCTGTCGAGGTGAATAATGGCCGATAGGCGGCCATTTTGAATTTTATCAACTTGAAATTTTTCAAGATGCATCCTCTCCTCAAACCTTACAATTTATTTGACATTAATGGTGTAGCTATCTTGAGCAGTTTTCATGATATTCCTCAATATAAGGCCTGTCGAGGTGAATAATGGCCGATAGGCGGCCATTTTTAATTTTATCGACTTGAAAGTTTTCAAGATGCATCCTCTCCTGAAACCTCACAATTTGTTTTATAGTAATGGTGTAGCTATCTTGAGCGGTTTTCATGATATTTCGCAAAATCTTCCAGTCGGATTTACCGATGTTATAAATTAGGTCAAAGTGCTGGGTCAACTTCAAGGTCAAGGTCCAAAAACCTGAAAAGGCACAGCTAGGGACCTTAGAGAACATGTATGTGCAATATGACTGTCATCGGCCCGGTACTTTTCGAGATCTGCTCCGGAAACGAAGTGCGCGTCAAAACGTCTAAATAGGTCATAGTTCTGAACCAGAAGTAGGTCAAAGTTCAAATACCCCAAAAGGCACAACTAGACCCCCTAGGGGTGTTGTGTGTAAAATTTGAAGACAATCGGACAAGTACTCTTAGAGATATGCTCCGGAAACGAATTGTTTACGGACGGCCCAATGCCGTAACATCATCATTTTCTCCTCTGCGACCTTGCGTATCGAATTCAGAATAAAAATATGTTAACCTGTCCATTATCCACCTGGAAGTAACCCACATACCAAAAATTGTTATCCTAGCTTATTTTCTTACAAAGTTATAAGCAAAAGAAGAGGCAAAAAAAATAGAGGCGGAATTCATAGCTCCCTCCGTCTCACCTACGGTGACGGCGGGAGCTAAAAAAGCCTAAGACAGTAAAAACCAGGGATGAAAGTTTAAAACCAGTCGTGATTTCTCACCTCACGTCATTTCCGCCATGAGCAAAGGCTCCAAATATAGCTGTGAGAATCTGAAGGAAGGAGAATATACGAGCAGTCTCCGGACAATCAGTCACACTCTCGCGGCCACGTTCTATTGAACTCTGATAAAAAATGTAGAATCGGTTAACTTTCAGATTGCTAGAAATTCGTGTCATATAATTTATGTGGTTATAAGTCACCGGCATAACAAGGGTCGTTGAACAAAAGTTGATTTAATCTTGGACAAACTTTGGCCCAACAATAACTTGTGTCTGATATAATTTCTATGTGAACCCTTATCCTGCTTAATTAATTTATTTAAATTTTCAACCATTTGAGGTTGTGTCTCGCTACCGGGATCCTCAATATTTGTTTAATTTGAGACCCAATATTTACAAGTCATGATTTTAAAACAGTGCTTTTATTACCAATAACAGTAATTTAGGATAATAAAACAGACTAAAAATGACTATTGTCTCAATTAGCTGGTAAGGGGTTGAAGCTCCATGTTTGTGTTGGACTAGCATACATACTGCCTCACACTGACCTTATCTAAGGAGGTCTGACTCAGTGAGCTGTTATTACTGTCAGGCTGGTCGGGGTGATGAACCACATCACCATTCTTGAACCCATTGACATTCATAAAAGCTGAAAAACAAGATACATATGTTTTACAAATTAAGGCTAAAAGGAAAAACATTACTTGTAATATTTTAGTAGATTATTCCACAAAATCAACTACAGTACTTTCACCCAAATAACAGATGACCTTTAATACATCAGAACATTTAAACATCTGAGTTATTTAAGCTGCTACTGAAATGGTTATTAAACAAATGAAGGTGATAACCTTTAGACTAAATTTTCAGCTGCAATACCAATCTCAAAATGGTGGTAACTCATTTTTATGATAAATTCTCTAGGCATGCCATCTGTATTTTGGGTTTGCATATCACTTGAATATGTACATCACATGATCATAATATTTGACTCACTGACGTCCTTCTTAGAAAAATCTTCCACAGTAGGGCTCTTGATTGGCGTGATATTTCCAGATTTGTACTCATTGTCCAGCAAGGAGGCATCTTCGGCTTTGTTGATTTTTCCCTTCTGAAGAAATAAAAGATGTATTACATTATATACATACTCTAAAAAAAATATGATATTTTTATTGAAAATTATCACTAGATTTTTCATTAATATGTAAGTTTGTAACTTTGATTTATGTCTTCAATCTAAAATAGTGCTGTGAGTCGAGACACATATTTCAACAAATCCTAGTAGTTTTAATTTAATAGATATAACTCGAAATGCACAACAAAATAAAATTAGCTGTGTTCAAAGTAGCTGAAGGTTTGTGTGTAAACCTGAGGCCTTGATGAGCAACAGGGAATAATCAGACAGAAGTTTACTCACAGGGGCGAGGCCTTGAGGGGCAACGGGAAATAATCAGACAGAAGTTTACTCATAGGGGCGAGGCCTTGATGAGCAACGGGAAATAATCAGACAGAGCTATACTCACAGAGACGAGGCCTTGATGAGCAATGGGAAATAATCAGACAGAGCTTTACTCACAGGGGCGAGGCCTTGATGAGCAACGGGAAATAATCAGACAGAAGTTTACTCACAGGGGCGAGGCCTTGATGAGCAACGGGAAATAATCAGACAGAAGTTTACTCACAGGGGCGAGGCCTTGATGAACAACGGGAAATAATCAGACAGAAGTTTACTCACAGGGGCGAGGCCTTGATGAGCAACGGGAAATAATCAGGCAGAGCTTTACTCACAGGGGCGAGGCCTTGATGAGCAACGGGAAATAATCAGACAGAAGTTTACTCACAGGGGCGAGGCCTTGATGAGCAACGGGAAATAATCGGACAGAAGTTTACTCACAGGGGCGAGGCCTTGATGAGCAACGGGAAATAATCAGAGCTTTACTTACAGGGGCGAGGCCTTGATGAGCAACGGGAAATAATCAGACAGAGCTTTACTCACAGGGGCGAGGCCTTGATGAGCAACGGGAAATAATCAGACAGAAGTTTACTCACAGGGTCGAGGCCTTGATGAGCAACGGGAAATAATCAGACAGAAGTTTACTCACAGGGGCGAGGCCTTGATGAACAACGGGAAATAATCAGACAGAAGTTTACTCACAGGGGCGAGGCCTTGATGAGCAACAGGAAATAATCAGACAGAAGTTTACTCACAGGGGCAAGGCCTTGATGAACAACGGGAAATAATCAGACAGAAGTTTACTCACAGGGGCGAGGCCTTGATGAGCAACGGGAAATAATCAGGCAGAGCTTTACTCACAGGGGCGAGGCCTTGATGAGCAACGGGAAATAATCAGACAGAAGTTTACTCACAGGAGCGAGGCCTTGATGAGCAACGGGAAATAATCGGACAGAAGTTTACTCACAGGGGCGAGGCCTTGATGAGCAACGGGAAATTATCAGAGCTTTACTTACAGGGGCTTTGAGATTTGATTTCTTCTCCAGGGGAGGTGCATTATGGTTAACTTCCTTCAGGATAGCTATGGAAAAAAAAAATATTCAACAAATGTTTGAAAAAAGAATTTACCAGGTTAGTTTGAAGGGTTTTAATTGAAATGCAGATACATATACTATTCTGATATGATGATCATTCAACAAGTTTTTTCTCAATGTTTTTCTTCAAATCAAGATAAATATTTCAATTAGATGAAAAAAAGACACCACCCCCATTGAATCATCTTATTTTTTATACATTTAAAGCTGAATTTTGACATAAAAAATTGCATTATTGCGAATTTGGGCGGCTACCGATGATTCACATTACAGCGAAATTGGGCATTGAAGAGTTAACTCAGCAAACACAAAACATTTTTAAAACATTTGCTCAACGTCTTTGCATTGGTCCAACATTGTACAAATGTTATAAAAATGTTTTGTTTGCTGGGAAGAGCTAAAATACTAGCCGCCTGCTGGTTGTCTTACCTCCAGCTGGGTTGACCGGTGGCAGGAGAAAGTTGTTAGCTGCGTTCTTGTGGTTTTCTTTATTCTCGTTGGTGATGGTGACAGGCGGGGTGAGCTGAAGCGGGATGTTCTCTTGACTTAGACTGGGCGAGATGTCCTGGCTATTATTGTGTGACTGATTCAGTGAAGAGTTTGCTGATGACAGAAAAATCAATTAAGGCTTGAAACGGATGTATTTGAAAAAATATATGCAGTAACAGTGATTAATAACTTAGAAACACATGGACCACTTAGATATGAAAGGGTCTATCTAATACACCCTTTTATCTCTAAGGGAGTAACATGCTTTCACATATTGTTTTATCAACTTTAGTGTGAAATCAACTTTTAACATTAGAAAAGTTGGTCCTTGTACTGAAAAGGTAAAAACATTTGTGATAGTTACAAACAATTACTGTCTTTATGGGGTAAAAACACCCCATATTTTAAACAAATTTAAAATAGACTAAATCTCACCTGAATAAGCAAGATTGTTGTCACTGTCACTGATTTTAAAAGCGGGTTGAGTCTCTGGCAAGACCCTACAGTCAGCTGTAAAAGACAAGCAGTATAGCAAGCAAATGATAATCAAACTATGATCGAGCTATAAAATATAAAAAAACAGCAGATTTGTTTGAGCTCCTCAACTCCTGAGCTGTTATGTATTTGTTTGAGCTCCTCAATTCTTGAGCTGTTATGTATTTGTTTGAGCTCCTCAACTGCCGAGCTGTTATGTATTTGTTTGAGCTCCTCAATTCTTGAGCTGTTATGTATTTGTTTGAGCTCCTATGTATTTGTTTGAGCTCCCCAATTCTTGAGCTGTTATGTATTTGTTTGAACTCCTCAATTCTTGAGCTGTTATGTATTTGTTTGAGCTCCTCAATTCTTGAGCTCTTATGTATTTGTTTGAGCTCCTCAATTCCTGAGCTGTTATGTATTTGACGAGCTCCTCAACTGCCGAGCTGTTATGTATTTGATTGAGCTCCTCAATTCTTGAGCTGTTATGTGTTTGTTTGAGCTCCTCAATTCCTGAGCTGTTATGTATTTGTTTGAGCTCCTCGATTCCTGAGCTGTTATGTATTTGTTTGAGCTCCTCAATTCCTGAGCTGTTATGTATTTGTTTGAGCTCCTCAACTGCCGAGCTGTTATGTATTTGTTTGAGCTCCTCAATTCCTGAGCTGTTATGTATTTGTTTGAGCTCCTCAACTGCTGAGCTGTTATGTATTTTTTAATCATTGGAAGCTGTGATTATTAACCCTTTAAGTGCTAAGGACAACCATAATGGCTTGTAATTAGTTTTACATGTAGAAGCCGATCAAATCACTGTTAGTGGGAATGAGAGGAGTGTTTGAACATGAACATAATTGATATTAGATTAAAGAAATAAACAGTAATTTCTCCCACTTGAAAGTCGCAGTAGAGAGACACAACTTCCAAGTGGGGGACAATTTAAATGAGATAACTTGGCGTGTAAAAGGTTAACTTAGCATGTAAAGGGTTAACTTGGCAGGTACAGGGTTGACTTGGCAGGTATAGGGTTGACTTAGCTGGTGAAAGGTTAACTTAGCCGGTGAAAAGTTAACTTGGCAGGTAAAGGGTTAATTTGGCGGGTAAAGGGTTAACTTGGCGGGTAAAGAGTTAACTTGGCAGGTAAAGGGTTAACTTGGCAGGTAGAGGGTTGACTTAGCGGGTGAAAGGTTAACTTGGCAGGTAAAGGGTTAACTTGGCGGGTAAACGGTTAACTTGGCGGGTGAAGGGTTAATTTGGCAGGCAAAGGGTTAACTTGGCGGGTAAAGAGTTAACTTGGCGAATAAAGGGTTGACTAGGCGGTGAAGGGTTAACTTGGAGGGTAGAGGGTTAACTTGGCGAATAAAGGGTTAACTTGGCGAATAAAGGGTTAACTTGGCGAATAAAGGGTTAACTTGGCGGGTGAAGGGTTAACTTGGCGAATAAAGGGTTAACTTGGCGAATAAAGGGTTAACTTGGCGAATGAAGGGTTAACTTGGCGGGTGAAGGGTTAACTTGGCGAATAAAGGGTTAACTTGGCGGGTGAAGGGTTAACTTGGCGGGTAAAGCGTTAACTTCAACTACACGTGCGTGACAATTCAATTCTATAACTCAGCGCTTGGAGGGTTTGTTACCTTAATTTGAAAATTGGAGAAAATGATTAAACGAATGAAATAACTGAAGTCTCCATTCATACAACATATTTTATCAGCTACTGTATAAGTGACATTTCACTGAAGGTGGTTAAAATGTTTCCTTTAAGTTGTTATATACAATATCTTATGACTTATTCCATTCACTTTGGAAAAATTGTAGCAATTGTACACTTATTGTGTTCACATTTATTCTTTTTAGTTGATTGATCATAAGAATATTTAATTTTGGAATGTATAATTTCCACTGACCTTTTATACGCTTGCGCTGCCAGGGCACCACCAAAACCCGTACTAGAATAGCTGTTATCAGACCAGCTCCAAAACTTATCACAAATGTACCCCACAATGGAATGTAGTGAAAATAAAACACTGAAACAAAACACAAATGGGCTGTGATAGGCGAAGAACCGCAAATACTCCAGACAAAAAATAATAAAAATAAGAACAAGTTTGACCTACATGTGGGCGTATGTCTGAATAATTATATGCCACAGTAGAAGGTAGTACATGTAATTGCTTAATTGAGAAGTCAGCAGTTAATGCCTCTTTGACTACAATCATTGTCCTAGCTGCATAAACAAAGTCATTCTTAGGAGGTTTCTTAACTCTTAAAACTCTTACATGATCATAACAATTAGATTTTTACTGACTTAAAGTTGTGTCTCACTACAGCGATCCACAACTTTAGGTGAGTGAAAATTAATTATGAAACAGGATATATGTCAATTTTGCAAATTAAATGCTTATTGAATTTTTGCAAGATGAATCCTTCGCAAGTCCCTGCACAGTAAGATAACAAATATTTATAATGGCCGTAGAGGCGCAGTCCCATAACATAGGTATTCAAATGAAGCGGAAAGAGCTAACTAAGACATTTTTGATGATTTCAAATGGAAAAAAAACCTTTTGTCTCCATGGTTCATACAAAAATATTTCAGCGCCGTAAGGGTTGAATACAATAAACAGTGTTTGTAACAAGGCAAGACAAAAAATCTAACTTCAAAGAATGGGCTCAAGCAGCAATCCCCGGAAATTTTTCAAAGCAATAAAGGGATTTAGATCAATCTTTATCTATCATGGCAAATAAGTGTTTGTCTGTGTTATCTTTGACCACAGATCATGATAGATGAGTTGCCATTTGGGTGTAATAATAATATCGTCCGATATTTCCTTTAACCCTTGTGCTTCTAAGAAAATATATACATGTATAAGTGGTTTCAAGCAAATTTCAGACTAAATAAAATACCATTAAAATGTGTAACATATCTTGTGGTAGATGTCTATTTTTCATAAATAAAATTATTTTTCATTCATTTTATGCTGGAAATTGCGTTAGCAATTCCAGCTTCAAATGAATGCAAAAAACTCACAAACAATTCAGCAGTACAAGGGTAAAGTTAGGCACCAAACTGCCAGAAATAATATTTTACCTCACAAATTGTCCCCTTGGATATAAAAGGGGGTATTTGAGGAAATAAAACTCATATCCAACAAAAGTCGGATAATTTGACTTTGTCTTGTAACAAACACTAAATAAATCATGTTAGGAGATAATTTGCAAAATGCAGTTGAGAACAAAGACTGGGACAGAGGGATATACTTCCAGGTTCATGTACTTACTTTCCGGTCCATCATAGAAGATGGAGAACATGTTGATGACAATGGTGAGAGCATAGAACAAGGGGAGTAGTTTAAGACCGGGCTCAAGAGGTTCCTCCTGTAAAACAAATACATAATCATACACTGTAGTCAAAATTATTTTAACACAATCATCAGGATAGACAGAACAGATCTATATCTGGTTATTTCCGATGTGATAATAAATTAAGCCTTCCCAATATTTAGAATACTGTTACATGTAATAACAAATTTAAAAGCTTGAGATTTGATAGGTATAAAATATTAAAATACAAAGAATACTAATTTCTATCTCATGGCAGTAAATAGTAAATCATTGTCCAGAGTAATATTAATAATAATTTTTTTTTTTATCAATGTTCAAAAGCCAGACAAATTTGGAACTACTGATACTATAAAATACTATACAGGGTATACCCCGGTACATATGTCTTCAGTCTTTGCAACTTTTGTGATGGCACTTCATTGTGCATATTCTGAACTGAAGTGGAAAGAGCAGTAAATCACTTTATTCAGCTACTTTTCTGCACTAATCACAAAACAATATTAATAGTGTTTAATAATTTGTATTAACATTAACATAGGTCCAACAGTCCGACATCTATGGCAAATAACAAATAAAAGTTACCAGACGACTTGATACATACCTTGTTAAGAACAAAGAATTTACAGAAAAAGAAGATGGCGGTTGATACAGCACCGGCAGCAAGGGGTGAGATGAACCATGATCCAACTGGAACGACAAAAAAAAAATTATAATTAATAGTTCAACATTTTTATTTCTCATTAAAATCATTGGGTTCAGGCAAAGTAAGTGTGTGATTTGACAGCTTAAGTCTTCAAGCTATCACAACAATTGCCTGCTCTCAAAAACACCAAAAAGAAAGCAGCTAGATTCGGCATTAAATTCACAGACAGACTGAGACACATATTTATAGATATACTGCACTGGTCATATTTTTTCATTTGTGTAAATTTGCTAAATTCAAAATTGTAACCAAAGAAAGGTTAAATTAAAATGAGTAATTTTACCAGTTTAGCACCCTGAGAATCAATGTTCACTGAATACATTTATAAATATAATATACGTATACATTATGCATAATCTTTATTTTTAATGGCATAACATTTTGATGGTATGTTAAGTATTTCTGAGTGAATTTCAGTTGGAAATAATTAATAAGCTAGAAAGATTGTTCGGAAACGAGCACGAAAGCAGCCTTCCGTTATCGCTCGACCACTATTTTAAAATTGTGGTATATGATGGCCATGTAAAGATGAGGAAGCAGAAATTCATAGATCAGCTATCATGCAAGATTTCCAAGATAATAATTTTAAAAAAAAATTTTTTAAAGTTAAAAAAAAAAAAAAATGGGAAACTGGCAACCATTTTTAAGCAATTTTGTGTAGGGTTATTAATGTAATCCTAGGCTAGGTCAACATCAAGCCCCAAGACAACTAGGTCTAAAGAGGCTCAGTCTAAGAGTAAGATAAAAACTAGACAGTCTGTCAGAGATTGCAAACCTCCATTGAAATTAATGATCCTAATCAGTATCCCAGTAATGGTCTACCTATCTGGCAAGGTTTACCCGATATATCAGGCCAATCGAGGTAAATATGGCTGATATACGGTCATTTTGAATTCGGTATAGACTAGTTTAAAAATTTCAGGGTGCATCCTCCCGCAAAACCTCACATTTTGTTTTATAGTAATGGACTAGCATATAGGCCTGACACAGTTTGCAAAATATTGGGCATGTGAAAGTAAATAATGGCTGAAAGGGGGCTATTTTGAACTTGATAAAAGTCGTAATTTTTCAAGATGCATCCTCTCCTGAAACGTCATATTTGTTTTATAGTAATGGTCTAGTTATCTAGCATGGTTTACCCGATATCAGGCCTAGCGAGGTAAATATTGCTGATTGTTGGCCATTTTGAATTCGATAAGAATTAAACATTTCCAGGGTGCATCCTCCCCTGAAAAATCACATTTGTTTTATAGCGATGGTCTTGCCATCTAGCACGGTTTACCAAATATCGGCCATGTGAAAGTGAATAATGACCGATAGACGGCCATTTTGAATTTGATCAAGTCGAAATTTTTCATAATGCATCATCTCCTGAAATCTCACATCTTGTTTTATAGTAATGGTCTAGCCATCTAGCACGGTTTACCTGATATCAGGCCTATAGAGGTGAATAATGTCGATTGTGGGCCATTTTAAAATTCGATAAAGTTAAAAATTTCCAGGGTGCATCCTCCCCCGAAAAGTCACATTTTGTTTTATAGTAATCATGGTCTTGCCATCTAGCACGGTTTATCTAATATCTGCAATGTGAAAATAAATAAAGGCCGATAGGCGGCCATTTTGAATTTAATCAAGTCTAAATTTTTCAAGATGCATCCTCTCCTGAAATCTCACATTTTGTTTTCTAGTAATGGTCTAGCCATCTAGCACGGTTGTCCGATAGGCGGCCATTTTGAATTCGATTGAGTCTAAAGTTTTCAAAAAGCGTCCTCTCCGGAAACGTCACATTTTGTTTTATAGTAATGGTTTAGCTATCTCGCATGGTTTACCTGATATCAGGCCTATCGAGGTAAATAATGCCAATTGTCAGCCATTTTTAATTCGTAAGTTAAATTCACATTTTGTTTTATAGTAATGGTCTAGCTATCTAGCACGGTTAACCTGATATCAGGCCTATCGAGGTAAATAATGCCGATTGTCTGCCATTTTGAATTCGTAAGTTAAAAATTTTCAGGGTGCATCTTCCCCCGAAAACTCACATTTTGTTTTATGGTAATGGTCTAGCAATCTACCTAGGTTTACCAAATATCGACCATGTGGAAATGAATTAGGAAAGAAAAGGCGGCCATTTAGAATTTGATCGAGTCGAAACTTTTCAAGATGCATCCTCTCCTGAAATCTCACATGTTGTTTCATAGTAATGGTCTAGCCATCTAGCACGGTTTACCAAATAACGGCCATGTGAAAGTAAATAATGACCAATAAGCGGCCATTTTGAATTTGATCAAGTCGAATTTTTTCAAGATGCATCCTCTCCTGAAATCTCCCATTTTGTTTTCTAGTAATGGTTTAGCTATCTAGCACGGTTTACCCAATATCAGGCCTGTCGAGGTGAATAATGGCCGATAGGCGGCCATTTCAAAATTTGATTGAGTTGACATTTTTCAAAATGCATCCTCTCCTGAAACCTTACAATTTGTTTTATAGTAATGGTGTAGCTGTCTTGAGCGGTTTTCATGATATTCCGCAATATGTGGCCTGTCGAGGTGGATAATGGCCGATAGGCGGCCATTTTGAATTATATCGACTTGAATTTTTTCAAGATGCATCCTCTCCTGAAACCTAAAAATTTTTTTATAGTAATGGTGTAGCTATCTTGAGAGGTTGTCATGATATTCCGCAAAATATTTCAGTCGGATTTACCGATGTTATAAATTAGGTCAAAGTGCTGGGTCAACTTCAAGGTCAAAGTCCAAAACCAGGGATCGACACTAACACTGGCCCGTTGGCCTGAGGCCAGTAAAAATCACTAAGGGCCAGTAAATCACCTGGGATACTGGCCCTGGGGGCAACAAAAAAAATTACACTCCCCCTTGATACTGTGTACGCTAAGGACTTGAATGACAAGGCTAAGGGCCAGTAATTGTCTGAAGCTACTG
The DNA here is from genome assembly GCA_964017125.1 of Flabesymbios commensalis. Classification (NCBI taxonomy): domain Eukaryota; kingdom Metazoa; phylum Annelida; class Polychaeta; order Terebellida; family Flabelligeridae; genus Flabesymbios; species Flabesymbios commensalis. The sequence goes on from OZ024915.1 coordinate 57,324,853, forward strand.
GCCCTTTGGGCTACTACCTGACATCAGCTAGTGTCGAGCCCTGAAAACCCTGAGAAAGGTACAACTGGGGACCTTAGAGAACATGTATGTGCAATATGACTGTAATCGGCCCGGTACTTTTCGAGATCTGCTCCGGAAACGAAGTGTGCGTCAAAATGTCTAAATAGGTCATAGTTCTGAACCAAAAGTAGGTCAAAGTTCATATACCTCAAAAGGCACAACTAGACCCCTTAGAGGTGTTGTGCGTAAAATTTGAAGACAATCGGACAAGTACTTTCAGAGATATGCTCTGGAAACGAAATGTTCACGGACTGGACTGCCCAACGCCGTAACATATCATTTTCTCCTCTGTGACGTTGCGTATTGAATTCAGATTAAAAATATTTTAACCTGTCCATTATCCACCTGGAAGTAACCCATATACCAAAAATTGTTATCCTAGCTTATTTTCTTACAGTTATAGGCAAAAGAAGAGGTAAAAACCAGAACAGAGACAGAATCCATAGCTCCCTCCCTCTCACCTACCGTGACGGCGGGGCTAATTGAAGGGTTGATGATATGGAGATCAAAATGTCACCAAAACAATTCCCCAGTGGTATGTGATGGCTATGTGAAGAATGAGGAAGCAGAAGTTGATAGATTAGTAGCTATCTTAAAAACAAATAACTGCGGCGGCGGCGGACCGTGTGGAATACAGTTAATAAAATATAAATTCACAGTACTCGGGGATTAAATAATGCTGTATAATATATGTGTCCATACTGACACTGACAACAAACCAAAAGCATCGAAAATCAATATGAGCTGTTGTAATTTTTGCAGCACTTTGTATTGGATTAGGTGCGTGTATTTATTACATGCTTACAAGTACAGGTAGGCGAGTTTAAACCACAACGAGACGTTAACCCAATGTTGGCTCAATGATGGGGCGGCGTCAGAGACGTCGGCCCAGCATTGAACCATTATTGTGTAAACGTCTCGTGTGGCATTGTGCACTGTCTGAGGATGAGCACAGTGTCAGGATCATTTTTAACAAAGGGAATTAAAAAAACGCCTGGTGAACGTCAGTTTAATGTAGGGCTAACAACATAGTTGGGCCAGCTCTGAGCTGAGGTGGTTCATGTTTGTACGCATTCATTTTGTGTACAATTATGCAGCAATGTTTTTTCTTCAAGTAGTAGGTGCGTGCGCATATCACAACGCGGTGTCGCAGCAAACGCAACACTGGTATAACGTTGGTCCAGCGTCGTAAACGGTCGGCCAACATTAAACAAGCATTGCTGGTTTAACAGCAGATACAGTATATACTGAACAACATGTCTTGTGCGACCCCCTGATACAAAAATGACTAGTATGCATACTATTCAACACTTAACAGTACAGCATACATGCTTTTTAACTTTGTTCATTCTCAAGTATCTGGCTCTATTCTAGAATTGATTTCCTTCAAGTTGATAGTTCTAAATGAGTTAATGACGAAAACTTGTATAAATTTCTGCAAATTTGTATCGTAATACGTCTGCTAATTATATTATAGAACACATTATCAGTCAACACTACCATAACTGCCGACATAAGTGACATCAGAAATTGATATTTTCTACAATAAATATTTAATTTGACTAATGTTCTATATTTTACTCCTTCTATTTACTAGGGTATTTTGTACAATCCTCATTCAGTTAGCGCATTGAATCGATGCCGTTCTCAGTTCATTGTAGAATTTTCAAACGCATTTAATTGCATTAAAATACGTAAAAAAAACAACATCACGCGTTTGATATGTGATTATTTAAAATCAGCTAAAAATGGTGTGAAAAGTACGGCGGTGGTCGGCATAGTGGCTTCAGTTCAACGTGACAACCTCATATATGTATATCCCAGCAAGGAGACCTTCTGTAGGCTGTTTATGGTATTTTTGGTCCACTTTCTCATGGTACTAGATACTCATACAGTGCTGAATTGTCCTATGTATATCTTCCCCTTGGACATTAAAGGGTGTATCAGGGGATTATCCCACTAAACATCTAAAAAGTAATTTTATGTCAACTTTCTCTGATTTTCATTAGAAAAAATGAGAGGAAGTTAAAATAATTTTAATTTTAAGTTAGAGTTCTCAGTGGGAGTGGCAACTGGCACTTCACAAAGTGGCATACACACCCTTTGATTTCCAAGGTGACCCTTTCTCCTGATCGACTACGCACACGGTGAGCCACCATTAAACACAATTAAGTCATCATCAAGTGTTTGTTGATAAACAACATGTGAGCCCAGCAAACACGAACCGCTGAGACAATGCTGGTTTAATGTTAGCCCACCGTCTGCGACGCTGGCCTAACATTGAACCAACATTGGCTCAACGTCTCGTAATAAAATTGGTGGTTCAAGTGTTTACGGACGGCCCTTCCCTACCCAGACAGATTTATTGTTTTACAATATATACGATTTCCATGAAACCATAATGACTATTCTAAAGCAGTCACACGTAAGTCACAGGGGACGCAGAGCAAAGAATTATTATACACTATTTTGTCTAATCACCAAAGGGTTATCAGATTATGGACACCTCTACCTGACGACCAAGCCTTTTTTACCACTTAAAAATTACAGAAGAATGGATATTGTATTTTTTGTTTTTCTATTCACAGAGAAACTACGCGATCCTGCGAAATTGTCGGGTTGAAATAAAATCAAAGGTCCGTTAAATAAAAGAGACAGTGGACTACAAAAATTACGTGCATACAAAATTATGAAATCATCAACGTGATAAATTTGCGAAATTAGATCAAATGATATAGAAATTTGCACACATTTAAAATTCAATTCCTTTAAATATTGAATTGTTCAGTGATATTTCCCAACCAATTCAACCTGGAACTACATGATCCTGTAAGTGTTATATTTTCATGGCAAATAATATGAAATTCTCCACCTTAACCGATTTTCGAACTCAACCAGGGTAATCCTTTCACTAATTTAACCTATTTTCGAAAAAATGTCCACTGTAGAGCGTTTACGTCGTCGAATTGTTGAATAATAATATTATAATCATAAGGGCAATTCCATGAAAGTGTCAACCTAGGTGTGAAAATTTTAAAATGGCCCGATTTCCATTTTCATATCTTAATTTCATAGAAAACTTGTCAAATTTTGTGAATCAATAATTGCTTGGCCAGGAAACAGAACTACATTGATGTAAAATCGCGCTGATCTTGAACATTTAAACACTATTTGGCATTGGTAACATATTACACAATTTGACACCTGTTTGTATTATTTGCACTATGACATAAGAAATGCCATCAGTAGGAATTATTTAGTGCTTGTTCATCAGTAGAAGATGTCTGTTGAAAACAATATATATGTTGATGGCTGTACTCGTCTTCAACATGGGTTTTCAGGTATGACAATTCTGTGTTAAATTGATAAAAACGAATATGTACGTCCGACACCAAATATTATCAAAATGTTTTTTTTCAAGCAGAGAAACCACATCCAGTGTTCTAAAATTCCTTATGCAAAACAGAAATGATACCATTACCCCAGCTATGCAACATGGAGTCACTGTGATGGTTGCCTGTTTGATTATCGCCATGCAAACAAGCGTACGTCCGACACTTTTGTAATGTACGTCCGACACCTTGCGTCAATCACAAGGCTGCTTAGTATACTCATGCCCACTAAATGGCTCAATGAGCCACATGTCATTTTATTATGAGGTAATGGATGGATATAATATCAGAAAGAGAGATTATTCATCAATTGTGAATGGCAAAGTAGTGTAATGTATGCGTAAGAGAATTAGCTTGTACGTCCGACACCAAAATAGTAAATTATTTAATTTTTTAGATATGATAGTTGGATATCTACTTTAATTTGACTAATATGTTAAATACAAATAGTACCCTTAATGCAAATATGCAATCAGAACTGCATGCAATAGTACAAATGCTGCATGTTGAATATGCAACTCACTGCAGGCCAAACACGATATTTGTGTACGTCCGACACCATGTATAACACTGAATCTCTGTTGACATGGTGAAGGTCTTTTAATTCTTGATGAATATTCTCAAGAATCTGGGAGTCCAGATGCAGCACATAGATCATTATAAAATTATGTAAAGAGCGCTGAATGACCATTTAACTGCATTTTGATAAATAAATGTGGTGTTCTGTTGATAATTTAAGCCATTTAATAGACAATATGATCCAGCCAAAGTCGCCAAATACAATGGAATTCGGCACCACTGCTACCGTTCAGAAGAACAGCTAGCTTGATGAATGTTCATGAACATGGTGAATTAATGCATCTCTCTATATTTACCAGCCAAGAAAACAACAATCGGCATTATTAAAGGCCTAACATCTAAACTAATGGTACCCCATCGACTATTGAACATCGATAATTAATGATGTCTGGGGGGAAGTCACCCGACATATCTGTCAATAGATAACGGAAATAAAATCATGTAAATAACTTTGGACCATGCCCAGTTAGCCTGGGCAGCATCAAGGCTGATTTGTAAAACACTCACTTGCCATTTTAATTTTGTAAATTACAGTGTTTATATTTTTACAAACTAAAATCCAGCCGAAAAGTGATGTTAACTTAGCACTATATACTTCACTCTTACCTAACACAATTATGATATGGTTACGGCATGGCCAATTACTGCTATTATTATACATCTTATACTTATATATTGATAAATTATGTAATTTTGTATGCCAACCCCTCAAAATGATTGTTAAAAAGCATTTGCAACATTTTTGACTTTGCTTGTGGGTGTTGCAGGATGAGCAAAATCCTTAATTTCAGACATGTACGTCCGACACCAAGTGAGTGTACGTCCGACACCAAAGATATCCAATAATTTCTAGAACAATTAAAATGAAAATGAAAAATATTTTATATGTAATAATAAGACAACACTATCCTCTATCAGTATCAGGCCACATTGTTATGCTGTCACCCAAAGATTCAGAGAGATATGGTACTGAAGATTTATTTTACAAAATATCAATTTGTCTGCGTACGTCCGACACCACCCTTATATTGGCTCATAGCCGATATGTGTGAATGACATAAAATATTCAAATGTCCCACATGATACAGTGAGCTTGTGTGTATGAAATAGCAACAACTTAATATAATTCTCATTCCCAGTTGGGGCACCAGGCATAAAATAAGTGTCCGAAACGTACGTCCGACACCGTGGAATTGCCCATAAATGACAGCAATACACAGCACTAAAACTAAAGTATCCACCACATGGGTCGAGACTTAATCACTAATAAGTTGAAACCAGCTTAAATCGATTGCAAAAATCATCGTCACTTAAAACTACATGTAGGCCTAGAGGCAGATTGAATTGTATTTGTTGTCACAAGAAGTATATGGCACAGCATATTCAATCAATTCGAGTAGTATTTGAATCTTCAAATCTGACGTTAACCCCTTAACCGCCGGTCCCAATTATATTATTTCTTCATTTTTTATTGGCACATTAAATACCAGGTTTTTGAACATGTTAAAGATAAATGTGACATCAAGCAGCAAGATTTCAAAACTGTCGTCTTCCATTTTGTCAAATCTGAATAATTTCCACTCACTTGAAGTTGTGGATCGCGTTAGCGAGACACAACTTTAAGTGGGTGCAATTTGCAATAAAATAACTTGGCGATTAAAGGGTTCACTTAATAATATATATTCCAAGTGCAACAGGACCCATTTTAGATGCGACGCAGTGACATTTGAACAAACCAACAGAAAACATATTTCGTGACAGCGTTATGCTAAAGTGTTGTTTCATTGACAAAGACCAAAAACATACAACACTGTTTAAAGACGTTGAATTATAAGTCCCATATCAGACAGTAAATCTGCGTTTGTCACATATCAGATCAATAAAAATGACGAGGAATTAAATATCATAATTGATCGTCGTAAGCAGCCGTTAATTACTCAATTAATGTAGATTAAAGGGACTTGCCCAGGTCTATAATCATCAAAAAATCGGCATTTTATTTTAGCTTAATAATATGATCATAATTATGATGTAAACATGTCCATAGACTGGAGCTGCAAAAGTTTTTTTTAATTTTTGTGCTGCGCATTCACCAGTTAGGCTAGATATAGAGACGAAATTCCCGTATTTCTTATTTTTGACATGGATGTCAATAATGATTTTAGCCTGGGGCAGTCCCTTTAATGTAATATATAGATCAACGGGTGTGAAGTGGTATACCGGAAGCAGTGTATAGTTGTGTACAGTATAGCGATAGTTGTGTTTAGCGCTCGATTCGAATTGATAAATTGTGGAAAATGGATCATTCTCTAATTCAAACCAAATCAGCCTCTCCAAATAAATCGGTGCATCAAATGGCCACACATCTTAGCTACCCTCATGCAAACTTAGGTTACGTAACTGTGGCCGAGATCGTCAAACACTCGCGCCCCGTTTTGGTGGTCGACATAAAACGCACTTTTGGATGAGTGAAACGTACTTTGAGAATACGATTTAAGTTAGACAGAGCAATAAAACATATAGTTATTGAAATATTATAATGTAATATAGCACGATTAAACACTGCATACAAAGTTTCCCGCACATGTGTAAGTAGTTTTAAAGTAAATGTACAATATGTAGATGGTAGGACCACCGATGTGATAGTTGTGTTGGTATATAGATCAAAAGCTGCTAGTTGTGTTGTACCCATTATATTATGCCAATACATTGCAATGGTGAATATCGTTTATACTATTCAAAGATTTGTCATGTGAGTGGGCCAATGAAAAAAATATAAAATAATGAGTTGGTGTTAATGACATTATAAATACATCTAGTCTATTTGTGCACTACAATATATGCCTTATTATCTGATAAACCAGCTAATTTATTCAGCAATTACATTTATATTTCGTACTGGTGTATTCCAATCGTATCCATACAGGATTATTAATTAATATTACATAGCATAGCCTACTGTGTGCTTAAGTTAGGGTGGTCATTCCAGGCATTGTTCGTGTATATTCTAGATGTATATTATTACAAATACCAGCCAACAAGACACTCCAAACTAACGCTAGGGTAATGTTGGCCCAGTATCGTGTTTCCATGAATTAAAATTAAAGATAATATAACAGACACTGTTCAGAGAAGCACACAGAATCAGAAAATATATTATGTTGTGATATAGTGACTCTTTAAGCTCAATAAGTAAAAAATAAAAACACATGATTTTCACACCACCACAACACCCTTAACACTACCACGTGAAATATATAGGCCTATAAAAAAATATTTGGACGATCGAAATAACAATTATTCATTTTAGTATTAGTGATACTTTTAGTTCAATGAGAGACAAATTAAAATACAATCACTTTTGCAAAAACGCAATCCCAACAAACACAAAACATGTGTATAGCATTTATACAACGTCTTCGACGTTGGTCCAACATTGTACAATTGTTATACAAATATTTCGTGTTTGCTGGGATGCCAGGAGTTTTACTTTGTTCACATCCGATAGTCATATTTCTTTGTAAACTAAATATTATATATAATAATATCCGAGGTAGAATAATTGGCGTTAAGTTTCTGTAAGAAATGATGATGTTTAATTATGTCACATATTGAACTTAAGGTGTCACCAAATCTGAAATGAATAATTTCCACCCGATCACTTAAACATTTTGTTACATTTCATTTGAAAAATATATAGTATTAGGTTTTTATTTTTATTTTTTACTGATTGTGCCTAAAGTGTCACTATGTCAAAAAATGTCTAAAAATAACCTTTTTTTATCTAATTATGCGCATCCTGCTGAACATCGTATGTGATATCAAGTTATATTTTTTTTACATTACATGACTATCTGATGTGCATTAAATATAATTATGTGTGTTACGTTGGTATGAAAATTATGTTTCCTTTGTTTTCCATGGGAATAAAAGTATCACAAAAACTGAAAAGAAAAATTAATAGGTATAATCGCCATCCTTTCTTGCAATTTGTTTTATATTTCTCTTGTTAAATCTGTAGTGTTAAAGGCGTGACGCTGGTGTGAATGTTTTTATTTCTTACTTATTGAGTTTAAAGTGTCACTATATTTAAAATAGATTTTTTTTAAGTCTGCATGCTCTTCTAAATATTTTGTTTAATATTATTTTTTACGTGGTATATTATACATGACTATCTGATGTGCATAAAATTTAATTATGTATACGTTATGTTGGTATAAAAATGATTTTTTTTCTCCTTTGTTCATAGGACTGAAAGTGTCACTAACACTGACAAAAAATGACACCCTATTTTTTTCTGATTCTGTATTATCTTCACAAAAGATTGATATATTGTGTCATAAATTAAAAAGAAAATCCCACAGCATTACACATCCCCCTGCACTATGAAGACCAAACCCGCAAATTCGTGTCGCTTGTGATCTAAACACAACTAGCCATTTCGTGCTATACAGCAACGCAACTATCTTAGCAACACCATACACCTCATTATGATAGACATATATTATCATTTTTCGAGGCGATTTTGAATCATTTATAATATGAACAATATTTATGCGAATAAGACTGAGTCTGTCAACAATATCGGCTTAATAAATATATCGCAGGCATTTTAATGGTTACATAATTAGACATAAATAACTGGGTTTCTTTGATTCAGGAGTGCGTTTTACGTTGACTACCAAAACGGGGCGCGAGTGTTTGACAAACTCGGCCAAAATTACATGACATACATTTGTCTGAGGGTAGCTAAGATGTGTGGCCATTTGATGCACTAATGGATTCGGGGTGACTGATTTGATCAGAATGAGAAAATGATCAATTTTCCACGACTTCTCAATTCGAATCGAGCGCTGAACGCAACTATCGCTATACTGTACACAACTATACATTACTTCCGGCATACCACTTCACACCCGTTGTAGATTAATCAACTCTTACAATGCCGACATCTATTTGTATAACAGGGTTTCTACTCCACTGTGTGATTTTTTTCCTATGAGTTTTCCATCAAAAAATTGATTTTTTCCATGACAAAATTCAGGCATATACCGGGCATAAAATTGTTGAAGAATGTATCTAGATCGATCACATCACACAGATTCGATAAAAATGTGCATCACAACTTTGTTTTATTGACAAATATTTTCTCCATGAGTTTTGGCATTTTTCTCAAATTCCATGAGTTTTCCAGGCCTGGTAAATAAAATTGCAATTTTCCAAGTTTTCCATGACGCGTAGGAACCCTGTATAAACCATGGTAATGGTTTATAAATTTGAAAGCATCATAAATGTCTTAATTAGCCCTTTCTGCTTCGTTACTATGTTATGGGTCTACGCCTACAAACATCATAATTATCTTTTTAATTGTTTCAGTGCGGGGACCGTCTTTAGCGTCTAAAGACGTCGGCGCCCGCGTCGAAAGGATTATAAGATTAATTAATATGTAATTAAGTTATTGATTAATTAATGCAGATTATATTGGTGGTGAAAAGGTCAAAGCACCATCACTGACCGTCTGTAGATATGTGTGTGAAATATTGTATTAGCACTTCATATAAAGGGATTAAAGGGATTAGCTCAGCACCTAATCTCAGCCAAATTCAAACCTTGTCATCGGGTGCTTACAGGTCATGGTCATTTAATCTTTTTCTTATACATTGGTCCAATGATATATTAACAATAACAAATACAATTACCAACTATTAACTCTTCCAGCGCGGGGACCGTCTTTATACGCCAGACGTCATAAAGACGTTCCCCACACTGAAAGAATTAAAATATTTATAATGGCCGTGGACACATACATTTAGCATAGGTATTCAAATGAATCCTAAGGCATTTATGCTGATTTTCAATTGAAAAAAACTTTGGTCTCCATGGTTTATACAAACATATTTCAGAGTTGTAAGGGTTAATGCACAAAGCAAGTTAAAGACTTTTTGACAACTATTCCTGAAACTAGGTGGTGGTCTAGTCACTTTAACACGTTTGTCAGGAGCTGGCCCGACGTCTGCGACGCTGGCCACGCATTGGAACGTCATTGTAACCGGTGCGCACTGCATGCATTCGGTTGAACAGAGTATGATTTTATGTATGTTCCATTACTATTGTACCATTATGATCTGTCTATCCTTATGTGGTCTCTGTTCTTACGCGTGCGGTTTTTAGAGGTTCTTTTCCAAATGGTGATGTGGAGAGGGGTCTCTCTGTGTCGGTGTGTTGTTGGAGCAAGAGCGTGCGGAGCAAGTCCAGGACAAATTGTGTACATGTATACTATAGGTCTATCTATGCCCGGCAAGCGCGGGGCATTGGGCCGATGTTGGTTCAATGTTGGGCCGCGTCGTATAGATGGCCGGCCGGCATTGATCCGGCATTGGTTTAGTGTTTCGTGTTTGCTGGGTAGCCTGCATAATTTTACATTATTTTTAACAATATACTATTCAATGCTATGTTTTCTTGATAGTGTCTCATAAGTCAGAATTGACTGGCCGCAATTAATGTAACACTGTAATGTTCCTAATATAAATGAATTGTGGGTGACACTTGAATAAATTGTACTTGACTTGTTCAAATTCAATCAGTAAGATGAACACATCCCCCGTCTCACATCAACAAATTAGCCCTTACAACGCTGAAGAATTTTTGTATTTACCATGAAGACCAATAGGTTTATTCAATTTGAGATCATTATATATAAATGTCTTAGGTGGCTCTCTCCGCTTCACTTGTCTATGGCCAGTATAAATATTTTAATTATTTAAGTGGGGGGATCGACTGTAGCCGTCAGAATATGACGTCTGTAATTTTCAAACACTTAAGTTGTGTGGATCGCGTCAGCGAGACACAATTTCAAGCGATTGAAAATTAGAGACGTCATATTCTGACGTCTAATGTCAGTCACCGTGAAAAACAATGGTCAACACAATTTTCAAGTTGGTGGAAATGCTGAAGAGAGGTGATGTGATGTCGTGGTGATCCCCACCTCGTATCTCCCCCAGGTACACAGGGGTATACTGCCCTGCAAAGCCTAAAGGCAGTATCTGCTCACTTGTAAAGTAAGCAAATACTGCCTTTTGGCTTTGCATGGCAATATAGGTGAATGCCCAGTTGGAGCTTGATCTGCGAGTCGCTAGCTGCACGATCATAGTAAACATCAACATTTAGCTAGTCTACAAATACCACCTGTTGACCAAGCAAACGCGTGGCATTGGCCAAACACTGGTTCAAGGCTGTGCCGACGTAACCGACGTTGCCACAGCACGAAATCAGCGGTTTCTACCAACCCTTTAACTGACAAATTATTTAATTTGAATTTTCACTCACTTGAAGTTGTGTCTCGCTGACGCGATCCACAACTTCAAGTGAGTGAAGATTAGTCAGATTTGACGAAATAGGTCAGCGATTTTGAAATCCTTCTGACTGATGTCAAGTTTTATTAACGTGTTCAAAATCTGGAGATTTAGTGTGCTAATAAAAAATAAACAAAACCGAGTATAATCGGGACCGACAGTTAACATCATACATGGTTAAAGTATCTAATCCGCTGTTTGTCGCAGATATATCAGATGATGATTTATTCTCATTTCCTTTCACTACTGTTCTCCGCGAGGTAGCATATCGTCCCCGTGGAGTTAGAAGGTGCTAAACTGCCAGTTTACAAGCGACGATATGTTCAGATTTTATCAAATACGCAAACAAGTATAATATATCAAGTAATACGACTTTCGTTGTGATGGATTGTAAAATATTATAATACTTATTTATTAAACCTTGATGAACATCAAAATAGCGGCGGTAGCTCAAAGGGCGGTGTCCTGGAGTGAACGTAAAAGTGCAGTTATCTTGGCTGTCATATAGGCCTACACACGATCAACAAACACGACACAATGGAACAATGTGGTTTTAACGTTGGCCGAGCGTCGCAGACGGTGGGCCAACATATAAAACACCGTTTGGTGAATATCTAATGCTTAACAAAGAGAGAACGACTTGGCAGCTTTTAAAAGTTGATCGTGCAGACGACGACAGATATCTACCGAATCTGTCAGACAAGCTGATAATAACAATAATACCAACATAGATAGTGCGAGAAGGATTTCACCTTATTATCACGGGTATGGTACACACAAATAGGCCCTGTCATTTCTTTTCTCTGATGATCATGTGTTTATCTATATTTTCGACGCGTCATATATAACATAATATAACTATAGGCCTACGTGACATTTTAACTGTGTCAGAAATAGCAAACAATACGTACGTTAAATATGATAGATCATTTATTTCTAGACACACGATGCTAATCTATTCGGACTTCTGCATTTGTGAAGGCGTGTTCCTAATATAAACAATTTAAGATGGATCCAACTGTCATTTCTAGACTAATGTGTTTTGTATAACTATCAGATGGTTATCATGTGTTTACATGTATCTATACTTTCAACGTGTCATATTTGGTATTAATGACAGACTGTGTGAGTAAGCAAAACTATTGAATAATAGCTTTTAATCAATTCATATTGTGTGAACAATATATATATATATATTATACATATATAAAGCTCAAAACATAAACAAAGAAAATTCAAATTCACCGTTCGAACTTCTGATACACGTCGTAGGTCAGCTTAAATCGATCATAGGTTACCGTTTCGCACTTTGGCCTCCTCACTATAGTTCAAACAGACCAGGCTGGTTTGAACTGGCTTCATCTAACTTAAAGGTTTCTAGGTCAGCCTCATGGGCACACCTTGGGGCTGTGTGCGCACAATACAACTTGTTATCTAACCCTACACAGAGAAATGTTTTTAAAATAAATTTACGTGGCATATTTGGAAGTTTAACATGTTTAAGCCTTAGAACTCTGAATTATTTTTGTTTAACCCATGGAGATTAAAGGGTTTTTTAATTTGAAATCATTATAAATGTCTTAGTCAGCACCTTCCGCTTCATTTGAATACCTGTGTTTTGGGTCTATGGCCATTGTAAATAGTTTAATTCTCTCAGTGCGGAGACCGTCTTTAGTTTAAAGACGGTCATCGCACTGAAAGGGTTAAGGCCTGGGGTAATCTTAAAAAAACACATTCAATATCACTATCCAAGCCATTTTAGACTTATTCTGCGATGCAAAGACAACAGCAACGGCTTGAGGTTAAGCCTTAACTGAAAAGTAAACAGTTGAATGAGTTTGTCTTGAATGATATCAAATAATTATAATATAATCATGGATCTGAAAAAAAAATCCTTGTGATGATGAATTGTAAGTGTTTTTCATACAGTTCAAAGCTGGAACTTCTAACACCATTTCCAACCAAGTGCAAATGACGAAAAATATTTATATTTATTAAAAAATATACAACTTCATGCACGGGTGAAAATGTAAATGACCTAATTTAGCGCTTTAAGAAATCTGGAACATGGCTGCAAATCCCTACACACATTTTCGAAACAAATATTAAATAAAACCTGCAGCATCAGCAGAAGGAGCTCGCCAGTAAGCACGAGATATTGAGCCATGATAAGTTAAATGTTGGGCCAGCGTCGTAGACGATGGACCAACGTTTAACCAACCATGGCTGAACGCCCGTGTTTCCGATCTGTTTGGTCACTGTTCTCGTTTCCGGAGCAGCCTCTATGTTACTTTCCTCTGACATTTCCTGCCCCTCACCGCGGGGACGCATTTCTCTACTTCACCCAGGCGCTACGGTAAAACATCCCAACGGAATGCAACATCGCGATAAAATATACAGATGCCGCAGAAAGCATATTGTACATAGCTTACCGTATCGGCCGGGTTTTTATTATTTTGCACTCTTACAGACCGGCAAATAATAATATATCATGCTAGGGCTATTCTTGCCAAGTCAGACGTATTTCTCGAAAGATGATTTATATTCAAAGTAAGGTTTTTATCATGAAGATAGATAAATATGTGAAAATTACCGTATAAAACTACAGCATGCCACTTTCGTTCACAAATCAACTGTGCCAGGAATGCCGAGATTAGACTTACAGTTTGCGAGGTTAGACCTACATTGAACGAGCACACTAAATCAATGCCTGCTGTTTGCTCTCAAAAGTGGAAAGGCAGTTAATTAAATAGAAATAAAACAATTAAACTACGAACAATTCAACTGATAATCTTTAGGCGACTCGACACTTCCTGACAGCTATTTGAAGGTTTGGTGTAGAGTTGTACTAGTTCTAGCTATAATATTTGAGCAGACCTATCAGCACCATACACAGCACGCACGAGCCGCTGAACCAATGCTGGTTTAATGTAGGGTCACCGTCTACGACGCTGGCCCAACATTACACCAGCATTGTAAGCTCGCCCCGTGTTAACCTGGCAGCTATCAGCGGTGTGGATGTTCTCCATGATAAAGCAGACGCCGCGTGTGAGAGATTTATTAACCCCCTCAGCCTGTGATTTACCATCGTAATCTTCATCCACTACATCACTTGTAGTGGATGAAGATGACTTGAAGTGGGTGAACAATTTAAGAAAATCGCCATGTATTGGTAAAACAGTTTCCTGGAAACATATACCTAAAACATATACCTAAAACATACCTAAAACACAGAGTACGGAGTTGCATGGAACTTTTACCAGAGATGTGCATGGGGCCAGGGAACATTGAATATCCCAAATCCAATCAGCTAGTTTTGGGAATCCGAATTACAACCCGCAGCGGGATCCAATATACAATCAATATATTTGCAAACAAAATGCATCAGTGACCCTAAATAAGTTGCGCGGCGGCTGTTTGCAGTCTCTGACTGACTGTCTAGTTACATAACCCTATGTCTGCTGATCACGACTATAGTCACAGTTATGAGGAATGAAATCGCGTGTGTTCAAACATCAAGATTTACAAATGTTTTGTGGCAAATTTAGCAAACATCAGTAATTTTCGAGCCACTTGAAGTTGTGGGTCGCGGTAGCGAGACACAACTTCAAGTGGCTGAAAATGTAAATTATTTAATTGAGCAAGAGAAGGGTTAATATGTTTTGAAGCAGATTTCAAACCAAATAATACAACTGATTCATTGATGAAATGAATCGGGCTTTAGGCCACTTTTGTGCACACATAGGCTAAACTTGGCCAGGAGAACCTCCTGAGGATGGTGAGATGATTGAGATGACACTGCCCTCCAGACAGAGGATTCGAAATTCGAGCCCTGGCGGTCTGAGGCTGAGCACGCTACCTCTCGGTCACGGAGGTTCCCCACAATACTGACTTTCACACGTGGATGGGGAAGAAACATTTTTTGTTTCTTTCAAACCGCCGGAACCGGGAACTGAGCCCCGAACTCTGGCGTGAAAGGCAGCGTTGCTAACCACTACCCTAGGGCCCCCGCCCTGATTCATTGATATTGATAAAACAGTTGTGGTAGACTCAAATCAAATAAAGAAATTTGGGAGGCGTCAATTTGCAGCCCATTTAAAGATGCAAATTATGTTGCTAAATCGAATGAAAAATAATTTAAAAAACAGACAGAACAAAGGTTGAAGGACTGAACGTAAATCTATTAAAACTAGAATTAGAAGGTGTAAACACAGATTACTGCAAAACCAATCGTATTCAACAAGTGCCAACTGAATGAAATTGGGTTGAAAAATACCGATAGATCGTATGGAATATATCGTCCCCTCGGAAAGGAAAGAGTTATCTGCCACTTTGTAAAGTGGTATATACACCCTTTCAAATCCAAGGGGACGATATATTATCAAAGTGGTCAGAGCTTCTTGTATACACGACAAGCTCTGACCACTATGATTGATAATATAATATTATAATACTGTATTCCCAC
Organism: Flabesymbios commensalis; assembly: GCA_964017125.1. NCBI lineage: Eukaryota > Metazoa > Annelida > Polychaeta > Terebellida > Flabelligeridae > Flabesymbios > Flabesymbios commensalis. Next base: position 57,340,701 of record OZ024915.1, read on the forward strand.
GTCAGGTTCCTATGATATTGGTAAGCCCAACCCAGAAAACATGAGACGTAGGCCCAGTGTTGGGTTGAGGTTGAGCCAGCGTCGTAGACGGTGGGCCAACCTCAGCCCAACAACGGCACAACGCCTCGTGATTGCTGGGAAGTTATCTAGTCCAACAGCAACAAACCATCAAACGTAAAGCTGACACCCGTCATGCCACGTCAGCCTCAGACTAAACTATGATTATAAAAAAGGCCAACGGCAGTCGTCAGTGAATGTATGAATGTATGAATGTATGCAAATTAAACAAATAATGTGAGTAATTTTCAACCATTTGAAGTTAGCGAGACACAACTTCAAGTGGGTAAAAATTTAGGTTATTTAATTTAGCGCTTTGAAGTTGAATATTAGGTACAATCAGAGATTGTCATGCATCTCTGGTACAATACAATACTTAAAGTACATGTATTGGAAATAGATCTATAAAATAAGAAACTGTAATTACACTAAATGCCAAATACTTAATGCAACTTTCTTTGACTACTAACTCATGTATACAACGAGATAAATATTAGATACAATGAGCTACATATTAGGTACACTACAATACTTGAAGTATTACTTTACGCTAAAAAGTTTTTCATTTATACCCACCCTGCCGGGAAATCCGAAACAAGCTTATTTATAATTTGGGCCTATGAACTGTGAATTCCGAAAAATCAAACGTTATTAATTTTAATTGACTATTCACTCATCATGCTCAGGCATGCAATAAGATAAATAAATTTATATATTTGGCTCCATAAGTTGTGCACAATACGAACAGTACCAGGAAGAATTATAATATATAGTAATATGGAAAATAGATCCACAGGATAATGAGCAGATAACGGAGATATTATATTAGAGCAGTGACCTAGGCTGGATTTATTTCTTGAGCAATCGCTAGCTTACATCATCGCCAATGTAAATACTATAGATCTTAAATCATCGCCGATTGTATTGTATACTATAGATATCAAATTAAAATATTTGCTAAAACATGTCACTCTTTTTAACTCTATGTATTGATATGACTGATAGTGGCGCTATAGCTAAGCTGCACGTACGTGGCAACCATTCACCCGGTAGTCAAGCTAAGCGTGGATATACACAAATACGAAAATAGTATGTCCCCTTGGATGTAAATAAAAATACTGTTATTCACAAATACGAGCACTCTATCGGTACGTTATACTAGTGAGTAGAGTAAAATGTGTATACTGTGCAAATAGGGTGTAAACATACCCGGTATACAATACTATATGACAGGCTTACATATCTATACACATAACACACGGCTCAGAACTATTCTAAAAATAATCAGAATTTATCTCCGACTCTCGTCATATAACTTTCTCTATCGCGATTTAAAACTGCAATTTGAAAATGTTATACCTAAAAATAAAATTTTAAGTAGTATCTTAATTAAAATTTAAACTGTTTGATACTGGTCTGAATCATTCAATTACGGTATATTGAAATATGAAAGTTGAGTGAGATACTGCGCCATGGGACTACAAGCGTGCTAGCAGCCGCAGGTTAGGTCATAGGTGAACACCACAGGCTGAAAGGTCAAGCAAGGTGAAGAAGACTGTGTCACCGCCAATACAGCTAATACGTTGCGCCAGCATTGTATCAAAGTGGGGCCATCATCGCACAAACCAGGCCCAATATCAGGCGCACCTTGATGTTATACATAGGTTGTACTGCTGAATTGTTTGTCTTTATTTCTCGTCATTTGAAGCTGGAATTGCTAATGCAATTTCCAGCTTCAAATGACGAAAAGTATCACTATTTATGCGAAATAAACATTTGTAATATTGATTTATTTGATTAACTGAGCTGCTCAGCATCTCTCACAGACTAGTTTCTATGTTATTGGGTTTGTTTGAAACCATATCTATGTACGGCTCTAGCAGCACAGGGGTGTAAAGTCTGAGATTTAACAAGCAGGCGAAACCGTCAGTCCCAGAGACGTTAGTCCAACGTTAGGTGAATGCTTTTTGACAGGTAATGTGTAAGAATGATGTAGTAAAAGGTGTGATGCTAGCTAATACTAGAAATCGAGCCAATGTTGGTTTAATGGTGGACCAATGTCTACGATGCTGGACTAAGATTAAACAAACACTGGCTGAACGTCTGTGTTTGCCGGGATGGAGAAGTTTGTTGTACAAATCGACAAAATAACGGACAAGTGTCGAAGGCATTTTCCAGTCAATATGAAAATCAGGTGTGATATCTATCATTCACAAATAACAAACAGAAATAATAGAAAAAAAATGTTGAAAAAACTGGTGGCATGGACGCTTCATACACCTTGAACTTGAGCATGTGTACTAGTATGTGGATCTATAAATAGCTCAATAGCCCATGTGCCGGGAGCTAATCCGGCAGGATTACAGTTGACCTGGTTATTTACACAAATTTACACAGACTATCAAGCAAGCTCTAATTTTAATTTAAAAACCACGTGAAGTTGTTCCAAGTGGGTTTAGCTTTAAGTGATTGAGAATTATTTAGATTATTTAACCCTTTAACAGCCAAGTTAATTAAATTGAATTTTCACCCACTTGAAGTTGTGTCTCGCTGACGCGATTCACAACTTCAAGTGAGTGAAAATCATTCAGATTTCACTAAACAGAGCTCAATTCTTTTCCAATATTGCTGATCAGTGTAACGTTTTATTTTCAACATGTTTAAAAGTTGGAGAGCAATGTGCTAATAAAAAATGTAAAAAAACACATATAATCGCTACCGGCGCGTAAAGGGTTAAACTTTCGCAGATTGTAAGCACTTCCAGCTTTAAAACAATGGTAACAACAAATCAGCAGGACAAGGCTTAAAACGCTAAACACCACTATAGTCGTTCAAGACTAACTCTCATTTATTGGCATAATTAGCAGCTTAAATCACTGTCATTTGAAATGAAATGAATGTATAAACATCCAAGATTTACAAATGTTTGGTCTGAAATTAAACAGATATGAGTAATTTTCACCCACTTGAAGTTGTGGATCGCGGCAGCGAGACACGACTTCAAGTGGATGAAAATTTAAATTTATAATGTAGCGCTTGAAAGGTTAATGTAATGAAGACAAAAAGTCCTCATCAGATACTCAACAAGTTTATTATAATGCCAGCCTCACACTCAACGCATTCTGTCCGATGGAAAACTTTCCCACGTGTTATCGTACCCATAATTTTGCACACGCAATTTTTCTTTCGGACAAAATCTGCTCAGCGTGAAACATGCATAGAAAACTGAAATATCACTTCAACCCCTAAGTGACGATATAAATAACAAGTGGTAAAGAATGTCATGAGTAAACCTTTACGTTCAGTCCCCTATCGCATTTATTATAGATAAATATAATTTCATTAAAATAGTGTGATTCCATCTGACACAACAAACATTTTAAAACATCATCAGCTTCTATCATTGAATATTGTTTATACTGGGGTGATTTATTTGACAAAATCCGGTTACTTTCATAGACTTTGATGTGAGAATAGCGGCAGCAATTCAATCACATTCGTTTTAGACTTTAGAATAGATGACAAATTTATGGTAGAATAACTGCGCTGACACAGAACAGTACCCCATTACTATGAATGACAACGTGTTTGTCTACCGACATAGTTTACCTCTGATATATATGCACAATGTAGTAAACAACGATGAAGGCCAATGGCCACTTATTATGAGCACGTGGCATCGCACGGTTCACTCAGACTGGGTTTAGCGACTGACACAAATCTGAGGCATGTGATTGGTCGAGATGCCATCTCATGTCTAAGATCCGGGTCAGTCGTTCTAAATGAGAATGCAGGGTACTGGCAGGCTGTTTGTCAAATTGACGCAGCTTATTCTTCATGTCCTTTGTAGGACAAAGTTACAGAATCATTTAATTATAAAGTGGCAAAAGTAACTACCTTTCTTTGTTAACGCTTTATGTGACACCTGCTTGAAATGTAGGTCTTACTAAAATCAATATACACGTACGCTTCATATTTGATTTTTTTAAGTTATTAAGTAAAATCGCATACACATTCAATTTAATTATTTCACTAGCTCGTACGCGTAATATATTATCAGCCACATTTTAATGAATGAATTAAACACCAACCAGGGTACAGATTATCGGACCGACAACTTATTGCTGCTTTTATTATGGCTAAAAGTTGTCAGTGTCGCAATACATCCCGTTATTAAAGCTCTCACATTCCAGAACTGTCGTCGTGGAAGACGCTTTACCCTTAAAGCGCTAAATTGAATAGTTAGAATTTTCACCCATTTGAATTTGTGTCCCGGTACCGCGAGCCACAACTTAAAGTGGTGAAAATTTCTCCTATTTGCCTAACTTGAGACCAAACATTTGCAAATCGTGATTATTGAACACACTTTTTATTCCCGATATTAACTGTGATTCACAATAACTGTGATTTTACTTGCCGGTAAAACAGATTAAAAACGACTATAGTCGTACTAAGTGCTTTAACCCTTTCAGCGCTGGGACCACCCACTGAAAGAGTGAAACATTTATTACGGCCGTAGACCGATAACACAGGTATTCAATTGAAGCCGAAAGAGCTCTAAGACATTTATGATGATATCAAATTGAAAAAAACCCTTTGGTCTCTTGGTTTATGTAAAATAACACAAACTGTAAACAGGTTAATGACAAACTGTAAATCACGTGTCATAGTGTTCGGGTTTACCACATTATAGCCTGATATAAATTAGAGCAGACTTGCAGTACGCTCCATTCTCACTTACCAACTAAACTTTGGTTTTTATTACACATTACCAGTGGAAATAGATTAGAAGATTTCAAGGGAAATAATAATAACATTTTAATGTATTCGATCAGCTTGACATTATAACTCATTTGGATGCTCAGCTTAGTGTTTGAGAGATGCCGAGATTTAAAATTTAATTTTTTTTTTTATATTATTTAGGAGACGGTTTGCGTTTGAAAATTAACAAGACTACATAAGTCCAGGAGCTCCCGCTCCGAATTAGAATTTGATTTAAGCAATTTTGTGTAGGGTTATTAATGTAGTCCTAGGCTAGGTCAAAAATCAAGACGCAAGACAACTAGGTCTAAGAAGCTCAGTCTAAGAGTAAGATAAGAGCTAGACAGTCTCTCAGAGATTGCAAACCTCCATTGAAATTAATGATCCTAATCAGCATCCCAGTAATGGTCTACCTATCTGGCACCGTTTACCCGATATCAGGCCTATCGAGGTAACTAATAGCTGATATACGGTCATTTTGAATTCAATATAAACTAGTTAAAAAATTAGTGTGCATCCTCCCCCGAAACCTCAATTTTTTTTTTAAAGTAATGGACTAACATCTAACACAGTTTGCAAAGTATTGGGCATGTGAAAGTAAATAATGGCCGATAGGGGGTCATTTTGAATTTGATCGAGTCAGCATTTTTCAAGATGCATCCTCAGCTGAAATCTCACATTTCATTCTATAGTAATCGTCTAGCTATCTAGCACGGTTTACCAAATATCGGCCATGTGAAAGTGAATAATGGCCTAAAGGCGGCCATTTTGAATTTGATCAAGTCGAAATTTTCCAAGATGCATCCTCAGCTGAAATCTCACATTTCATTCTCTAGTAATGGTCTAGCCATCTAGCACGGTTTACCAAATATCGCCCATGTGAAAGTGAATAATGGCCGATAAGAGGCCATTTTGAATTTGATCAAGTCGAAATTTTTCAAGATGCATCCTCTCCTGAAATCTCACATTTTGTTTTATAGTAATGGTCCAGCCATCTAGTACGGTTACCAAATAACGGCTATGTGAAAGTGAATAATGGCCGATAGGCGGCCATTTTGAATTTGATCGAGTCAATTTTTTTCAAGATGCATCCTCTCCTGTAATCTCACATTTTGTTTTATAGTAATGGTCCAGCTATCTAACACGGTTTACCAAATATCAGCAATGTGAAAGTAAATAGCGGCCGATAGGCGGCTATTTTGAATTCGATTGAGTCGAAAGTGTTTAAAAGGTATCCTCTCCCGAAACGTCACATTTTGTTTCATAGTAAGGCCAAAAATAAATATATGTTTGTTTCCGATTTGTTGTCATTTTAACCAGTGGGTAGGTAGGAAATTTATTTTATTTTATTTTTTATTTTATTTTTTGTCACTTCAACCAATCGGTAGGTAAGAATTATTTTTTATTTTACTTGGTGCCAAATTCACTTCCATGCATGTCTTATTTGTACACTACGTAACGATTTTTTGTTTTTTTGACACTTTTTACCCCCCCCCCCCTCTCCTTTTCGTAACGTTTTTTAGTTACTGTGACTACAGCCAAGTAGCTCATCCTTTAACTAATGGATTTCCTAAAAAAAAAAAAAAAAAAAAAAATTTTTTGGGGGGGGGGAAATCCATAAAATAAATTTGGGTCGCACATGTTTTGATAGGGTCGGTCGGAAATCGGAAACAAACAATATTTTTTTTTAGGCCTAATGGCCTAGCTATCTAGCACGGTTCACCTGATATCAGGCCTATAGAGGTAAATAATGCTGATTGTCGGCCATTTTGAATTCGTAAGTTCAAAATTTTCAGGGTGCATCCTCCCCCGAAAACTCACACTTTGTTTTATAGTAATTAGGTAATGGTCTAGCCATCTAGCACGGTTTACCAGATATCAGCCATGTGAAAATGAATAATGGCCGAAAAGGCGGCCATTTTGAATTTAATTGAGTCAAATTTTTTCAAGATGCATCCTCATCTGAAATCTCAAATTTCGTTTTATAGTAATGGTCTAGCCATCTAGCACGGTTGATCAAATATCGGCCATGTGAAAGTGAATAATGGCAGACAAGCGGCCATTTTGAATTTTATTGAGTCTAATTTTTTCAAGATGCATCCTCTCCTGAAATCACACATTTTGTTTTATAGTAATGGTCTAGCCATCTAGCACGGTTTACCAAATAACGGCCATGTGAAAGTGAATAATGGCTGATTGGCGGCTATTTTGAACTTGGACGAGTTAATTTTTTTCAAAATGCATCCTCTTCTGAAACCTTACAATTTGTTTTATAGTAATGGTGTAGATATCTTGAGCGGTTTTCATGATATTCCACAATATCAGGCCTGTCGAGGTGAATAATGGCCGATAGGCGGCCATTTTGAATTTTATCAACTTGAAATTTTTCAAGATGCATCCTCTCCTGAAACCTTACAATTTATTTGATATTAATGGTGTAGCTATCTTGAGCGGTTTTCATGATATTCCGCAATATCAGGCCTGTCGAGGTGAATAATGGCCGACAGGTGGCCATTTTTAATTTTATCGACTTGAAATTTTTCAAGATGCATCCTCTCCTGAAACCTCACAATTTGTTTTATAGTAATGGTGTAGCTATCTTGAGCGGTTTTCGTGATATTCCACAGAATCTTTCAGTCGGATTTACCGATGTTATAAATTAGGTCAAAGTGCTGGGTCAACTTCAAGGTCAAGGTCCAAAAACCTGAAAAGGCACAACTAGGGACCTTAGAGAACATGCATGTGCAATATGACTGTCATCGGCCCAGTACTTTTCGAGATCTGCTCCGGAAACTAAGTGCGCGTCAAAACGTCTAAATAGGTCATAGTTCTGAACCAAAAGTAGGTCAATGTTCAAATACCCCAAAAAGCACAACTAGACCCCCTAGGGGTGTTGTGTGTTAAATTTGAAGACAATTGGACAAGTACTTTCAGAGATATGCTCCGGAAACGAATTGTTTACGGACGGCCCAACGCCGTAACATCATCATTTTCTCCTCTGCGACCTTGCGTATTGAATTCAGATTAAAAATATTTTAACCTGTCCATTATCCACCTGGAAGTAACCCACATACCAAAAATGTTTATCCTAGCTTATTTTCTTACAAAGTTATAGGCAAAAGAAGAGGCAAAAAAACGGAGGCGGAATCCATAGCTCCCTCCGTCTCACCTACGGTGGCGGGAGCTAATTAAATCGATTAAAATGAGACATTATATTTAAATTTGGGCTTAATTCCAAGATGTAAGCAATCGTTGCCAGTCACATTTATTACATTAAAATGTGTGGGTCACGACAATGAATTCTCTCAGAGTAATTCATCAGTCAATGACGACAATAGCGGGACAGGAACGAAGAACCCCAAGGAAAGTCAACAATGCCACCGAGTTCTGTCAGCTACCGTGACCGTGCACTGTACACTAAAACACCAAACCAAAGCTGGTTTAATGTTGGCACACCGTCTACGATGATGACTCAACGATGCCTCAAGGCTCTGTACTAGGGCCACTACTGCTCACATTATATTCTGCGCTCATAGCAAGTATAGTGCGGCGGCATGGACTGATCGCTCACTTCTACGCGGACGATGCTGCAGAGACAACCAAGCGGATCGAAGCACGTGTTATGGGGATGAAGGCATCGTTGCTGTTACGGACACATTGGTGCCATTTTTGATGAACATCTGACTCTAGAGGCGCATGTCAACAGTGTTTACCGCTCTTCTTTCTTTCACCTGCACAACATCAGCAGCATTCAAAGAGTGCTGGATATGAAGACAACTGTCATCATTGTTCAGGCCCTAGTCATTTTCCGACTTGTCTACTGCAACTCCCTGCTAATAGCTATGTGGACTCTCAGCTATACTCATAAAGAGGTTTCAGAGGGTGCAAAATGCAACAGCTAGAGTGATAGCTAAAGCCGACAGAAGAGACCATATCTCACCAATTCTCTTTAACCCCTTCACTACCATACATGAAGGAAATTTCCGTCGTCATTCGTCAATGTATGTAACCATACATAACGAAAATTTACGTCGGATTTACTATAGTCATACTAGGATCCCTGGATCCTGGTAAGCACTTCGGCCTGGAAGTGAAGAGGTTAAACTTCATTGGCTACCGATCGAACTCCGCATAAAGTAAAAGATCCTGTTATTCACATATCGTGCTCTACATGGCCTCGCTCCAACTTACATCACATAGCTGCTAGTGCCTTATACACCACCTAAAACACTGCGCTCGAACATAGAGCAGTTTTTGGTAGTCGCAAAGTACAGACCTAAATACTTCGGTGACAGGAGTTTTGAAACTGCGGCTCCAGTACTGAGGAACAGTTTGGAGAGGCAGATCCGTCTGCAGAAAACCCTGACCTCTTTTAGAAGGTCGTTAAAAACACACATGTTTCGACAAGCGTTTGGTGACCTTATTTTTCTCTATCTCTTTCGAATGTTCAGCACTTTGAACAACTTCCAGCTGGATACATGCGCTATACAAGATTTTATTCATTCATTCATTCAAGATTAAACCAGCTCAGGGTGAAGGACTCAGGTATTTGCTGCCAGCTGGATAATACCCATGATCTAGCGGCAGCATGCTTTGATCTATGATAAAAAAATGCTTTATATTATTATCTTCAAAGCAGCTATGGAGACTTATACCAGAAATGCATAATAAATTCTGCTAATACTCATCAATAATTCGTATCTTCGAGATTAAGGGGTCTATCCCACAGTTTCCAACCGTTCCCAAGGGGAAGGATTTAGTGTAGTAATGGCTACACATTATATTTTATTTACCACCTGTCGTCACAGTCATTTGCTATGTCTTTTTGTTAAATTTATATTATCAAAATTCTAATGTAGTAATTATAGTAATTATAACTGAGTATTATATTTAAATGTGTGTATGTTTATATACTAACTTATATCTAAAAAATGTACATGTAGTTGACGCCAGCGCTCTCCTGGCATATGTATACCTGTATATGTCTGTCTTGTCTCTCTGGAGGTCATCATCAATAAATACTTGTTACTTGTCATTTGCTAAGCATATCAGACTTGAAAATGACTCGCGGACGATTAAAAATGAGAGAATTTATTGTGGTATGAAGGAATATACATAGAAGATTCAGAAACTCGGGTGTTCTACATAATCTGGCTTGGGATATTTCCCCATTCGGAACACGTGCAGACAGAGGGCTTCATATACTACACTCACATCGAGGGAGAAGTACTCAATCATGGATAAGTTACGCTCCAATAGTTGTTCGCCCTGCCAAAAAAACGTGATGCATTTGAAAAAGAGCGGAGAAAATCAGGGCTGGCGATGTGATACATCACGCGGTGGATCACCATGTTGACCATTCAGCTCACAATCGACAAAAACATATCACAAGTTAATATAAACCTCGCTCACAATGACACAATGCATACATGATAGAGCAATGAATAGTCATAGCCTTATTCTGAGCTTGGCTATCATGCCACACCATGAGTGGATCGACAAAATTAGAAAAAAAAATACCGTGCACGCACTCAAATACCCCTCGGCTGATGCAGTGACTCTATATATATGCCAGGTTCCAAGGCAATTAATTGAAAATAAGAACGATTTATTAAAATTGATAAAATCAAAATGGCCACCTCAGCTTAGTTTTCAGTCTAACATGAAAACGGACAATACTAATAGACTCGCAGACCCCGAAAACCTATACCAGGTTTCAAGGGAATTCTGAAAAAAAGTTGAAAAAAAATTAGTTGCCAGGTGGCGGCCATTTTGATTTTCGGTGGAAAGCTGAAATTCTAATCAGGTTATCTCCATACTCATGGCTAACTTCACATAAAAAATTGGAGAGATCCAATAATTATTTTTCAAGTTATCGCGTTAACAAGGAATTATTAATTTAAAAAATCAAGATGGACACTATAGCCTCGTTTTCAGTCGCACACGAAAACGGACAATGCCAATAGACTCGCAGACCTCGGAAACCTATATATACCAGGTTTCGAGGGAAATTTGAAAAAAAGTATAAAAAATTTTAATCGCCAGGTGGCGGCCATTTTGATTATCGGTTGAAAGCTGAAAATCTAATCAGGTGATCTCCATACTCATGGGCAACATTAGTTCACAAAAAAATTGGAGAGATCCAATAATTATTTGTCAAGTTATCGCGTTAACAAGGAATTTAGCAATTAAAAAATACAGATGGCCGCCATAGCCTCGTTTTCGGTTGCACGCGAAAACGGACAATTCCAACAGACTCGCAGACCCTGAAAACCTACATATACCCGGTTTCAAGAGAATTATGAAAAAAATTATGAAAAAATTATGAAAAAAATTATGAAAAAATTATGAAAAAAAAATTTAGTCGCCAGGTGGCGGCCATTTTGATTATCGGTGGAAAGCTAAAAATCTAATCAGATGATCTCCATACACATGGGTAACTTCACGTAAAAAAATTGAGAGATCCAATAATTATTTTTCAAGTTTTTGAATGTTTGTATGAATTATGAATTTATTTGTTGCACCATGTTGGTGTAGTAGCCAAAAGAGTGCGTGCGTGCGGCGGCGGAGACGGCGGTGCACGAAGGGGACGACAATACCCCTTCGGAGGGGTAAAAATCGAGGGTTAAAAATCGCATAGATCATGAATATATATAACAAGCATTCATTTTTAAAAAACACTCCATAAAGCGACTGCTTATAATGTGCGGGATACACTGCTTCATACAACACAAAAATCCCAAAATGGTGTCATCCCACGGAGTCACTTTAAGTTGCTGAAACTCTACTAAATAGTACTAGCTCAGGTTAATGTAAAGAGACCTGTCTTCGATATTGATCAGTTTTGCCTTCAAACCAGCTAATTATTTCTAGAAAACTCCTCATCGTAGTAGACAGGGGGCCATTTCACTAACATTCACTGATCTTTAGGCAAGAATATCCTTAGACTAAAGATCATCCAGTGTTCTAAAGATCTTTCTGTCTGCCCGTTTCACTAACGCGATCTTTACCTTATATTTTAATCTTTATCGCCAAGTGCCAAATAATTTATGCACGATCATCATATCGCACGAAACACCACAACATCTGTTGTTTTTGACCAATCTGCCGACAGCTGGATGACATCATTGTTTTGTAAACATTCACCGGAGCACGTGTAGTCTACCATAGTATAATGAACCACTACCGGTAGGCATAGTTTCTTTGTTTACAAATGTAATTAAGTCGGTCAAGATTTTAGATAATAATATTAAAGATATATACAATATAATAATAAATAACTTAATGTCGACACTTTAGGCCTAATTATATTCAGATCAAGTTGAACTAGAAACGACTTTTACTTTTCAAGTAACAGTAATGTTTGGACATCGATTTTTGACTTTTTGCGCCTTTTTTGATTTTTTTGACTTTTTTAAGATTTTTGACTTTTCGTGACTTTTTGACTTTTTGTTACTTTTTTACTTTTTTTTTGACTTTTTTTTTTACTTTTTTTTCACTTTTTTGATTTTTTTTGATTTTTTTGCCTTTTGTGACTTTTGTGACTTGTTTTGACTTATTAAGACTTTTTGTGAGTTTTTCGGCTATTTTGACTTTTTGTGACATTTTTGACTTTTTGACTTTTTTTTTACTTTTGACTTTTTGTGACTTTTTTTACTTTTTGTGACTTGGCACAATTGGCACATTAGGCACAATTGGCACATTTAGCACATTTGGCACAATTGGCACATTTGGCACAATTGGCACATGTGACACAATTGGCACAATTGGCACAATTGGCACATTTTGCACATTTGGCACAATTGGCAAATTTGGCACATATGGCACATGTGGCACAATTGGCACATTTGGCACAATTGGCACATTTGGCACAATTGGCACATTTGGCACAATTGGCACAATCAGAACATTTGCCATATTTGGCACATTTGGCACATCAGGCACAATTGGCACATTTGGCACATTTTGCACAATTGGCACATTTGGCACAATTGGCACTATTCGCACATTTGGCACAATTGGCACATTTGGCACAATTGACACATTTTGCACAGTTGGCATATTTGGCACAATTAGCACAATTGGCACATTTGGCACAATTGGCACAATCAGAATATTTGCCATATTTGGCACATTTGGCACATCAGGCACAATTGGCACATTTTGCACAATTGGCACATTTGGCACAATTGGCACTATTCGCACATTTGGCACAATTGGCACATTTGGCACAATTGGCACATTTGGCACAATTGGCACATTTGGCACATGTGGCACAATTGGCACAATTGGCGCATTTGGCACATTTGACACAATTGGCACAATTGGCACATTTGGCACATTTGGAACAATTGGCACATTTTGCACATTTGGCACAATTGGCACATTTGGCACATATGGCACATTTTTACATTTCGGGCATTTGAGACATTTAGAACAATTCTCTGAAATTACAACTGTTATTTTGATATTTAAATCTAGCATTTAAAATGTTGCTACTATTGATATTAAACACCCAATGTTGGTTCAATGCTGGGCCACTGTTCGCGACGCTGGCCCATCACTGAAACATTATTGGATATACATATGTATTTTAATTATTACCCCCTGGTAATTAGAGGGTCAAGACGGTCGGGAAGCCCGGTACAAGCCACCACCATAACGCGGCGTCCACATTTATATACAAAGACGCTTTGTGTTGACCGACTCTCCTATTGAATTGATCAACCGACATGTAAATCACTCTACCAACATTAGTACACATAGTGGATTTACTAAATCCTGAACAATTCTGGATCCACTAGCGGGATCGCTGAAAAAAGATATAGCCTGGTACCTGAATACCTAAGGATCATTGTGCCAAAGTTTGACGTCGATTACTCCCAAACTGAAGGAGAAATAGCCCTTGCAAAAATGGTCAATGGTAATCCATATAGTGGATTAATGAAATCTGGATCAAATCCAGATCCACTATCGGGATAAATGAAAAAAAGGTCTAGTCTGGAAGATGTATACCTAAGGACCATTGTGCCGAGGTTTGAAGTAGATTACTTGTAAACTGTCTCTGTAATCGCGGACTAAGAAAGATAATAATAATAACTAGAAACGACTTTTACTTTTCAAGTAACAGTAATGTTTGGACTTCGATTTTTGACTTTTTGCGCCTTTTTTGATTTTTTTGACTTTTTTAAGATTTTTGACTTTTCGTGACTTTTTGTTACTTTTTGACTTTTTTTTGACTTTTTTGACTTTTTTGATTTTTTTTGATTTTTTCGACTTTTGTGACTTTTGTGACTTTTTTTGACTTATTAAGACTTTTTGTGAGTTTTTCGGCTTTTTTGACTTTTTGTGACATTTTTGACTTTTTGTGAGTTTTTTGAGTTTTTTGACTTTTTATGACTTTTTTACTTTTTTTTTACTTGTGACTTTTTGTGACTTTTTGTGACTTTTTTGGCAAATTTGGCACATTTGACACAATTGGCACAATTGGCACTATTCGCACATTTGGCACAATTGGCACAATTGGCACAGTTGGCACAATTGGCACAATTGGCACATTTGGCACAATTGGCACAATCAGAACATTTGCCACATTTGCCACATTTGGCACATTAGGCACAATTGGCACATTTGGCACAATTGGCACAGTTGGCATATTTGGCACAATTAGCACAATTGGCACATTTGGCACAATTGGCACATTTGGCACAATTGGGACATTTGGCACAATTGGCACAATTGGCACATTTGGCGCATTTGGCACATTTGACACAATTGGCACATTTGGCACGATTGGCACATTTGGCACAATTGGCACATTTTGCACATTTGTCACATGTGGCACAATTGGCACATTTGGCACAATTGGCACAATCAGAACATTTGCCATATTTGGCACAATTGGCACATTAGGCACAATTGGCACATTTAGCACAATTGGCACATTTGGCACAATTGGCACATTTGACACAATTGGCACAATTGGCACATTTGGCACAATTGGCACATATCGCATATTTGGCACAATTGGCACATTTGGCACATGTGGCACAATTGGCACATTTGGCACAATTGGCGCATTTGGCACATTTGACACAATTGGCACATTTGGCACAATTGGCACAATTGGCACATTTGGCACTATTCGCACATTTGGCACAATTGGCACATTTGGCACAATTGGCACATTTGGCACAATTGGCGCATTTGGCACATTTGGTACATTTTGCACAATTGGCACATTTTGCACATTTGGCACATCTGGCACATGTGGCACAATTGGCACATTTGGCACAATTGGCACAATCAGAACATTTGCCATATTTGGCACAATTGGCACAATTGGCACATTTAGCACATTTGGCACAACTGGCACATTTGGCACAATTGGCACATTTGACACAATTGGCACATTTGGCACAATTGGCACATTTTGCATATTTGGCACAATTGGCAAATTTGGCACATATGGCACTTATGGCACAAATGGCACATTTGGCACAATTGGCACATTTGGCACAATTGGCAGGATTGCCACAATCAGAACATTTGCCATATTTGGCACAATTCGCACAATTGGCACAATTGGCACATTTGGCATATTTGGCACAATTAGCACAATTGGCACATTTGGCACAATTGGCACAATCAGAACATTTGCCATATTTGGCACAATTGGCACAATTGGCACAATTGGCACATTTAGCACATTTGGCACAATTGGCACATTTGGCACAATTGGCACATTTGACACAATTGGCACATTTTGCACAATTGGCACATTTTGCTTATTTGGCACAATTGGCAAATTTGGCACATATGGCACTTATGGCACAAATGGCACATTTGGCACAATTGGCACATTTGGCACAATGGGCACGATTGCCACAATCAGAACATTTGCCATATTTGGCACAATTCGCACATTTGGCACAATTGGCACATTTGGCATATTTGGCACAATTAGCACAATTGGCACATTTGGCACATCAGGCACAATTGGCACATTTGGCACATTTGGCACAATTGGCACTATTCGCACATTTGGCACAATTGGCACATTTGGCACAATTGGCACAATTGACACATTTGGCACAATTGGCGCATTTGGCACAATTGGCACATTTGGGACAATTGGCACAATTGGCACATTTGGCACAATTGGCACATTTGGCACAATTGGCGCATTTGGCACATTTGACACAATTGGCACAATTGGCACAATTGGCACATTTGGCACATTTGGCACAATTGGCACATTTTGCACATTTGGCACAATTGGCACATTTGGCACATATGGCACATTTTTACATTTCGGGCATTTGAGACATTTAGAACAATTCTCTGCAATTACAACTGTTATTTTGATATTTAAATCTAGCATTTAAAATGTTGCTACTATTGATATTAAACACCCAATGTTGGTTCAATGCTGGGCCACTGTTCGCGACGCTGGCCCATCACTGAAACATTATTGGATATACATATGTATTTTAATTATTACCCCCTGGTAATTAGAGGGTCAAGACGGTCGGGAAGCCCGGTACAAGCCACCACCATAACGCGGCGTCCACATAACAAAGACGCTTTGTGTTGACGACTCTCCTATTGAATTGATCAACCGACATGTAAATCACTCTACCAACATTAGTACACATAGTGGATTTACTAAATCCTGAACAATTCTGGATCCACTAGCGGGATCGCTGAAAAAAGATATAGCCTGGTACCTGAATACCCAAGGATCATTGTGCCAAAGTTTGACGTCGATTACTCCTAAACTGAAGGAGAAATAGCCCTTGCAAAAATGGTCAATGGTAATCCATATAGTGGATTTATGAAATCTGGATCAAATCCAGATCCACTGGCGGGACAAATGAAAAAAAGGTCTAGTCTGGAAGATGTATACCTAAGGACCAAAGAGCCGAGGTTTGAAGTAGATTACTTGTAAACTGTCTCTGTAATCGCGGACTAAGAAAGATAATAATAATAATAAGATGAAGAAAGTTGCTTTGCGACTCCAACATGTTTGGACCATAAGGTCCAAACATAATAAGAAAAAGAAAGTTGCTTTGCGACTCCAACATGTTTGGACCATAAGGTCCAAACATAATAACAGTAAATGTATATCAATCTTGTTAGACCGTGCGTCAGACCGTGACAGGAAAAGAGCACAGGGTAGGCCGATTGGTAAACATGAAGATATCGACGCCTACCTGGTGAAATTATAGATTTAATGATAGGCCTAGTTTAGCCTAGCTTAACAACGTGCCACCCCTATAATGAAATTTGCCTAGGCCTATATTGTATAGCATCTGGGAGAAAGGCAACCAAGCATGTCGCCTGCCTCTATGAGATAGGGCCTATAGTATATTTCACCTACCAGCAGATACCCCACCATCTAGGCATAGACTACACATTTATTATTGTACACACACGGAACTTGTACAATGGCTGGGTAGATATACTAGGCATATAATATCTACCAGCTACCGCCACAAAACCAAAGCTTTATTTAGGTTAGGTTGGAATCAAGTATTCTTGGTCCCTATAGACATTTATTCTGGAGTTGAAAAGGTATAGGCCCTAACCAGGGCCTAGACTAACCTACATCAATGTTAAAGATAATCAGCGAGACTGTGAGTAAAAGGAATATTAAATTCAAGAAAAAATATAACATCTGATTAGGCCTACAACTTTGATCATTGATGCGCTGTCGTTTTCTACACAAATGATAAAATACAGAGTCAAATTCATGAATAAACATTATGTTAAAGATCGTCTTTAACTGTTTTAAGAGTGCCCCCGACCACTCTTTAAATCTCATCTTTATAATTAAAGATTTCGCCTTAAAAATCTTTAGTGAAACGGCTGACTTAAAGAACACTCCTTAATGATCGCTTGTGAAACAGTCAAATCTTTAATTAAGGATAAATCTTTATTTAAGGAGGATTTGGCGTTTTAAAGATCATTTTTGCCTTAAAGATCGCTTAGTGAAACGCCACCCAGATCTATCTGTTTCTGGTGAATAGATCACAAACTCATTTATGATGTCTGTGTGCAATGTCTGTGGAAATGGGAATCAGATTATAAATGGTTGACGGACGGCTGCCTCTTATGATCAACAGAGAGAGAGAGAGAGAGACGGTCAAAGTTAGCTCCACACATGTTGGATTAACTACATGCATTTGCCTGCTTATCACGACTATAGTCGTTTTTAATCCATTTTATTTGCCGAATAATTCACTGTTATTGGGAATTAAAATTTGTAAATGTTTGGCCTCAAATTAAACAAATACGAGAGATTTTCAACCACTTGAGTCTGTGGATTATAGCGGCAGCGGTAGCGAGTCACAACATCAAGTGGTTGAAAATGCAATGACTTAGCAGGATAAGGGTCACTGTTGTAGTGCAGTATCGAAGACGATGGCCCAGCATTAAACCAACATCGGATGACAATTATAATGGGGACTGACCAGTGGTGACAGTACATACTAATTATAGCGTGGTGATCAAAATAAGTCCTTTGTGGTTAAAGGATGTATCTGCTACTCTACAAAGTGACCTGTATACCCTTTAGCCCCGAGAGACTCAGGTGCGATATAATATATGACTTACAAAGACTCACAAAACCGGAATAACGTGTCTACGGCACGCACACGAGAGCATATTTTCCAATCCCGACCAGAATTCCCCTGGGCGAATACGAACTAAGTTGCGGAGCAACGTCAGCAAACATCGGCCCAGCGATAAGCCAGCAGTTTCTGCATCCGGCTGACAAGTCCTGCCACGGACAGCTCTGACACTGGCTCAGAATCAGGCATTGTGATTGCTGTCTGCCCTCTCACTGGACAGACATCGATTTTCTTTTTCACCTTTTCTGTCGAGCCGGACCGCGGACCATATTGATTGCGGTTCCCCAGACTTCTGTTAGTTCAAAGTTGGGCCAGCGTCGCACACGGTAGCCCAACCTTGCCGCGTGTGTCGTTTATCGGCGGCCCTTGCAGTCTTCTGATCGTGATTGGCATCCAACGCCGGATCACTTCCAATTTATCCGATCAAAACAGGCATATGAAAAAAACACTTCACAAGAGCCGCCAAATAACCCAATTGATAGAATCAACCCTCTGACTGCTGCAAACAAGTGTACTATATAGTAGATCAAATATCAGCTGGTGTCATTATGTGGCCAGTGCGAGAGGCGGTGAAGTAAAAACAAATCTTCAGTATTTTTTCCAATAAAACAATCGATCGATATTCAAAAGGGTTGTTGCCGCTGCCAGTGGCCATTGGCACCATTCTGTGACTTGTGAGCTCACAAGCAGTGTAATGTGATGGAGGGCTCAGGAGTTCCCTTGAATAATAATAATCATGTCCCCGACTTTTTTTTAAATTACAGATTTTCCATTTCATGTTCCTGTCTGTGTGTGAATTATTTACACAATGTGCACATGACTCGCTAGTAGTAAATACTTCAGTCTCATCAGCTTTAACCCACTAATCGATGAACAATTATTGGGAGTGAAAGGGGTGATAAACATAAAGATTGGCAAATGTTTGGTCTCAAATATAACTAACGTTCACCCGTTAACTACTTGAAGCTGTTGGTCTCGGTAGCGGTCAATTTCATAACAAAAGTGGGTGGATTTTTTTCGTCAAGTTTATAATATTTATGTTGAAGACGCAAACGCCATGCCGTTTACAAACGTTTACAGTATTAGAAAATGAGAGACGTCAAATGATATGATCTTAGCTCCGTCTCTTATGTCATATTGTTAAGCATTCTGCACCAGAATAAATACACAGGGGATTATACCGTCCACTTGGATTTGAAGGGGTGTATCTGCCACTGTACAAAGTGGCAGATACACCCTTTCATATCCAAGGGGACGTCTTTATCAGCTGGCATGGATTATCATGCCGCGTAACTTACAGAACAGCACACAGGATTTAGCCAGACATTCCATGGTCTACAAATAGATGTCAGATTAACCCCTTCAACACTTTAGACCTGTATACAGGTCTACATATTAGCGTCCCTGTACACTGAAGACCTGTATACAGGTCTAATAGTTACAGTTACTGTAGTAGTGATTATGAGTTACTTAGTGTTGAAGGGTAATAAGTATAAAAGTTACTTAGTGCTGAAAGAGTTAAATACGCGAGGCTTTGTGTACCCTGTGTGTTAAATATCAGGTCGACTTCACAAGTCCCACGGAGCTGGAAATAAAACCCTTACAATGCAGAGATATTTTACTATAAACCATGCAGAAAAAGTTTGTTTTCAGTTTGAAATCGTCATAAATGTCTTAGGGGCTTTAGCTTTTTTCGCTTCATTTGAATAGCTATGTTATGGGTCTACGACCATTATATCAATATTTTACTCTTTCAGTGCGGGGGTCAATTTCATACGTTACGCCGTCAGATTCTGATGTCTAAACTTTAAAGGCGGTCCCCGCACTGAAAGGGTTAATACCTATACGCTATATTATATACTATATATTGAAAAGTAAGACGACAAGAGGGAGTTCAACCACTGCTGCAAGTTGACATATAAATAATTGCGAAACTTGGGACCACAATATGGCTCCATTTCGCTATATAGAATTCAGGATATTGATTTATTTCAACAATTCAAACATATTTATGTGATGCAGATGGACACATTTATAATCGACCTGCCTTAGCATTTTTTATAATGTTGTTTTAATGTATTTTAAACCTTTCACGCTGATCACAACTTTCATCGTTTTCAATCTGTTGTATTTATTATTAGCACTGTTATTGGGAATGAAATCAGTGTTTAAACATCAAGATTTGCAAATTTTTGGTCTCAAATTAAACAAATACGAGTAATTTTCAACCACTTAAAGTTGTGTGTCGCGGTGGCGAAAACACTACTTGTAGTGGGTGAAAATGTGCATAAGATAAGCCCGAAAAGCAAAGCTTTGTTTGTTGTCATTTCTTCAAAACTGACTAATATATAAAAAAACTACGTGTGAATTTGCTTAATACGTTTTGTCAGCACTAAAAAGCAGGCACGCAGCCAAATTTACATTATCCATGGTGGTGGGCAGAAATTAAAAAAAAAAAAAACAACAGAGAAATTCTACCATAACAAATGTACTGCCACGCCTTTAGAATATCTGACAAGGTCATGAACCTGTCATTTCTGAGCTGAAATGAATGAGCAGTACGGTCATGAGGTCAGAATAGAATACTGATTCTAAAAAATAAACCATTTTTGGCGACATTCAGCGAACATAATAATCACTCGATGATTCATTAAATTACAGGAATAATACTTTTCATCAACAAAGCAAGATTTTGTAAGCTCTTGTGTGACATTTTTTTACAAGTGACAAGTGCCTTGGTGACTCGAAAACACATATTTTTTGGTCGTTTATGTTGTTCATCGCGGTAGAGAGACACAACCTCAAGAGGATGAAAAATTAACTTGATAATTGAGATCTGTGATGTTTAACCCTTATAGTGCGGGGATCAGCTTTAGACGTCAGAATCCGACGTCTAAAGTCGATCCCCGCACTGTAAGAGTAAAAATGTTTATAATGGCCGTATACCAATTACATTATACTCGAATGATTCGGAAAGAACCAACTAAGACATTTATTATGATTTTCAAATTAGAAAAACCCTTTGGTCTCCATAAAAAAATATTTCAGCGTTTTAAGAATTAAAATCCTACCAGCCTTCTATAAATAGCCAGTCAATACACCTATATCCTTGCCGTATTTACTTAATAGCATCAGGATAAAACAAACTTGCTTTCCTGTCGGACAGCTGTGCTAACATAGAAATCAGCCCGCATATTGATAAATTATAAGTATTTGCATAGATAAATTCACCGTGAAATTGATTCCATCACTCGTGCTATGAGCGTGATCCTGAAATTTCAAGTACTTGATCACAAGTGTTCAATAAAAAAAATGTAGAGGCCATCTTTTTCAACGTTATTTACTTTGAATAGACCGGTTTAATACCGGAGTTGCATTTTCGTTGCAATACCGTTGAACATGTTGTAGGCGATTATAAACGCATATCTTACAATTTTTTTCAGTCAATGGCTGTTTAAAATTCCTCTGCAAAATCATCCAATTTTCACAAAAATAGTGGGGAGACGGAAATAATACAGCTCATTCAGATTTTTCAGCGCGGGGATCGACTTTAAAATCTGACGTCTATCATGTCTATAGACGTCAGATTCTGACGTTTATATACGTCAGATACTGACGTTTAAAATCGATCCCCGCACTGAAACAATTGTAAAATATATAATGGCCGTAGACCGATAACATAGCCTGTTCAAATGAAACAGAAAGAGCTTAGAACAAAGTCATTTACGATGTATCTTCATGTTTTATACAAAGATATTTCAGTATTGTAATGGTTAAATATTAATTAAATACACCATAACAAAGGAACCCTCAGCGATACGGGGTCACAGGAGGTCAGAAAAACAAAGAGTTCTCAACCCTTCCTTATCATGTCCTATTTCGATTCTAATTGAATGATTAAAATGGTAGAATACAACAAGCCCGTTCTGAGGGTCTCTCATTTGGTAAGTATTATACTTGGTGAGCTATACATTAAGATGATTTTCCTTCACCTTGTCCCAATTTCCACATCAAGGGTTAGGTGAATCAAGATAAGAAGAAATGCGTGAGTGTTAAAAGGGCTATTAAGTATAGATCTGTTATCAATCAATCTGCTCATCACAGTGAATGTATATCACAGCCCATGTCAGTAGCCTCAAGATCTACATCAAAGATGTACCAAACATTTGACCCGAATATGGGCCAACGTCTAAGTTGCTGGCCCGGTGCTGAGCCACAGTCCCCCCCCCCCTTTCACACACACACAGACCTGACAGCACAGGCTGTCAGCACGCCCTGCAGCACGTGCAGACCCCCACAATATACACGACCCAGCAAACACCAGACGTTAAAACAATGCTCAACATAAGTGGTTAAAGTTGGGCCTGCCAGCGTCGTAGACGATGACCCAACATTAAACCAGCCTTGTTTTAACGTGTCGTTTTTGCTGAGGAGGCGTTCAGATCATTACAAGTTTACTGCGTTGATGTTGATATTTGTAACATATCTTGTGGTAGATGATTATTGTTCAATCAATCAATCAATCAAATATTTCAATTTGGGAGATGTCTATTTTTCATAAAAAATAATACTTTTCATTCATTTGAAGCTGGAATTACGTTCAAATGAATGAAAAATACTGACAAACAATTCAGCAATACAAGGGCTAACCCATTGGAGCCTGGGGGAGGTGCCTTGTGTGACCTATTGTATAGTACGATACTTCCGTTAATAATTGCGCGTTTCCAGCGGTGTCAGCTGTATTGGCCTAATCATGGACTACCATCTGCGACGCTAGCCAGACATTCAGCCAGCATTGAGTCGTCTAGTACCTGCAACGCGGATATGCAACAGCCTCACGCCGTCATCCACTCTTCACTTCTGGACGCTCTAGATTCGCCCTTGAAATCATGCTCACCACCAGTAATATAATAAGTGTTACATTAAGCTGGTTACATTACAGTATTTTTTGTGATTTATCAGTGGTATGTGGACAGAGTAATACTCCACTGATAAATTCACAAACGGGAGGTTACAGGACAAGTCGACCATCTGATAATAGAGGGTCTGGCTCAGGGGATATTCACCCCAAGAATTTTTGAGAAAAACACGGCATTTTGGGGGTATACAGGGGGGTTACAGAGACCCCCCCCGATACGGCCATGGGAAGACCGCATAACATAAACAGGTTCATGTTATAAAGCTATGTGGATAATGCGGTCCTCGTACTATCACATAAAGATCAGGACTGCAGCTTAGCACAATGTCGGTCACAGGTTGTTTGGATACAAATGCAGTAACTGTAAAAACGATACATCGACCCAATATTGCATCAATGTTGGGCACTACTACCGGTGTGTTATAACAATAAACATCATCATCTATCATCTACGAAAATTAGTTGAGGCACAATTAAAAATAGCCATCTATTGACGATGACGACGGCAAGACTCGAGAGAGGAGCTTTATCTTCTGTTCATAATATAAACATCACCATTTTATTTGAACTTTCTGTTTGTTTCTGTAACCCTGAAATTAGGTGACGGTCATAGTCAATGCGTTATGAAGTTAACGCACTTACAAGCCGATTTTGTTTCCCTGGCTTGGTTACCAGGTTACCTTAAAATTAAGTCAGAGTCAGCAAGTTTCGCACTTTGCCTTCAAGTTGAACTTGAAGGGTTATATTGTTCAGAAACTCCATCCAAAGGCTCGAAAGGTGAGAACGTGGGTATCGGACTGTTGAGGCCAGGCAAACTGGAGATGGCTTCTGATCAGCAAACCAGGCGAGGTCGTTAGTGACAAATTGATTTGCGTTCAACACTTTGCTGGCACGCACCAGAGCGCCAAACAAACAGAGGCCCCACAAGCGTTCGTTTGTATAAATCATTTACAATTGATTGACGTTTGATACTTTGTAACCATTACTGGCTGTTAAGTAACCAGTTGCAGTGTGCCATTTTACAAAGTGGTACATCGTCATATTATTCTCAATAATATAATTGTGCTGTGCCTATTAAAGATAATAGTGGTTGTAGAATAATCAAATGTGAATATTCCTATATTCTCATCAAAACATTTCAAATCTCAAAGCGATCAAAAAATTATGTTCTAATATATATATAATATATTATTATTAATAATATATATAATTGTAAACAACTGTAATAATAGATGACCATACCCATGTAATTAATTAGTGACCACAGCTAAACATACAGGCACTTGGCCATCAAATGTTATTGTACACTTTACACTAGACTGAATGATATGGACTGTGAAACTATGTTTTTTTTGCTCGGACCAAAGTCTGCTGGATTTATCTTGCTGGCATGTGAGTGGGTGTGAGATGTGCGCACGCCGATGACGTGCGCATGCAGAAAACGAAGGAGATGGTAATTCCATAAATCTGGGCCAACGTCCAATACGCTGTACGGACCTAAAAAGCCTTGCCGAAGATGCTTTCATGTTTGCAGGAATGATTCTACAATGTGCAACAAATTGATTGCACAATCCACGCACCCGCCGAACCCGTCCCAATCTGGTAGCGTTTTTTGGGTGTAGTCAAAAACCGTTAATACAGCAAAATTGTATTCTTACTGAAACCAAACTAATGCGCCTACAACCCGACGAACAGAAACGATAAACCAATGTTTTTGTAATGGTGGCCCACTCGGTGTTTGATGGCAACGAGAAAAGGGCAGGTGCCCATTAGGGTCGGGCCGACCCCTGCCGCATCCCGACGTGAATCATCGTCTGTCTTGTCTAGCAGGCGATGGCTACAGGCCTACGTGCAGTGAAATCACTACTCACTCATGGCTTGCTGCTCTTCACCCTTCTAAACATGTGAACCTCAATGTGAGTCAGTCGAGAGACTGAGCGAGTCACTACTGATGACTGCGAGCGTGCCAACACACCACGCCCCACCCCCCCCCCCTTCCCCCCATGAAGTCCTATAGCACCTCACGTCATAAATTAGATTTTTGAGCCCATAAATGATTAAAAAGTCGACTTGTGGCGACCATTTTGAATTTAAGTAAAATCTTGAAAAAATCATTTGCACATCTTGTTTTCTGTTTTTAAGTTTTTGAGATCTTGCGCCTACAAAATATTATTAAGTTGACTTCTGGGTGCCATTTTAAATTTTGGTAGAATCTTTCAAAAATCACTTGCACATCTTGATGTTGTTACGAATGCGACTAAATTTTTATTTTTGACCACTAGTTTTCGCGCAAACAAAAAAGGTTTGGACGAGTGCGCGGGATCACCGGAGTGACTAAAATCTCCCTTCCTCTAAGGGCCGAGTGTTCTACAAGAGTTTGTTGTAACCCCAGCGCCCACCATGCTCAGCTCTTGACTCTTTCAGCGCGGGGACCGTCTGTAGACGTCACATTCTGTCTGTCTTATCCGTATTCCCCCACATACAGTGAACATGCATACAGTGCTGTGAGCATGCCAGATTATCAGCCTGACTGTGCGCATGCGGAATAGTGTATGTAATCCCCTTTAATTATTACCGGTATGTCTTTGCGGCAATGCAGTCAGCTCATATTTAAGCTAAATCGCACTCAAATCAGCCTGTGAATGGGAGATAATGTGAAATGTGCGGCGCCAGATTAATATCATTATCAATCCACGTAGTATGGCCATACAAAGCATGTTGTTGACCAAAACATCAAGCATTGACAGCTATAATAAACTGACGTCAGTTCCGCAGTGTGCAGAGATTGAATCTAAACAAAAGGTATTAAGCCGAATAGCTCATGAATGCGTAAACCTTGGATAATAATATAATATTAGGCATCAGCTTCAATGATTACGTGGCCGTGGATAAAAAAAAAGCAAATCAAGTTGCTGGAGTCCCGAGACGACTCAGACTAGTATATATTATACAAGTTATATACTGTTTCAAATTTAATATTCTACAGTCGGTGATTATCAGAGGTTATACATGTTATATGTTAGTGTGAATGTTGGGAACTTTTGCGACGCTGGTTTAACAACAAGTCAACATACATACATGTAGTGTGAATCTCTAGCAGTATTTACCAGACAATCCACGTGCCTCAGTCAACGACCTACCAACAAATAACAGTATGCATACATGTGCATCATAAACTTGTGTCATTTCAGAAAGGAAAAGCTTGTCTGAATATTCTGTCGCTGAGGCTATAGCCATTAGCTACTTAAAGCGACACAATCAGGCTGAAATCATTAAAAAATCGGTATATTTCTGAAATATGACCATATGATGTAAACATGTCCATAGACTAGGACTGTAAAAAAAAAATTTAATTGCGCATTTATCAGTTGAGCGAGATATAAAGACGAAATTCCCGTATTTTTTTCTTTTGGACATGTATGCATGTCCAAAATAAAAAAATCGGGAAATCAGATACATGCTGCGCTCAAACCTGGAGCATAGTGAATCCTTCTAACTACATCGACAGGACTCACGACTGGCAATTAATAACAGTCGATGACTTGCACGAGCCATGCATCTCTTTTAATATTATAGGGCGATCAAATCACTTTTATTGGGAACGAAAATGTGTTTAAAAATCAAGATTTGCAAATTATGTTCATTCATTCTCAAAAGAAACAAAATAATGTGGTTAATTTTCACCCGCTTGAAATTGTGGAGACAACTTCAAGTGGGTGAAAACTTAAAAATAATAATACAACGGGAAAAGGGTTAAATTGAGATTTACTGAACACCATAATCATAGATGTTAATCAATTATTCGGGATATGTAGTAGGGAAAGCAATATAGCGGGTAGGGACTACTGTCTTTTTTATATACCGTATTTTATTTTAGATACACCGCTCATTGCTAGGCTAAAAGATGTTATGGGCTTCCGTTCTCAATTTTTCATCAATGAGTTGGCTAAAGGTGATCTCTAATTAACCCTTTCAGCACGGGGACCGTCTTCACACGTCAGATTCTGACATCTGAAATAATAAAAAAAAACATAATGGCCGTAGACCCATAACATAGGGATCAAATGAAGCGAAAGAAGCTAACATAAGAAATTTATGATGATTTTAAATGTAGTCTTTGTAAGAGTTGAGTTAGCCCTTATAGTGCTCAGTCACATTAGTCTTTGTAAGGGTTGAGTTAGCCCTTATGTTGCTCAGTCACCTTAGTCTTTGTTAGGGTTGAGTTAGCCCTTATAGCAGTCACCTTAGTCTTTGTAAGGGTTGAGTTAGCCCTTATAGTGCTCAGTCACCTTAGTCTTTGTTAGGGTTGAGTTAGCCCTTATAGCAGTCACCTTAGTCTTTGTAAGGGTTGAGTTAGCCCTTATAGTGCTCAGTCACCTTAGTCTTTGTAAGGGTTGAGTTAGCCCTTATAGTGCTCAGTCACCTTAGTCTTTGTTAGGGTTGAGTTAGCCCTTATAGCAGTCACCTTAGTCTTTGTTAGGGTTGAGTTAGCCCTTATAGCAGTCACCTTAGTCTTTGTAAGGGTTGAGTTAGCCCTTATAGTGCTCAGTCACCTTAGTCTTTGTAAGGGTTGAGTTAGCCCTTATAGTGCTCAGTCACCTTAGTCTTTGTTAGGGTTGAGTTAGCCCTTATAGCAGTCACCTTAGTCTTTGTTAGGGTTGAGTTAGCCCTTATAGTGCTCAGTCACATTAGTCTTTGTTAGGGTTGAGTTAGCCCTTATAGTGCTCAGTCACATTAGTCTTTGTAAGGGTTGAGTTAGCCCTTATGTTGCTCAGTCACCTTTGTCTTTGTTAGGGTTGAGTTAGCCCTTATAGCAGTCACCTTAGTCTTTGTAAGGGTTGAGTTAGCCCTTATAGTGCTCAGTCACCTTAGTCTTTGTTAGGGTTGAGTTAGCCCTTATAGTGCTCAGTCACCTTAGTCTTTGTTAGGGTTGAGTTAGCCCTTAGGCCAAAACAAAATATATGTTTGTTTCCGATTTGTTGTCATTTTAACCAGTGGGTAGGTAGGAAATTTATTTTATTTTATTTTTTATTCTATTTTTTGTCACTTCAACCAATCGGTAGGTAAGAATTTTATTTTATTTTATTTGGTGCCAAATTCACTTTCATGCATGTCTTATCTGTACATTACGTAACGATTTTTTGTTTTTTTTTGACACTTTTCCACCCCACTCTCCTTTTCGTAACGTTTTTCAGAGTTACTTTGACTACAGTCGGTAACTTATCCCTGAACTTATTGATTTCCTAAAAAAAAAAAAAAAATTTTTTTTTTTTTTTTTTTTTGGAAATCCATAAAATAAATTTGGGTCGCACATGTTTTGATAGGGTCGGTCGGAAATCGGAAACAAACAATATTTTTTTTAGGCCTTATAGCAGTCACCTTAGTCTTTGTTAGGGTTGAGTTAGCCCTTATAGCAGTCACCTTAGTCTTTGTAAGGGTTGAGTTAGCCCTTATAGCAGTCACCTTAGTCTTTGTAAGGGTTGAGTTTGCCCTTATAGTGCTCAGTCACATTAGTCTTTGTAAGGGTTGAGTTAGCCCTTATAGTGCTCAGTCACCTTAGTCTTTGTTAGGGTTGAGTTAGCCCTTATAGCAGTCACCCTAGTCTTTGTAAGGGGTGAGTTAGCCCTTATAGTGCTCAGTCACCTTAGTCTTTGTAAGGGGTGAGTTAGCCCTTATAGCAGTCACCTTAGTCTTTGTTAGGGTTGAGTTAGCCATTATAGCAGTCACCTTAGTCTTTGTAAGGGTTGAGTTAGCCCTTATAGCAGTCACCTTAGTCTTTGTAAGGGTTGAGTTAGCCCTTATAGCAGTCACCTTAGTCTTTGCAAGGGGTGAGTTAGCCCTTATAGTGCTCAGTCACCTTAGTCTATGTAAGGGTTGAGTTAGCCCTTATAGCAGTCACCTTAGTCTTTGTAAGGGTTGAGTTAGCCCTTATAGTGCTCAGTCACATTAGTCTTTGTAAGGGTTGAGTTAGCCCTTATAGTGCTCAGTCACCTTAGTCTTTGTTAGGGTTGAGTTAGCCCTTATAGTGCTCAGTCACCTTAGTCTTTGTAAGGGTTGAGTTAGCCTTTATAGTGCTCAGTCACCTTATGTCTTTGTAAGGGTTGAGTTAGCCCTTATAGCAGTCACCTTATGTCTTTGTAAGGGTTGAGTTAGCCCTTATAGTGCTCAGTCACCTTAGTCTTTGTAAGGGTTGAGTTAGCCCTTATAGTGCCCAGTCACCTTAGTCTTTGTTAGGGTTGAGTTAGCCCTTATAGTGCTCAGTCACCTTAGTCTTTGTAAGGGTTGAGTTAGCCCTTATAGTGCTCAGTCACCTTAGTCTTTGTTAGGGTTGAGTTAGCCTTTATAGTGCTCAGTCACCTTATGTCTTTGTAAGGGTTGAGTTAGCCCTTATAGCAGTCACCTTATGTCTTTGTAAAGGTTGAGTTAGCCTGTTATAGTGCTCAGTCACCTTAGTCTTTGTAAGGGTTGAGTTAGCCTTTATAGTGCTCAGTCACCTTAGTCTTTGTAAGGGTTGAGTTAGCCCTTATAGTGCTCAGTCACCTTAGTCTTTGTAAGGGTTGAGTTAGCCCTTATAGTGCTCAGTCACCTTAGTCTTTGTTAGGGTTGAGTTAGCCCTTATAGTGCTCAGTCACCTTAGTCTTCACAAGTAAGGGTTGAGTTAGCCTTTATAGTGCTCAGTCACCTTAGTCTTTGTAAGGGTTGAGTTAGCCCTTATAGCAGTCACCTTATGTCTTTGTAAGGGTTGAGTTAGCCCTTATAGCAGTCACCTTAGTCTTTGTAAGGGTTGAGTTAGCCCTTATAGTGCTCAGTCACCTTAGTCTTTGTAAGGGTTGAGTTAGCCTTTATAGTGCTCAGTCACCTTAGTCTTTGTAAGGGTTGAGTTAGCCCTTATAGTGCTCAGTCACCTTAGTCTTTGTAAGGGTTGAGTTAGCCCTTATAGTGCTCAGTCACCTTAGTCTTTGTTAGGGTTGAGTTAGCCCTTATAGTGCTCAGTCACCTTAGTCTTCACAAGTAAGGGTTGAGTTAGCCTTTATAGTGGTCAGTCACCTTAGTCTTTGTAAGGGTTGAGTTAGCCCTTATAGCAGTCACCTTATGTCTTTGTAAGGGTTGAGTTAGCCCTTATAGCAGTCACCTTAGTCTTTGTTAGGGTTGAGTTAGCCCTTATAGTGCTCAGTCACCTTAGTCTTTGTTAGGGTTGAGTTAGCCCTTAGGCCAAAACAAAATATATGTTTGTTTCCGATTTGTTGTCATTTTAACCAGTGGGTAGGTAGGAAATTTATTTTATTTTATTTTTTATTTTATTTTTTGTCACTTCAACCAATCGGTAGGTAAGAATTTTATTTTATTTTATTTGGTGCCAAATTCACTTTCATGCATGTCTTATCTGTACATTACGTAACGATTTTTTGTTTTTTTTTGACACTTTTCCACCCCACTCTCCTTTTCGTAACGTTTTTCAGAGTTACTTTGACTACAGTCGGTAACTTATCCCTGAACTTATTGATTTCCTAAAAAAAAAAAAAAAAAATTTTTTTTTTTTTTTTTTTTGGAAATCCATAAAATAAATTTGGGTCGCACATGTTTTGATAGGGTCGGTCGGAAATCGGAAACAAACAATATTTTTTTTAGGCCTTATAGCAGTCACCTTAGTCTTTGTTAGGGTTGAGTTAGCCCTTATAGCAGTCACCTTAGTCTTTGTAAGGGTTGAGTTAGCCCTTATAGCAGTCACCTTAGTCTTTGTAAGGGTTGAGTTTGCCCTTATAGTGCTCAGTCACATTAGTCTTTGTAAGGGTTGAGTTAGCCCTTATAGTGCTCAGTCACCTTAGTCTTTGTTAGGGTTGAGTTAGCCCTTATAGCAGTCACCCTAGTCTTTGTAAGGGGTGAGTTAGCCCTTATAGTGCTCAGTCACCTTAGTCTTTGTAAGGGGTGAGTTAGCCCTTATAGCAGTCACCTTAGTCTTTGTTAGGGTTGAGTTAGCCATTATAGCAGTCACCTTAGTCTTTGTAAGGGTTGAGTTAGCCCTTATAGCAGTCACCTTAGTCTTTGTAAGGGTTGAGTTAGCCCTTATAGCAGTCACCTTAGTCTTTGCAAGGGGTGAGTTAGCCCTTATAGTGCTCAGTCACCTTAGTCTATGTAAGGGTTGAGTTAGCCCTTATAGCAGTCACCTTAGTCTTTGTAAGGGTTGAGTTAGCCCTTATAGTGCTCAGTCACATTAGTCTTTGTAAGGGTTGAGTTAGCCCTTATAGTGCTCAGTCACCTTAGTCTTTGTTAGGGTTGAGTTAGCCCTTATAGTGCTCAGTCACCTTAGTCTTTGTAAGGGTTGAGTTAGCCTTTATAGTGCTCAGTCACCTTATGTCTTTGTAAGGGTTGAGTTAGCCCTTATAGCAGTCACCTTATGTCTTTGTAAGGGTTGAGTTAGCCCTTATAGTGCTCAGTCACCTTAGTCTTTGTAAGGGTTGAGTTAGCCCTTATAGTGCCCAGTCACCTTAGTCTTTGTTAGGGTTGAGTTAGCCCTTATAGTGCTCAGTCACCTTAGTCTTTGTAAGGGTTGAGTTAGCCCTTATAGTGCTCAGTCACCTTAGTCTTTGTTAGGGTTGAGTTAGCCTTTATAGTGCTCAGTCACCTTATGTCTTTGTAAGGGTTGAGTTAGCCCTTATAGCAGTCACCTTATGTCTTTGTAAAGGTTGAGTTAGCCTGTTATAGTGCTCAGTCACCTTAGTCTTTGTAAGGGTTGAGTTAGCCTTTATAGTGCTCAGTCACCTTAGTCTTTGTAAGGGTTGAGTTAGCCCTTATAGTGCTCAGTCACCTTAGTCTTTGTAAGGGTTGAGTTAGCCCTTATAGTGCTCAGTCACCTTAGTCTTTGTTAGGGTTGAGTTAGCCCTTATAGTGCTCAGTCACCTTAGTCTTCACAAGTAAGGGTTGAGTTAGCCTTTATAGTGCTCAGTCACCTTAGTCTTTGTAAGGGTTGAGTTAGCCCTTATAGCAGTCACCTTATGTCTTTGTAAGGGTTGAGTTAGCCCTTATAGCAGTCACCTTAGTCTTTGTAAGGGTTGAGTTAGCCCTTATAGTGCTCAGTCACCTTAGTCTTTGTAAGGGTTGAGTTAGCCCTTATAGCAGTCACCTTAGTCTTTGTCAGGGTTGAGTTAGCCTTTATAGTGCTCAGTCACCTTAGTCTTTGTAAGGGTTGAGTTAGCCATTATAGCAGTCACCTTATGTCTTTGTAAGGGTTGAGTTAGCCTTTATAGTGCTCAGTCACCTTAGTCTTTGTAAGGGTTGAGTTAGCCCTTATAGTGTTCAGTCACCTTATGTCTTTGTAAGGGTTGAGTTAGCCCTTATAGTGCTCAGTCACCTTAGTCTTTGTAAGGGTTGAGTTAGCCCTTATAGCAGTCAACTTATGTCTTTGTAAGGGTTGAGTTAGCCCTTATAGTGCTCAGTCACCTTAGTCTTTGTAAGGGTTGAGTTAGCCCTTATAGCAGTCACCTTAGTCTTTGTAAGGGTTGAGTTAGCCCTTATAGTGCTCAGTCACCTTAGTCTTTGTAAGGGTTGAGTTAGCCTTTATAGTGCTCAGTGACCTTAGTATTTGTTAGGGTTGAGTTAGCCCTTATAGCAGTCACCTTAGTCTTTGTAAGGGTTGAGTTAGCCTTTATAGTGCTCAGTCACCTTAGTCTTTGTAAGGGTTGAGTTAGCCCTTATAGCAGTCACCTTAGTCTTTGTAAGGGTTGAGTTAGCCCTTATAGTGCTCAGTCACCTTAGTCTTTGCAAGTGTTAAGTTAGCCCTTATAGTGCTCAGTCACCTTAGTCTTTGTAAGGGTTGAGTTAGCCCTTATAGCAGTCACCTTATGTCTTTGTAAGGGTTGAGTTAGCCCTTATAGCAGTCACCTTAGTCTTTGTAAGGGTTGAGTTAGCCCTTATAGTGCTCAGTCACCTTAGTCTTTGTAAGGGTTGAGTTAGCCCTTATAGCAGTCACCTTAGTCTTTGTAAGGGTTGAGTTAGCCATTATAGTGCTCAGTCACCTTATGTCTTTGTAAGGGTTGAGTTAGCCCTTATAGTGCTCAGTCACCTTAGTCTTTGTAAGGGTTGAGTTAGCCTTTATAGTGCTCAGTGACCTCAGTCTTTGTTAGGGTTGAGTTAGCCCTTATAGCAGTCACCTTATGTCTTTGTAAGGGTTGAGTTAGCCCTTATAGCAGTCACCTTAGTCTTTGTCAGGGTTGAGTTAGCCTTTATAGTGCTCAGTCACCTTAGTCTTTGTAAGGGTTGAGTTAGCCATTATAGCAGTCACCTTATGTCTTTGTAAGGGTTGAGTTAGCCTTTATAGTGCTCAGTCACCTTAGTCTTTGTAAGGGTTGAGTTAGCCCTTATAGTGCTCAGTCACCTTATGTCTTTGGGGTTGAGTTAGCCCTTATAGTGCTCAGTCACCTTAGTCTTTGTAAGGGTTGAGTTAGCCCTTATAGCAGTCACCTTATGTCTTTGTAAGGGTTGAGTTAGCCCTTATAGCAGTCACCTTAGTCTTTGTAAGGGTTGAGTTAGCCCTTATAGCAGTCACCTTATGTCTTTGTTAGGGTTGAGTTAGCCCTTATAGCAGTTACCTTAGTCTTTGTCAGGGTTGAGTTAGCCTTTATAGTGCTCAGTCACCTTAGTCTTTGTAAGGGTTGAGTTAGCCCTTATAGCAGTCACCTTATGTCTTTGTAAGGGTTGAGTTAGCCTTTATAGTGCTCAGTCACCTTAGTCTTTGTAAGGGTTGAGTTAGCCCTTATAGTGCTCAGTCACCTTAGTCTTTGTAAGGGTTGAGTTAGCCCTTATAGTGCTCAGTGACCTTAGTCTTTGTAAGGGTTGAGTTAGCCCTTATAGCAGTCACCTTAGTCTTTGTAAGGGTTGAGTTAGCCTTTATAGTGCTCAGTCACCTTAGTCTTTGTAAGGGGTGAGTTAGCCCTTATAGTGCTCAGTCACCTTAGTCTTTGTAAGGGTTGAGTTAGCCCTTATAGCAGTCACCTTAGTCTTTGTAAGGGGTGAGTTAGCCCTTATAGTGCTCAGTCACCTTAGTCTTTGTAAGGGTTGAGTTAGCCCTTATAGTGCTCAGTCACCTTAGTCTTTGTAAGGGGTGAGTTAGCCTTTATAGTGCTCAGTCACCTTAGTCTTTGTAAGGGGTGAGTTAGACCTTATAGTGCTCAGTCACCTTAGTCTTTGTACGGGGTGAGTTAGCCTTTATAGTGCTCAGTCACCTTAGTCTTTGTAAGGGTTGAGTTAGCCCTTATAGTGCTCAGTCACCTTAGTCTTTGTAAGGGTTGAGTTAGCCCTTATAGTGCTCTGTCACCTTAGTCTTTGTAAGGGGTAAGTTAGCCCTTATAGTGCTCAGTCACCTTAGTCTTTGTAAGGGTTGAGTTAGCCCTTATAGCAGTCACCTTATGTCTTTGTAAGGGTTGAGTTAGCCCTTATAGTGCTCAGTCACCTTATGTCTTTGTAAGGGTTGAGTTAGCCCTTATAGCAGTCACCTTATGTCTTTGTAAGGGTTGAGTTAGCCCTTATAGTGCTCAGTCACCTTAGTCTTTGTAAGGGTTGAGTTAGCCCTTATAGCAGTCACCTTAGTCTTTGTAAGGGTTGAGTTAGCCCTTATAGTGCTCAGTCACCTTAGTCTTTGTAAGGGTTGAGTTAGCCTTTATAGTGCTCAGTCACCTTAGTCTTTGTAAGGGTTGAGTTAGCCCTTATAGTGCTCCGTCACCTTAGTCTTTGTAAGGGTTGAGTTAGCCTTTATAGTGCTCAGTCACCTTAGTCTTTGTAAGGGTTGAGTTAGCCCTTATAGTGCTCAGTCACCTTAGTCTTTGCAAGGGTTGAGTTAGCCCTTATAGCAGTCACCTTAGTCCTTGTAAGGGTTGAGTTAGCCCTTATAGTGCTCAGTCACCTTAGTCTTTGCAAGGGTTGAGTTAGCCCTTATAGTGCTCAGTCACCTTAGTCTTTGTAAGGGTTGAGTTAGCCCTTATAGCAGTCACCTTATGTCTTTGTAAGGGTTGAGTTAGCCTTTATAGTGCTCAGTCACCTTAGACTTTGTAAGGGTTGAGTTAGCCCTTATAGTGCTCAGTCACCTTAGTCTTTGTAAGGGTTGAGTTAGCCCTTATAGTGCTCAGTCACCTTAGTCTTTGTAAGGGTTGAGTTAGCCCTTATAGTGCTCAGTCACCTTAGTCTTTGTAAGGGTTGAGTTAGCCCTTATAGCAGTCACCTTATGTCTTTGTAACGGTTGAGTTAGCCCTTATAGTGCTCAGTCACCTTAGTCTTTGTAAGGGTTGAGTTAGCCTTTCTAGTGCTCAGTCACCTTAGTCTTTGTAAGGGTTGAGTTAGCCCTTATAGTGCTCAGTCACCTTAGTCTTTGTAAGGGTTGAGTTAGCCCTTATAGTGCTCAGTCACCTTAGTCTTTGTAAGGGTTGAGTTAGCCCTTATAGTGCTCTGTCACCTTAGTCTTTGTAAGGGGTAAGTTAGCCCTTATAGTGCTCAGTCACCTTAGTCTTTGTAAGGGTTGAGTTAGCCCTTATAGCAGTCACCTTATGTCTTTGTAAGGGTTGAGTTAGCCCTTATAGTGCTCAGTCACCTTATGTCTTTGTAAGGGTTGAGTTAGCCCTTATAGCAGTCACCTTATGTCTTTGTAAGGGTTGAGTTAGCCCTTATAGTGCTCAGTCACCTTATGTCTTTGTAAGGGTTGAGTTAGCCCTTATAGCAGTCACCTTAGTCTTTGTAAGGGTTGAGTTAGCCCTTATAGTGCTCAGTCACCTTAGTCTTTGTAAGGGTTGAGTTAGCCTTTATAGTGCTCAGTCACCTTAGTCTTTGTAAGGGTTGAGTTAGCCCTTATAGTGCTCCGTCACCTTAGTCTTTGTAAGGGTTGAGTTAGCCTTTATAGTGCTCAGTCACCTTAGTCTTTGTAAGGGTTGAGTTAGCCCTTATAGTGCTCAGTCACCTTAGTCTTTGCAAGGGTTGAGTTAGCCCTTATAGCAGTCACCTTAGTCCTTGTAAGGGTTGAGTTAGCCCTTATAGTGCTCAGTCACCTTAGTCTTTGCAAGGGTTGAGTTAGCCCTTATAGTGCTCAGTCACCTTAGTCTTTGTAAGGGTTGAGTTAGCCCTTATAGCAGTCACCTTATGTCTTTGTAAGGGTTGAGTTAGCCTTTATAGTGCTCAGTCACCTTAGACTTTGTAAGGGTTGAGTTAGCCCTTATAGTGCTCAGTCACCTTAGTCTTTGTAAGGGTTGAGTTAGCCCTTATAGTGCTCAGTCACCTTAGTCTTTGTAAGGGTTGAGTTAGCCCTTATAGTGCTCAGTCACCTTAGTCTTTGTAAGGGTTGAGTTAGCCCTTATAGCAGTCACCTTATGTCTTTGTAACGGTTGAGTTAGCCCTTATAGTGCTCAGTCACCTTAGTCTTTGTAAGGGTTGAGTTAGCCTTTCTAGTGCTCAGTCACCTTAGTCTTTGTAAGGGTTGAGTTAGCCCTTATAGTGCTCAGTCACCTTAGTCTTTGCAAGGGGTGAGTTAGCCCTTATAGTGCTCAGTCACTTTAGTCTTTGTAAGGGTTGAGTTAGCCCTTATAGTGCTCAGTCACCTTAGTCTTTGTAAGGGTTGAGTTAGCCCTTATAGCAGTCACCTTATGTCTTTGTAAGGGTTGAGTTAGCCCTTATAGTGCTCAGTCACCTTAGTCTTTGTAAGGGTTGAGTTAGCCTTTATAGTGCTCAGTCACCTTAGTCTTTGTAAGGGTTGAGTAAGCCCTTATAGTGCTCAGTCACCTTAGTCTTTGTAAGGGGTGAGTTAGCCCTTATAGTGCTCAGTCACCTTAGTCTTTGTAAGGGTTGAGTTAGCCCTTATAGCAGTCACCTTAGTCTTTGTAAGGGGTGAGTTAGCCCTTATAGTGCTCAGTCACCTTAGTCTTTGTAAGGGTTGAGTTAGCCCTTATAGTGCTCAGTCACCTTAGTCTTTGTAAGGGGTGAGTTAGCCTTTATAGTGCTCAGTCACCTTAGTCTTTGTAAGGGGTGAGTTAGACCTTATAGTGCTCAGTCACCTTAGTCTTTGTACGGGGTGAGTTAGCCTTTATAGTGCTCAGTCACCTTATTCTTTGTAAGGGTTGAGTTAGCCCTTATAGTGCTCAGTCACCTTAGTCTTTGTAAGGGTTGAGTTAGCCCTTATAGTGCTCTGTCACCTTAGTCTTTGTAAGGGGTAAGTTAGCCCTTATAGTGCTCAGTCACCTTAGTCTTTGTAAGGGTTGAGTTAGCCCTTATAGCAGTCACCTTATGTCTTTGTAAGGGTTGAGTTAGCCCTTATAGTGCTCAGTCACCTTATGTCTTTGTAAGGGTTGAGTTAGCCCTTATAGCAGTCACCTTATGTCTTTGTAAGGGTTGAGTTAGCCCTTATAGTGCTCAGTCACCTTAGTCTTTGTAAGGGTTGAGTTAGCCCTTATAGTGCTCAGTCACCTTAGTCTTTGTAAGGGCTGAGTTAGCCTTTATAGTGCTCAGTCACCTTAGTCTTTGTAAGGGTTGAGTTAGCCCTTATAGTGCTCAGTCACGTTAGTCTTTGTAATGGTTGAGTTAGCCCTTATAGCAGTCACCTTAGTCTTTGTAAAGGTTGAGTTAGCCCTTATAGTGCTCAGTCCCCTTAGTCTTTGTTAGGGTTGAGTTAGCCCTTATAGTGCTCAGTCACCTTAGTCTTTGTTAGGGTTGAGTTAGCCCTTATAGTACTCAGGCACCTTAGTCTTTGTTAGGGTTGAGTTAGCCCTTATAGCAGTCACCTTATGTCTTTGTAAGGGTTGAGTTAGCCCTTATAGTGCTCAGTCACCTTAGTCTTTGTTAGGGTTGAGTTAGCCCTTATAGTGCTCAGTCACCTTAGTCTTTGTTAGGGTTGAGTTAGCCCTTATAGTGCTCAGTCACCTTAGTCTTTGTTAGGGTTGAGTTAGCCCTTATAGTGCTCAGTCACCTTAGTCTTTGTAAGGGTTGAGTTAGCCCTTATAGTGCTCAGTCACCTTAGTCTTTGTTAGGGTTATGTTAGCCCTTATAGTGCTCAGTCACCTTAGTCTTTGTTAGGGTTGAGTTAGCCCTTATAGTGCTCAGTCACCTTAGTCTTTGTTAGGGTTGAGTTAGCCCTTATAGCAGTCACCTTATGTCTTTGTAAGGGTTGAGTTAGCCCTTATAGCAGTCACCTTAGTCTTTGTAAGGGTTGAGTTAGCCCTTATAGTGCTCAGTCACCTTAGTCTTTGTAAGGGTTGAGTTAGCCCTTATAGCAGTCACCTTAGTCTTTGTAAGGGTTGAGTTAGCCCTTATAGTGCTCAGTCACCTTAGTCTTTGTAAGGGTTGAGTTAGCCCTTATAGCAGTCACCTTAGTCTTTGTAAGGGGTGAGTTAGCCCTTATAGTGCTCAGTCACCTTAGTCTTTGTAAGGGTTAGTTAGCCTTTATAGTGCTCAGTCACCTTAGTCTTTGTTAGGGTTGAGTTAGCCCTTATAGCAGTCACCTTATGTCTTTGTAAGGGTTGAGTTAGCCCTTATAGCAGTCACCTTAGTCTTTGTAAGGGTTGAGTTAGCCCTTATAGTGCTCAGTCACCTTAGTCTTTGTAAGGGTTGAGTTAGCCCTTATAGCAGTCACCTTAGTCTTTGTAAGGGTTGAGTTAGCCCTTATAGTGCTCAGTCACCTTAGTCTTTGTAAGGGTTGAGTTAGCCCTTATAGCAGTCACCTTAGTCTTTGTAAGGGGTGAGTTAGCCCTTATAGTAGTCTTCTTAGTCTTTGTTAGGGTTGAGTTAGCCCTTATAGTGCTCAGTCACCTTAGTCTTTGTAAGGGTTGAGTTAGCCCTTATAGTGCTCAGTCACCTTAGTCTTTGTAAGGGTTAGTTAGCCTTTATAGTGCTCAGTCACCTTAGTCTTTGTAAGGGTTGAGTTGGCCCTTATAGTGCTCAGTCACCTTAGTCTTTGTAAGGGTTGAGTTAGCCCTTATAGGGCTCAGTCACATTAGTCTTTGTTAGGGTTGAGTTAGCTCTTATAGTGCTCAGTCACCTTAGTCTTTGTAAGGGTTGAGTTAGCCCTTATAGTGCTCTGTCACCATAGTCTTTGTAATGGTTGAGTTAGCCTTTATAGTGCTCAGTCACCTTAGTCTTTGTAAGGGTTGAGTTAGCCCTTATAGCAGTCACCTTAGACTTTGTAAGGGTTGAGTTAGCCCTAAAAGCAGTCACCTTAGTCTTTGTAAAGGTTGAGTTAGCCCTTATAGCAGTCACCTTAGTCCTTGTTAGGGGTGAGTTAGCCCTTATAGTGCTCAGTCACCCTATGTCTTTGTAAGGGTTGAGTTAGCCCTAAAAGCAGTCACCTTAGTCTTTGTAAAGGTTGAGTTAGCCCTTATACCAGTCACCTTAGTCCTTGTTAGAGGTGAGTTAGCCTTTATAGTGCTCAGTCACCCTAGTCTTTATTAGGGTTGAGTTAGCCCTTATAGTGCTCAGTCACCTTAGTCTTTGTAAAGGTTGAGTTAGCCCTTATAGCAGTCACCTTAGTCCTTGTTAGAGGTGAGTTAGCCCTTATAGCAGTCACCTTAGTCTTTGTTAGGGTTCAGTTAGCCCTTATAGTGCTCAGTCACCTTAGTCTTTGTAAGGGTTGAGTTAGCCCTTATGGTGCTCAGTCACCTTAGTCTTTTTTAGGGTTGAGTTAGCCCTTATAGTGCTCAGTCACCTTAGTCCTTGTTAGGGTTGAGCTAGCCCTTATAGTGCTCAGTCACCTTAGTCTTTGTAAGAGTTGAGTTAGCCCTTATAGCAGTCACCTTAGTCTTTGTAAGGGTTGAGTTAGCCCTTATAGTGCTCAGTCACCTTAGTCTTTGTAAGGGTTGAGTTAGCCCTT
This sequence comes from Flabesymbios commensalis, assembly GCA_964017125.1. Lineage (NCBI taxonomy): Eukaryota > Metazoa > Annelida > Polychaeta > Terebellida > Flabelligeridae > Flabesymbios > Flabesymbios commensalis. Next base: position 57,380,902 of record OZ024915.1, read on the forward strand.
ATAGCAGTCACCTTAGTCTTTGTAAGGGTTGAGTTAGCCCTTATAGTGCTCAGTCACCTTAGTCTTTGTTAGGGTTGAGTTAGCCCTTATAGCAGTCACCTTAGTCTTTGTAAGGGTTGAGTTAGCCCTTATAGTGTTCAGTCACCTTATGTCTTTGTAAGGGTTGAGTTAGCCCTTATAGTGCTCAGTCACCTTAGTCTTTGTAAGGGTTGAGTTAGCCCTTATAGCAGTCACCTTAGTCTTTGTAAGGGTTGAGTTAGCCCTTATAGTGCTCAGTCACCTTAGTCTTTGTAAGGGTTGAGTTAGCCCTTATAGCAGTCACCTTAGTCTTTGTTAGGGTTGAGTTAGCCCTTATGGTGCTCAGTCACCTTAGTCTTTGTTGGGGTTGAGTTAGCCCTTATAGTGCTCAGTCACCTCAGTCCTTGTTGGGGTTGAGTTAGCCCTTATAGTGCTCAGTCACCTTAGTCTTTGTAAGGGGTGAGTTAGCCCTTATAGTGCTCAGTCACCTTAGTCTTTGTAAGGGTTGAGTTAGCCCTTATAGCAGTCACCTTATGTCTTTGTAAGGGTTGAGTTAGCCCTTATAGTGCTCAGTCACCTTAGTCTTTGTAAGGGGTGAGTTAGCCCTTATAGTGCTCAGTCACCTTAGTCTTTGTACGGGGTGAGTTAGCCTTTATAGTGCTCAGTCACCTTAGTCTTTGTAAGGGTTGAGTTAGCCCTTATAGTGCTCAGTCACCTTAGTCTTTGTAAGGGTTGAGTTAGCCCTTATAGTGCTCTGTCACCTTAGTCTTTGTAAGGGGTAAGTTAGCCCTTATAGTGCTCAGTCACCTTAGTCTTTGTAAGGGTTGAGTTAGCCCTTATAGCAGTCACCTTATGTCTTTGTAAGGGTTGAGTTAGCCCTTATAGTGCTCAGTCACCTTATGTCTTTGTAAGGGTTGAGTTAGCCCTTATAGCAGTCACCTTATGTCTTTGTAAGGGTTGAGTTAGCCCTTATAGTGCTCAGTCACCTTAGTCTTTGTAAGGGTTGAGTTAGCCCTTATAGTGCTCAGTCACCTTAGTCTTTGTAAGGGTTGAGTTAGCCCTTATAGTGCTCAGTCACGTTAGTCTTTGTAATGGTTGAGTTAGCCCTTATAGCAGTCACCTTAGTCTTTGTAAAGGTTGAGTTAGCCCTTATAGTGCTCAGTCCCCTTAGTCTTTGTTAGGGTTGAGTTAGCCCTTATAGTGCTCAGTCACCTTAGTCTTTGTTAGGGTTGAGTTAGCCCTTATAGTACTCAGTCACCTTAGTCTTTGTTAGGGTTGAGTTAGCCCTTATAGCAGTCACCTTATGTCTTTGTAAGGGTTGAGTTAGCCCTTATAGTGCTCAGTCACCTTAGTCTTTGTTAGGGTTGAGTTAGCCCTTATAGTGCTCAGTCACCTTAGTCTTTGTAAGGGTTGAGTTAGCCCTTATAGTGCTCAGTCACCTTAGTCTTTGTTAGGGTTATGTTAGCCCTTATAGTGCTCAGTCACCTTAGTCTTTGTAAGGGTTGAGTTAGCCCTTATAGTGCTCAGTCACCTTAGTCTTTGTTAGGGTTGAGTTAGCCCTTATAGTGCTCAGTCACCTTAGTCTTTGTAAGGGTTGAGTTAGCCCTTATAGTGCTCAGTCACCTTAGTCTTTGTTAGGGTTATGTTAGCCCTTATAGTGCTCAGTCACCTTAGTCTTTGTTAGGGTTGAGTTAGCCCTTATAGTGCTCAGTCACCTTAGTCTTTGTAAGGGTTGAGTTAGCCCTTATAGTGCTCAGTCACCTTAGTCTTTGTTAGGGTTATGTTAGCCCTTATAGTGCTCAGTCACCTTAGTCTTTGTTAGGGTTGAGTTAGCCCTTATAGTGCTCAGTCACCTTAGTCTTTGTAAGGGTTGAGTTAGCCCTTATAGCAGTCACCTTAGTCTTTGTAAGGGTTGAGTTAGCCCTAAAAGCAGTCACCTTAGTCTTTGTAAAGGTTGAGTTAGCCCTTATAGCAGTCACCTTAGTCCTTGTTAGGGGTGAGTTAGCCCTTATAGTGCTCAGTCACCCTATGTCTTTGTAAGGGTTGAGTTAGCCCTAAAAGCAGTCACCTTAGTCTTTGTAAAGGTTGAGTTAGCCCTTATACCAGTCACCTTAGTCCTTGTTAGAGGTGAGTTAGCCTTTATAGTGCTCAGTCACCCTAGTCTTTATTAGGGTTGAGTTAGCCCTTATAGTGCTCAGTCACCTTAGTCTTTGTAAAGGTTGAGTTAGCCCTTATAGCAGTCACCTTAGTCCTTGTTAGAGGTGAGTTAGCCCTTATAGCAGTCACCTTAGTCTTTGTTAGGGTTCAGTTAGCCCTTATAGTGCTCAGTCACCTTAGTCTTTGTAAGGGTTGAGTTAGCCCTTATGGTGCTCAGTCACCTTAGTCTTTTTTAGGGTTGAGTTAGCCCTTATAGTGCTCAGTCACCTTAGTCCTTGTTAGGGTTGAGCTAGCCCTTATAGTGCTCAGTCACCTTAGTCTTTGTAAGAGTTGAGTTAGCCCTTATAGCAGTCACCTTAGTCTTTGTAAGGGTTGAGTTAGCCCTTATAGTGCTCAGTCACCTTAGTCTTTGTAAGGGTTGAGTTAGCCCTTATAGCAGTCACCTTAGTCTTTGTAAGGGTTGAGTTAGCCCTTATAGTGCTCAGTCACCTAAGTCTTTGTTAGGGTTGAGTTAGCCCTTATAGCAGTCACCTTAGTCTTTGTAAGGGTTGAGTTAGCCCTTATAGTGTTCAGTCACCTTATGTCTTTGTAAGGGTTGAGTTAGCCCTTATAGTGCTCAGTCACCTTAGTCTTTGTAAGGGTTGAGTTAGCCCTTATAGCAGTCACCTTAGTCTTTGTAAGGGTTGAGTTAGCCCTTATAGTGCTCAGTCACCTTAGTCTTTGTAAGGGTTGAGTTAGCCCTTATAGCAGTCACCTTAGTCTTTGTAAGGGTTGAGTTAGCCCTTATAGTGCTCAGTCACCTTAGTCTTTGTAAGGGTTGAGTTAGCCCTTATAGCAGTCACCTTAGTCTTTGTAAGGGTTGAGTTAGCCCTTATAGTGCTCAGTCACCTTAGTCTTTGTAAGGGTTGAGTTAGCCCTTATAGCAGTCACCTTAGTCTTTGTTAGGGTTGAGTTAGCCCTTATGGTGCTCAGTCACCTTAGTCTTTGTTGGGGTTGAGTTAGCCCTTATAGTGCTCAGTCACCTCAGTCCTTGTTGGGGTTGAGTTAGCCCTTATAGTGCTCAGTCACCTTAGTCTTTGTAAGGGGTGAGTTAGCCCTTATAGTGCTCAGTCACCTTAGTCTTTGTAAGGGTTGAGTTAGCCCTTATAGCAGTCACCTTATGTCTTTGTAAGGGTTGAGTTAGCCCTTATAGTGCTCAGTCACCTTAGTCTTTGTAAGGGGTGAGTTAGCCCTTATAGTGCTCAGTCACCTTAGTCTTTGTACGGGGTGAGTTAGCCTTTATAGTGCTCAGTCACCTTAGTCTTTGAAAGGGTTGAGTTAGCCCTTATAGTGCTCAGTCACCTTAGTCTTTGTAAGGGTTGAGTTAGCCCTTATAGTGCTCTGTCACCTTAGTCTTTGTAAGGGGTAAGTTAGCCCTTATAGTGCTCAGTCACCTTAGTCTTTGTAAGGGTTGAGTTAGCCCTTATAGCAGTCACCTTATGTCTTTGTAAGGGTTGAGTTAGCCCTTATAGTGCTCAGTCACCTTATGTCTTTGTAAGGGTTGAGTTAGCCCTTATAGCAGTCACCTTATGTCTTTGTAAGGGTTGAGTTAGCCCTTATAGTGCTCAGTCACCTTAGTCTTTGTAAGGGTTGAGTTAGCCCTTATAGTGCTCAGTCACCTTAGTCTTTGTAAGGGTTGAGTTAGCCCTTATAGTGCTCAGTCACGTTAGTCTTTGTAATGGTTGAGTTAGCCCTTATAGCAGTCACCTTAGTCTTTGTAAAGGTTGAGTTAGCCCTTATAGTGCTCAGTCCCCTTAGTCTTTGTTAGGGTTGAGTTAGCCCTTATAGTGCTCAGTCACCTTAGTCTTTGTTAGGGTTGAGTTAGCCCTTATAGTACTCAGTCACCTTAGTCTTTGTTAGGGTTGAGTTAGCCCTTATAGCAGTCACCTTATGTCTTTGTAAGGGTTGAGTTAGCCCTTATAGTGCTCAGTCACCTTAGTCTTTGTTAGGGTTGAGTTAGCCCTTATAGTGCTCAGTCACCTTAGTCTTTGTAAGGGTTGAGTTAGCCCTTATAGTGCTCAGTCACCTTAGTCTTTGTTAGGGTTATGTTAGCCCTTATAGTGCTCAGTCACCTTAGTCTTTGTAAGGGTTGAGTTAGCCCTTATAGTGCTCAGTCACCTTAGTCTTTGTTAGGGTTGAGTTAGCCCTTATAGTGCTCAGTCACCTTAGTCTTTGTAAGGGTTGAGTTAGCCCTTATAGTGCTCAGTCACCTTAGTCTTTGTTAGGGTTATGTTAGCCCTTATAGTGCTCAGTCACCTTAGTCTTTGTTAGGGTTGAGTTAGCCCTTATAGTGCTCAGTCACCTTAGTCTTTGTTAAGGTTGAGTTAGCCCTTATAGCAGTCACCTTATGTCTTTGTAAGGGTTGAGTTAGCCCTTATAGCAGTCACCTTAGTCTTTGTAAGGGTTGAGTTAGCCCTTATAGTGCTCAGTCACCTTAGTCTTTGTAAGGGTTGAGTTAGCCCTTATAGCAGTCACCTTAGTCTTTGTAAGGGTTGAGTTAGCCCTTATAGTGCTCAGTCACCTTAGTCTTTGTAAGGGTTGAGTTAGCCCTTATAGCAGTCTTCTTAGTCTTTGTTAGGGTTGAGTTAGCCCTTATAGTGCTCAGTCACCTTAGTCTTTGTAAGAGTTAGTTAGCCTTTATAGTGCTCAGTCACCTTAGTCTTTGTAAGGGTTGAGTTAGCCCTTATAGTGCTCAGTCACCTTAGTCTTTGTAAGGGTTGAGTTAGCCCTTATAGGGCTCAGTCACATTAGTCTTTGTTAGGGTTGAGTTAGCTCTTATAGTGCTCAGTCACCTTAGTCTTTGTAAGGGTTGAGTTAGCCCTTATAGTGCTCAGTCACCTTAGTCTTTGTAAGGGTTGAGTTAGCCCTTATAGCAGTCACCTTAGTCTTTGTAAGGGTTGAGTTAGCCCTTATAGTGCTCAGTCACCTTAGTCTTTGTTAGGGTTGAGTTAGCCCTTATAGTGCTCAGTCACCTTAGTCCTTGTTAGGGTTGAGTTAGCCCTTATAGTGCTCAGTCACCTTAGTCTTTGTAAGGGTTGAGTTAGCCCTTATAGCAGTCACCTTAGTCTTTGTAAGGGTTGAGTTAGCCCTTATAGTGATCAGTCACCTTAGTCTTTGTTAGGGTTGAGTTAGCCCTTATAGTGCTCAGTCACCTTAGTCCTTGTTAGGGTTGAGTTAGCCCTTATAGTGCTCAGTCACCTTAGTCTTTGTAAGGGTTGAGTTAGCCCTTATAGCAGTCACCTTAGTCTTTGTAAGGGTTGAGTTAGCCCTTATAGTGCTCAGTCACCTTAGTCTTTGTTAGGGTTGAGTTAGCCCTTATAGTGCTCAGTCACCTTAGTCCTTGTTAGGGTTGAGTTAGCCCTTATAGTGCTCAGTCACCTTAGTCTTTGTAAGGGTTGAGTTAGCCCTTATAGCAGTCACCTTAGTCTTTGTAAGGGTTGAGTTAGCCCTTATAGTGCTCAGTCACCTTAGTCTTTGTTAGGGTTGAGTTAGCCCTTATAGTGCTCAGTCACCTTAGTCTTTGTTAGGGTTATGTTAGCCCTTATAGTGCTCAGTCACCTTAGTCTTTCTGTCACCTTAGTCTTTGTTAGGGTTGAGTTAGCCCTTATAGTGCTCAGTCACCTTAGTCTTTGTAAGGGTTGAGTTAGCCCTTATAGTGCTCAGTCACCTTAGTCTTTGTTAGGGTTATGTTAGCCCTTATAGTGCTCAGTCACCTTAGTCTTTGTTAGGGTTGAGTTAGCCCTTATAGCAGTCACCTTAGTCTTTGTAAGGGTTGAGTTAGCCCTTATAGTGCTCAGTCACCTTAGTCTTTGTTAGGGTTGAGTTAGCCCTTATAGTGCTCAGTCACCTTAGTCTTTGTTAGGGTTATGTTAGCCCTTATAGTGCTCAGTCACCTTAGTCTTTGTAAGGGTTGAGTTAGCCCTTATAGTGCTCAGTCACCTTAGTCTTTGTTAGGGTTGAGTTAGCCCTTATAGTGCTCAGTCACCTTAGTCTTTGTAAGGGTTGAGTTAGCCCTTATAGTGCTCAGTCACCTTAGTCTTTGTTAGGGTTATGTTAGCCCTTATAGTGCTCAGTCACCTTAGTCTTTGTTAGGGTTGAGTTAGCCCTTATAGTGCTCAGTCACCTTAGTCTTTGTTAAGGTTGAGTTAGCCCTTATAGCAGTCACCTTATGTCTTTGTAAGGGTTGAGTTAGCCCTTATAGCAGTCACCTTAGTCTTTGTAAGGGTTGAGTTAGCCCTTATAGTGCTCAGTCACCTTAGTCTTTGTAAGGGTTGAGTTAGCCCTTATAGCAGTCACCTTAGTCTTTGTAAGGGTTGAGTTAGCCCTTATAGTGCTCAGTCACCTTAGTCTTTGTAAGGGTTGAGTTAGCCCTTATAGCAGTCTTCTTAGTCTTTGTTAGGGTTGAGTTAGCCCTTATAGTGCTCAGTCACCTTAGTCTTTGTAAGAGTTAGTTAGCCTTTATAGTGCTCAGTCACCTTAGTCTTTGTAAGGGTTGAGTTAGCCCTTATAGTGCTCAGTCACCTTAGTCTTTGTAAGGGTTGAGTTAGCCCTTATAGGGCTCAGTCACATTAGTCTTTGTTAGGGTTGAGTTAGCTCTTATAGTGCTCAGTCACCTTAGTCTTTGTAAGGGTTGAGTTAGCCCTTATAGTGCTCAGTCACCTTAGTCTTTGTAAGGGTTGAGTTAGCCCTTATAGCAGTCACCTTAGTCTTTGTAAGGGTTGAGTTAGCCCTTATAGTGCTCAGTCACCTTAGTCTTTGTTAGGGTTGAGTTAGCCCTTATAGTGCTCAGTCACCTTAGTCTTTGTTAGGGTTGAGTTAGCCCTTATAGTGCTCAGTCACCTTAGTCCTTGTTAGGGTTGAGTTAGCCCTTATAGTGCTCAGTCACCTTAGTCTTTGTAAGGGTTGAGTTAGCCCTTATAGCAGTCACCTTAGTCTTTGTAAGGGTTGAGTTAGCCCTTATAGTGCTCAGTCACCTTAGTCTTTGTTAGGGTTGAGTTAGCCCTTATAGTGCTCAGTCACCTTAGTCCTTGTTAGGGTTGAGTTAGCCCTTATAGTGCTCAGTCACCATAGTCTTTGTAAGGGTTGAGTTAGCCCTTATAGCAGTCACCTTAGTCTTTGTAAGGGTTGAGTTAGCCCTTATAGTGCTCAGTCACCTTAGTCTTTGTTAGGGTTGAGTTAGCCCTTATAGTGCTCAGTCACCTTAGTCCTTGTTAGGGTTGAGTTAGCCCTTATAGTGCTCAGTCACCTTAGTCTTTGTAAGGGTTGAGTTAGCCCTTATAGCAGTCACCTTAGTCTTTGTAAGGGTTGAGTTAGCCCTTATAGTGCTCAGTCACCTTAGTCTTTGTTAGGGTTGAGTTAGCCCTTATAGTGCTCAGTCACCTTAGTCTTTGTTAGGGTTGAGTTAGCCCTTATAGTGCTCAGTCACCTTAGTCTTTGTAAGGGTTGAGTTAGCCCTTATAGTGCTCAGTCACCTTATGTCCTTGTAAGAAATTTTATAAACGTTGAGCCGACAACGCGCAACGTTGGTCCAACGTGTGCGACGCCAGCCCAGCATTAAATCAGCATCATGGCTCGAAAGACTCCCCGACAGTGGTGAATACGTATTTAAAGGCACACCCCATCAAAAACGAGACTGTGATCCAATGTTAGTTTAATGTTGTTCCAACGTCGAAGTCGGTGGACCAACATTAAACCAACATTAGACCAACATTGGATCAACGTCTCGTGTTTAATGGGGCCAACCTCTATCGGCATACTACTAGTACCCACTGGGATCCATGATGATGGTGTGCACAAAGTGAACGCTAACAAGTTTAAACTACTACATGTCTGATGTTTGCTGACCAAATATGAAGAGATTTCAACCCTTTGAGCGCTAAACACGACTACAATCGTTTTAATCCGTTTTATTAGTAGTAGCACTAGCAGAATAAATCACAGTTATTGGGGAATAAAATGAGTGTTTCAATATTTACAATTATTTGGTCTCAAATTAAACAAATAAGAGCAGTGTTCACACACTTGAAGTTGTGAGTCGCGGCAGCGAGACGCAACTTCAAGTGGGTAAAAAAGATTATATAGCTTGGCGGGTAAAAGGGGTCAATTGATATAGCTTGTCGAAATGAGGCGAATTAGTTTCTTTTAAATTACACTTTGATAAATTAACACAAAATACCAAGATCATTCGCTAAGGTCTGTATGTACCAGCATGCTTACGGAACCAATGGGTTTTTTTACCTCACGTTCAGAATTTATAAATTGGCCAAAACACGGAATATTGAAATAAATTATAATATAAGCTATCCCACTGTTCCATCCCGACACGGTATGATATTTGAGATTACCGTACTGCAATGCTGGTACTGGTAATGCATATTTTATTGACACATGGTGGGACATTTGTGACCAGAGCGAATTAATTTATAACAATTTATAGCGTTTGCGATAATTTCACTCTGCTTTTGAGATTGAGAAAATACTGACAAATTATTAATTCGCTGCATTTTACCATGTTTACTTTTGTCATGATTGCCTTATTGTGGCGCGAAGTTCGCAATATCGTCGCCGGAGTGGAAGGGTTCTCAGTACCACTCTAACGACTGGCAGATGTACAACCTTTCATATTAGTTTGACATGTTGTAATCTGTAAACTCATTGCTGTAAATTATTAACTCATAAGTTCATTAGTTTTGAATGTGATATAATCAAAAATAAAATCACAATTTTGTCAAGCTACATATGTACTAATCATGCTAACGAACGTCTCGAGCTGTATTGGTGAGCATACTAGTAACTACTGGGCAACAAACTGTAAATGTTTTGAGAATTAAAGAAAAAAAAATTGGCAACCTTTAATGTTGATCAATGCATGCTTTGTCCTATCGCGTTTGCAACATATGTAAGGAATGAAAAAAAAATGAATACATAGATTGAGAATACCCAAGTGTTCAAAATAACTCTGGGGCGGATCAAGAAAATGTACTAGGTTTTGCTTACGTCGTGTATAAAAGAGACATAATATACATGCTGCCGCGAAAAGACAGTGACATTAGCTGCTTACTCCATTCCAAGTGAACACTAGTTATTGCCTTTTGGTTTTGCATTCGTTATCGCTATTGTACTGGTACTCCGGTACATCATTGCGCCCACAAATACAAGTTCTATAAGCATGATAAAGCACTGAGCTGAGAACGCAAGGTTTGGCCATATATTACCTCATCAGTGCGCTTTCAAATTGCTTTCGAACAGCACAAAATGGAATCAAATTGATCAAATGTGCGGGTGAAGATGTCAAATAAGCCCAGCAAACACGAGACAATCATTAAACCAATGTAGGTTTAATGGGACAGCGTCGCACACTTAATTATTTATACCGCTATTATTTTTTATGAAAACACGTGTCTTGTTATTTTACAATTAGAAATTGCGTTGGTAAGCAATTCCAGCTTCAAATGACAGGAAAACACAAAATAAGAAGTTGGCAGCCGCAGGATCAGAACACTACCTTTACAATACATTACTTCCCCATTCAATTCACCACGTAGATAAAATGATAAAACCTGCAGTTTAGTGTATTATAATGAGTGAGCAAATATTGACAACCCTGCTGAAGGCATAAAATTAAGTGCTTATCATATAATTGCTTACTGAAGTGCAACTGACTTTACAGTTACCCATTAGCCTTCAAACGCTTAAGCACGGGGGCCAAAAAATGCAGGATGACCGATGTAGTGAGTGTACATGTTTAGAGATTGTCAGGAAAAAGCACTGCACTGCCAAATGGAAATTCCTCCCTTTGCAATTTTAACCATTGAAGCTTTGAGATATTATTATACAAACCATAGAGATTAAAGGTTTTTCCATTGGAAATCATCATACATGTAAAATCTTAGTTAGCTTTTTGCGCTTTATCTGAATACCTTCATGTTTGTTATGGGTTTACGGCAATAGTGTGGGGATCGACTTTAAATAGACATTGTTAGACGTCAAATTCTGACTTCTATATCGTGTACATGTATATATAGACAATCTCCGCCCTGAATTAACCTTTGTCCTGCTGAATTGTGGTAGTGCTTATGCTATTGAAGCGTCTATAGTCTAGACGATCACCAGGGCAAGCTAAAAGGGTTAAAACTTTGTCCCGCTGGCCTGAATTGTAGTACTTAGTGCTTATCCTATTAAAGCGTCTATAGACGATCCCCAGGCTGAAAGGGTTAAGCTTTGTACCGCTGAATTGTAGTACTTAGTGCTTATCCTATTAAAGCGTCAATAGACGATCCCCGATCCCCGTGCTAAAAAGTTATTTTTGCCTGCTGCATTGTAGTAGTAGTGTTAAAACAGTGGATTGACTGAGCATTTACTATAACCTATTTTTCATGAATGGTGTGGCATCTTATATGGGTTCGATACAAATGCTGCCGTGCAAGGCCAAAGGGCAGTACAATTCCTTTACAAATAGGCTAAGCAGATACTGTCTTTTGGCTTTGCATTAATAACAGAATACATTATGATTAAATATACGGGCCTAGAGACAAGCCAGAGAAAGATAATTTCAAACTTAAATGCACAAATTAAATATGTGTACACCCTACTCATGCTATAAATAAACAAAGAAAAGTTTTAAGCTTGGTATTGAGAAAAATATCATTTATAAAACCTGCTCAAGCGCCAGTAGGGCCATAAGGCGCTTTTCTGGAACTTCCGGTAGTGTCAAAAGTGCATGATTTCCGCGAGAGATTCTAGTATGGGAGGTCTATCTTAGGATAAAAGTCAAGTGAATTTAAAAAATACGTGAGTTACAAAATTGGGAGATCATTTGCTTTCATTCACAAAATCGCCCCATCAATGATGATGCAGCGATTTTGTTATTAAATATTTTTTTTCTGGTGTTGAAATATATTTGTAAAATGAATTAACAATTCAAAATGATTTATCTGTAAAAAATGCAATATCATGACATCATAAATTTCTGATGGTTTAGTGAAATAAAACACAATATCATTCAGTTGCTTATGAAAGACCCAGTAACAGAAAGACCTCACAATCTAACCAGTTGGTCAGTATAGTAAACATTTGAATAATTCAAGATATTCCCATGATGAACAACAAGCAAACAACAAAAATGTTGGACTAACTGGTATCGCGAGTGTCCGACCCAACATCAACATATTATTATAATTTAAGTGAGCGCTAGACTGGCGTCACAGCAAACACAAGGCATTCACCGAATGATGTTTCAATATTGGGCCAGCGTTAAAGACCGTGGGCCAACATTGAAACAGCATTTGCTGAATGCTCCGTGTTTGCTGGGGTTTCCCAGTTGCATCCAGCAAACAAAAGACACTTTTCCGTGATTTTTCCAAGATTTTAAAAGAAAAATAAATTCCATGACTTTTCCACGTTCTCCATGACTGTACGAACCCTGTTTAATGGTTTTTTGAATCATGATTATAGTTAAATGTGTAACCAGCTTTCTCTGGGTAAAAATAATATATTTATTATTGCAACCATTACATTTAACACTTGTCCGCTTGAATTATAAGTTAGTTTTTTCAGGTAATTGAAACTGCAATTAACACACTTTAAGTTTCTAGTCACTTAAAAATGTGGGTTGCGATGATAATTTCAACGCTTGTGAAGTTGTCCTGCTGAATTATCAGTTTTTGCATTATCAGTATTTTACTTATATTTGAAGCAGGCAATTGAATCATCTGTTACACAGTTCACAGCCTGCACATCTGAGTTTACATATGATTGCAGGCGTCTAGTCACAATGATGTACAGCAAAAGCGCAGCACCAGCTGAGATTGAAATCAGAAAATTAACATCTGGTCTCGTTTGTTTTCAGATGACCATGTACATCAGCCAATAAAATTAATGTCCGACCGCACATAGCTTGAATTCGTAATTGTCCGATTAAAATTGACAGTCCCCTGCCCGACCTGTCGGATAACATTTATGGATTGATGATGTAGCGAAGTTCCTGAATGCAGCCTAATTCCGGAACACAAAATGGCGGACGACGAGATAATGCTTTTCTCACAAACACTGGTTGATCACTAGTTGAATATTGGTAAAATATGGGCGTCTCAGCGGGATAAATCAGTTAATGCTATTAAAACTTGAGGAAATGAAAGAATATCATTTTGAGAACAAAGCACAACATTTTAAGTAATATCTGGCAATGAAATCATTGATAGAATTTTGTTCTCCAAAGTTGATCAAACGAATGCCCACGGACGACATAGTAAAATTCGGCTCGCCGGTACATCTGTGTGCACTTAAATGGCCCTGTGAGCGCATAACCATGCACACATATATAATTTATAATCCATATACAGGGGTCATCGTTTATGTCCAATAGCTGGCCACTAATTTTACACACCTTTTATTGTGGCCCAGGGATCGTGGCCTGAAATCGTGAGGTATTACGATGTATGTAAACAAACGCACATGTATGGGAACAGAATATAGGCCTACTCGGTTCCGGCCTTCCTACATATAGCGTTATAAGGGTTAATCATCAGAAAAATGTCTGCAACAGCAAAGAAAGTGAAATCCTAATCACTAAAACATTCTTGTCCGGGAAAGAATTCTGATGTCTGGTAAACTAGCAACTTTACCGGACCTGCAAGTCTGGTAAAAAAAATCCCTTATTTTATTGACTGGTACATGTATCCATGCAAAAATCTACATATTTAAATGATCTGTCACTTACTGATCAGACCCAGCTTCTGCCAGTGAATGCCTTTGGCTCCATGCGCAACTAAAGCGAATCCAACAGTGGCGCCAACAATACTATGGGTGGCTGACACAGGAAGGCGAAGCAGTGTAGCCGCAATCAGCCAGCAACATGAGCCTGAAAAATATATCAAACATACATTACTATTATTTTTTATATTTTAATTTTTTTGTCACGCTGGAAATGTGGTCCAAAATTGTGCATTGAGCATATATATACAGTTCTGTGACTTCTGTCTAAGATTGTTTAATGATCAATACAGGTGTATACATATATTTACAATACATTTATAACTTTGTGTCTAATTATTTCACAATAGACTTAAAAGTAACATCAATAATTAGTAAAGAGACATGAAATGTTACATACATGTATACATATTAAAATGATATAATTTTTTTACAAGCACAGAAACCTGCCGTTAATATAAATTAGTCAATAATTACATATTAAAGTGCATTTAGGACATAATCTTAAATAATGCCACATTTATCCCCCTGTTCTAGTCAACCACCATTCACGAGTGAGGACAGGGCACGAAATAAGGGCATTCCGGGCAACCCAGACAACCCATTTTGCTGTCGGTCAACCCAATATCATTCTCAGGGTTTCCGTCGGACAACCAGTCAAAAAGCGATAAAGATTTGCAGAAATATGTGCATTGTTTCTGTGCATGGTGCAGATTATCTCATCACAATTTGTGCGTTTTTAAAACAGTATGGCAGGGGCTGTGCTGCTTGTAAAATTATGAGACAGGCTACAGGTTCTATTATGTCATATAATACTACAGGTTATGAAGTGGAATTACATGAATTATCCATCAAGGGAAAAAAAGCTAGATGTTACATATTTAAAGGCAAATTGATTATTAAATTAATACATTTGCTATTAACCCTTACAGCACGGGGATCGACATTAGTTGTCAGAATCTGACTTCTGCAGATGTCAGATTCTGATAACATAGACCTTGTATCACTCAAATGAATCAAAAAGAGCTGACTAAGACATTAATGATGATTTTAAATTGAAGGAACCTTTGATTTCCATGGTATATAGAAAAGTATTTCAATGATGTAAGGGTTAAATTTAGCATGTGTGCAACCTAGAAATATTGAAATTAAAGACCTCTAACTTCTGATGGATATCAAGCCTGACTTGACATTGATCAGGTTTGGGGGGGGGGGGGGGGAGGTAGAATGAGAACATTTCAATGTCCTAATTTTTTCTCCCCCCCCCCCTCAAAAAAAAACATTAAAAAGTCGTCTCTGAACCTCTTGAGCCTGCAGGAAACCCTGTGCATGATGTATCATTTCAACATTTCTTACTTATTTATGAGTACATGTTTGATCATCTGCGATGCTGGCACTTGTTGGGTTTGCCAAACTTTGAATAATCACAGACTACCGGTATGTTGAGTTGGTGCCTTGATGATGGGCCCCCTTGTAATATATTAATTTCTAGCACTATGTGGCAAAAGAGGTGACAAAGTCTATAATAGGAGAGATTACAAACCTGACAGGGCAGCAAGATTGCCAACCATGAGAAGCTGTGTGTTGTTTTGATAAGGTTCAACGTCTATGATGCCTTTTCTTATCGTATCCGATACTTTTGCACCTGCACAAATAAAGACATATTGGATTATTATGCAATTAAGGTAGCCATTTTTGTTATGGATACATGTGTCAAAAGAGAATGTACATACAATTTACTGGGTATAACCATATTGTTGATCAGAGCTCCTGTATAACTTCTACAAATCATTAACTTTAGATGTTGACTCTGGATATTTAACCTTAAAGGCTTAATTTTTTTATAAAAATTATGGAGGCCAAAGGGTTTTTTCAACTTGAAATCATCATAAATGTCTTAGTCAGCTCTTTTCGCTTCATTTGAATACCTGTGTTATGGGTCTACGGTAGTTAGAAACAGTCTTACTCTTACAATGCGGGGATCACTTCAGACGTCAGCAGACTGCAGATTCTGATGACTAAAGTCGATCCCCGAGCTGTCAGGGCTAACATATATTTGCATGTACTATTGAGGGGGTAACTTTCTCATGCATTCGGATCACATAACTTTTTCATGTATTTGGATCACATATATTGAAATTCTCAATGATATTTTAAATATAATAATTACATGTATAAAAAATGAAGTTGGTGACGTAATTTCCATCTTCAGTAAAACAAATAAACAACATTCCTTTACAATGATAATATATTCTTAGAATAAATATAATATCATAAAATTAACAAATTATCCATCCAAAAGGATAATATACTTCTTAGAAGAATAATTAACCGCTGTTTAAAAAAAATGCAACAGCATACAATGTTTTGGGTGTTTCAAATAAAAATATTTCTCAGACTCGAATTCATTTAATTCACAGAAACAAATTAACACAAGAGCACACTCGATAATAGCCCGCCACCGAATTATGATAAAGAAAGTAAAGACGAATGTCATCACGTAAATAACAACCCAAGATATAAATGGTATGTTAAACCAACCGCTTTTCAAGTTATCGCGCCCACAAGGTCAAATTATGGACGTAAAATAAATGTGAAAAATCGCAATAAGTCGACCATTTTGATTTTTTTACCGGCCATTATTGAGCTTGTCCAAGAACTGCTTATTAGTAACATGCATAACAAACTTGAAGAGGATACTTGTGAAAATGTTGAAGTTATCGCGCCTACAAGGTCAAATTATTGACATAAAATGAGAAAAATCGCAATAAATCGGCCATTTTGAATTTTTTTTCAGCCATTATTGAACTTGTCCAAGAACTACTTATTAGTAACATGCATAACAAATTTGAAGAGGATATGTGAAAAACTTTTCAAGTTATCGCGCCCACAGGGTCAAATTATTGACGTAAAATGAGAAAAATCGCAATAAATCGGCCATTTTTTTTTTTCCGGCCATTATTGAACTTCTCCAAGAACTACTTATTAGTAATATGCATAACCAATTTGAAGAGGATATGTGAAAAACTTTTCAAGTTTTCGCGCCCACAAGGTCAAATTATTGACGTAAAATGTGAAAAATCGCAATAAATCGGCCATTTTTTTTTTTTTGGCCATTATTGAACTTGTCCAAGAACTACTTATTAGTAACATGCATAAACAATTTGAAGAGGATATGTGAAAAACTTGTCAACTTATCGCGCCCACAAGGTCAAATTATTGATGTAAAATGTGAAAAATCGCAATAAATCGGCCATTTTTTTTTTTTTGGCCATTATTGAACTTGTCCGAGAACTGGTCATTAGTAACATGCATAACAAATTTGAAAAGGATATGTGAAAAACTTTTCAAGTTATCGCGCCCACAAGGTCAAATTATAATGTGAAAAATCGCAATAAATCGGCCATTTTTTTTTTTTCGGCCATTATTGAACTTGTCCGAGAACTGGTCATTAGTAACATGCATTTATAACAAATTTGAAAAGGATACGTGAAAAACTTTTCAAGTTATCGCGCCCACAAGGTCAAATTATTGACGTAAAAGGTGAAAAATCGCAATAAGTCGGCCATTTTGAATTTTTTTTCAGCCATTATTGAACTTGTCCGAGAAGTGGTCATTAGTAACATGCAAAACAAATTTGGGAAGGAAACATGAAAAACTTTCCAAGTTATCGCGCCCACAAGTAAATGTTAACGCCGACGACGCCGAACTTCAATTGCAATAGCCCACCTTTTTTAATTAAAATTAAAAGGCGGGCTAACAATGGGAACAAGCCCTGCCGGGTAGATACCTTTAAGCTGTTGTGTCGAGCATTGCTTTGTCTTGGCAGCACGATGGTTATTAGCATAGTACAAGACCATTGTAAACATGTATTAAATTACAATGATTGAAGGCTTGTCTAAGCCATATATGACTGTATTACTGAATACTTACCCAATAAGACAGCTCCTAATGTCTCAAACAGAGAAGCCAAGATACACGCTTGTCTCATGGTCAATACCTTCGACCCAACAGATGTTCCAAATGAGTTAGCCACATCATTGGCTCCGATGCCGAAGGCAAGAATGAAAGCAACAATAAAACCGACAACAACGACCCATACTTCATTAGAATAAATGTCGATATTCATGATGATTGGCAGGAATTGAATAAGTATGACGACAAGATTGACAGGTAGTAACTACCACGCGGATGATCTGTTGCTCAACATTTTAGTGAGTGCTCCAAGAAGGCTGAAAAGAGTATTATTGTCTGCGAATCAATTACCCACAAAGGGCTTCACGTCCTTGGAACAAGCTGAAACAAAAAATACAGGTTTTGTCTAATAGAAATAATTTTACATTGTAAACAATACATGAATATCATGCAGAGATATTATATAACTGTGCAAGAACCTGTTTTAAAAGTGCATGTTTTCTAGTTTTGAGAAAAAAGACTTTAAAGTTTAAGTTCAATATTTTTTTTCCTTCAAGAGCTTCCACGTAAAAAAAGTTTGTTTATCAATAATATTGGTAAAGTAAATTTAGTAATCATATCTAAGAATCACAGCATGCCTTGCGCACATTTTCAAAGTTTGTTAACTGGTATTTGCCAAATCTTCAAGTTCAATATCACAATATCACATTAGGCCAAAACAAAAAAAGTGTTTGTTTCCGCTAACTCGACCGCCCCTATTTTTAGGTGTTTTTTGGGCAGGAATTGAATAAGTATGCTTGGCAAAGCAAATGACGACAGTACAGCTGTTTTTAGGTGTTACATTAGGCCAAAACAAAAAAATTGTTTGTTTTCCTTAACCCGGTGTCGACCCTAGTTTTTTTTCCAAGATCTGCCGACCCTAATTCTTTTTATCAATAAATACCACAGCCAAAATTATTATTTTACAGCATTTTGATCGGCGCACAGTATGAAAAACGGTACTGTTTATGCAGGATTTGTTTATTTTGCTTTGCTGCACAAAAATAACCAGCATGTGTATCACCTAATAGGGTGTAACAAAAAAAAATAAAATAAAAAATAAAAAATCTGACCTACCTACCCTATTGCTAAAATGACCATTACCGGGAACATACAATTAATTTTATTAGGCCTTACCATGTTATTGCTTTATGCAATTTTTTTCCAGAAATCATGGATATCGATTAGATATCTTTAAAATAGTGACTTCACAACCATTTATAAATCTCAATACTTTTACACATTTAAAATTAATATTGTTGATATTTGTAAAATCATGTTAATGGAGCTTACCATTTCTGATTTGTGATTCTATTATTTGCAAGAACATGTTAACCCTTAGAACACTGATGTCGACTACAGTAGACATTTTGTGTTTTTGTTAGAACTTGTATCACCTGTTGTTAAAAATAAAATATGCTTTCAATCTTGAAACACTGATATATGTCGGGACTTAAATTTCACAAATTTTTACTCACTTGAAGTTGTGGATCGCGGTAGTGTGACACAACTTTAAGTGGCTGAAAATTCAAATTTCTTAACTCAGTGCTCTAAGGGTTGAGTTCGCTTACCGGTGGGATTTGCTACATGTTATTTAGTAATATTGTACTGGCAAACGCACTTAACAGTTTTTTTTGGTGAAATTTGACTCACTAACAGCCATAAACATGTACTTGCTTCTGAGAAAAAAGTTTTACAATGGTCGTAGCGCTAAAAATTTTTTACACAATAATCTTCCCTACCTCAGCACCTCAAATCCGTCGTTATCAGTAAGAACCTGTTAATGGCGCTTAACAAGTTATTGCATGGAGCCCTTCAATTATTATAGACTATCTGTTCATTGAATTGCAGAAATATTTACCAGCCACCAGAACCAGGTCACAGCCTGGTGTTCAGTGAAGAGTGAAGTCTGGTGAAGTAGAGCTTTAGAAGTGTAAGTGTGATATTAAATAAATAATAGAAATTCAAAGAAAAAAATCTAAAAAAAGTCTAAATCCTTCAGTTAGGTTGGGTACATCCGAAGTCATTTTGGTGATTTTTCCATGTTTTTTCAGGATTTATGTGAATTTGTGAAACACTGTAATAAAAGGCATATTTTTCTTTGTTTGTTTTAATTCTTTTTGCTCAATATTACTGGTTGAAATGAAGCTATCATTACAAGTAGTATAAAAGAGTTATAAATTTGTTTTGAATGACACTTTTATCACCTGTTCTGGGGGTTCCCATCATTAGATCTCTCGCAGTGGAACATGCATGCTGTGGCCCCTTCTAATATATTTTTTACACAAGTGGTAATTTTTTAATTTTTGTAAAAAAAATTCAAAAAATGAAAATCGACCATGTCCACTGCCCTATGAGGAATTCTGTAGGACATAATTTACAATGTAGGAATCTCTAGGTCTAAAAAAAATATATATTGTTCCCAGTTTCCGACCAGCCCTATCAAAACATGCGCGACCCAAATTTATTTTATGGATTTATGGATTTTTTTAGGAAAATCCATAAGTTTAAATAAGGGTTACCGACTGTAATCGCAGTAGGCCTAACTCTAAAACACATTACGTAAAGGAGAGGGGAGTCAACAGAAAATTGTTACGTGATGTACAGAGAAGACATGCATAGAAGTGAATTTGGCGCCAAATCAATTTTTTTTTTAATTTTACGTCCGATTGGTTGAAGTGACAAAAAATAAATAAAAAATTTCTTACCTACCCACTGGGTAAAATGACAACAAATCGGAAACAAACATATAATTTTTTGTTGGCCTTCAGAATTGAGATACCTGGAAGGCTGCACTAGTTTGCCCAGGGTAAAACCTGGGTGAAGTTTTGTTTGCAGGCCCTACGCATGGGGCGCACAGAGGGTAAAAATAGAAGTTTCTAAGCCATAAGGATGAAAATCCATCAAAATTGTTTTTCTTCCATGACCCCCTTAGGGGGCCACCATTAGATTCCCAGGGGAAGGGCAGGAGTATTTGGAAAAACACAAATATTTTTTTCAATTCCAATCTGAATTTTTTTAATTTTTTCAAGCAATGTGTCAAATGATATATTTATTTCACCTGTTTTCACCATCTAGGCCTACATAATTATTTATTTCAGCTCTAGTCAGTACATGTAGTTATTAAAGAGGAAGAACATTGTCTGTTTAATATGGAGTCTTGTGTTTACTTATTTTATGTTTATTTTTGAAATATAGCAATATGTTGAATTACATCTGATAGATTAGAAGTTGAAAAGAGCCGAGCATAGCGAGGCGGGAAAAAAATGGGCTTCGAGTTCAACCAGTCGTCTACGGATGTCGTGGGGTCTACAAAGATTAAATTATTTATTTCAAGTTCATATTGGAATCAATTATTTATCTCAGCCATGCCCCACAACAAATTATTTATTTAACATTATTTGAGCCCAATATTATTTATTTCAAAAATACTCCCGCCCCCCCCCCCTCCCCTGGGAATCTAATGGTGGCCCCCTTATGGATTTAAAAAAAAAAAAAAGACCGAAGCCCAAATTTCTGATTGTTATCAGGTTATGGTCTCACCACCCCAAATGCCAGTCCCATTGAAACACATGCAGACTGCCTCAATTCCGCAGGCCGATTTCACCATTTTTTGCCCCATGCTGCATATAGTGTAGCATATCAGGATAAAGCTTGAAATGTCCTTGTTCAAAAACAGGCCCGCTGGGGGTATGCTGACCAGTCGGATTTCAAGCTACGCCCCCTGGAGTGTAAAAAGGTCAGAACTGTTCAAATTCGGCTAAAATCCGTACCCTCTTTCACAGACCAGACATACACCATCTCAACACCCTGTATCCCTGCGAGGTTATTATGAAATAGCTATATATCTGATATCCTTGATAAAGGAGATAACGTGTGCTTATTAAATATCCACATAATTATAACTTCCTAGTATTTTATTTTGTTTCACTAGAGGCTGGAACAGTCGCATTCAAAATATTTTGTGTTATGATTCCATCATTAGTAGACACCTCCCTGGATTTCGGCTTATTTAGGGTGGTGAGACCATATATAGATGCTGACCAGTCGGATTTTAAGCTACGCCCCCTGGAGTGTAAGAAGGTCAGAACTGTTCAAATCGGGCTAAAATCCGTACCTTCTTTCACAGACCAGACATACACCATCTCAACACCCTGTATCCCTGCGAGGTTATTATGAAATAGCTATATCTGATATCCTTGATAAAGGAGATAACGTGTGCTTATTAAATATTCACAAAATTATAACTTCCTAGTATTTTATTTTGTTTCACTAGAGGCTGGAACAGTCGCATTTGAAATATTTTGTGTGATGATTCCATCATTAGTAGACACCTCCCTGGATTAAGGCTTATTTAGGGTGGTGAGACCTTATGTGCATATGTGGTTTATTTGCTACTGTTACTGTATTGCGGGGCCTTCGTTGGGTGCCCTGATGCATCTAAAAACTAAAACTCATGCAACAGCGGCATTATCTCAGAGTTTTCCTCAGCTGCTTCAAAAAATTTTGATGTCCGGGTGATGTTTTAGATTCTGTATACGTTGGCAGTTACGAAAAAAAGCTCAGCACAATTTTATTGGACAATTTTTTAATTTATGGAATGTACCTACCTAAGGCTAATTGAGGCTTAAGCCTAAACCATCCAATGATCCTTAATATGAAATAGCCTACATAGGCTACGGTATATCAGTCTTACCCAATAAGATCAAAATTTCACTGGACAGTAGGTCCTGTAAACTTGAAACTTTTACTAGACCATAAGAAATTTCACCGGACAGTAGCCTTGGTCAATGGCCGATTCTCACCTAGGCTTGCGAGACCAAGAAAACGTCCAAAAAACAAAACTGACGAAAAAATAAGCGGATTGTAGATCTATAGGTCGTACGCTCAATATCGCGAACCACGTTTTTCGCCATTTAAAAAATATTTACCAGCTGAATTTTTTTTAAAAATTCTATTCAACTCACTAACATGTCCGGCGATTAACTTGGGAGATCCTTTCTTTGTTATGTATAACGTTTTTCGCGAATTTCACTTAATGTCGCCCACCGCTCTAATGATGAATGACCTGCACCTGACATTATACATGACAAAGAAACGATCAGACGATGTAAAGTAATTTTTGCCTGAAAAACGGCAGAAATAGGTGCCGGATAACTTGGCAAGGTGAATAAAGTTGAAAAAAATCAAATTTAGTCACCAAATATTTTTTAAATGGCAAAAAACGTGGTTCGCGATATTGGGCGTATGACCTATAGTATAGTCTAGTATAGGTCAGATGTGGCTGAGTATTTTGTCGGACCTACCTCTGTTTTACCAGACATGTCCGTCCGGTCGGTCCGACGTTATTGAGAAAGACTGCTATATCATATATGAGCATATAGGCCTAACCGTCTCAGGCTAACGTTACCCTCTTTCAGTCTTTGAACCGAAGTTTGAATTGATAATAATATCTATTCTAGGGCTAGGCCTAGCCTACAAATGATACACTGTCTCTGGAGACTGCACTCTGTCTCTGAACGTCTGTAAAATCTATTGCACTTGCAGTCAGCATGGCTTCATGTTCAATAATGACAATATTGCCACTTGGCATCACTCCCATATAACTTTAGCACGCGGAATCACATGTTACGTACATGTGTTCCAAGCTAGCTGTCAGAAAAAACTGTCAATATAGCAGTGACACGTGACGTCACAGGTTCAAGGTCGGTCACACGCACAGAAATGAAAACGCGGCTTGTCGTTGGGCATGAGTCGAAGACGGTGGGCCAGCGTCAAGCCGGGGTTGGCCCAGGGGCACTTGTTGGCGGTACACCCTCCTACGCGGGAGCCAATCAGGAGGCGGCCTGCAAGCATGGCAGGGGAGACACAAAAGCTTCACTCGTGGACGCGAGATCAAACACACGTGGGTCTGGCAGACTGCCAGCGATTCCCGCCTTATTATAACAGCTAATAAATGCAGACTCCCGCCATAATCTACAGACAATGACAAATGACGATGTCCGCTAATTAAAACAAATTAAAATAAGGCCGTTTTTTGGACGCGTGGGTGTTTTATTATCAGTCTAAAGAGCGACGAGAAAATTGGAAGCCTTGCCATTTTTGGTGAGGTTTGTTGCCAAGATGACGGACTGTCTTTTCGTGTGCGAGAAATCCACGCCGAGACCTGTCAAAATGTTCTCACCTTTATAACGGGTGCCAGAGTCTAACCTTGCACACTTACGGGTTTCAAATGTACATTAGTAATAAAACTACGTTTGACACTTAATTATATTACAAAATATATGTTTAGTTACTCACCAGATAGCAATCTTTTCGCCGGCAGAGAATGCAGATTGAGCTACAGGACGGCCATTCAGGAAGGAAAAGTCGAATCTGGAGATAATAAACACAAATGCTCCCTGCAAGAAATATTAGGGGCCTATGTGAAATTGCAGATTCTAACCACTTACACGGGCAGCCTGCATGCGGGCTAGCTAACCCAAACAAACAAACAAGCTTGATAATCACTCAAAAGTTTACAAACCTAAAATTATAAATTAGTCTTTTAGCAAATTATGATCAATTAGAAATATGTTATATCCTGATTTATGTGTCCTGATTTATCCAGGTGTGTGCTAAAGGTACTCAAGCACCCCCCCCCCCCCTATTTATATTGGCCTTAATTTGCAGTGGTATCATGATTTTACACCTATGTATTTTGGCCAGGCTCTCATTCATTTTATAGCAATGTACTACGAAATCGTATCATTTGGTGTTCATTTTTTCAAAAAAAAAAAATGTGGACTATAAGCCACCCTTACAAATGGCTTATCTCGATCATATTTATCCATTTAAGAACCCCTTATTATACTTTCTTTTTATTTCTGGATATGCTACTGATTACTGAACTAATCAGTGGCCATATATGATTACCATAAAACACCACATAGGCCTACATAATCGCTCGGGAAAAAGTTATAGGCATAGCCTACACACAGCATGGTAGCTGGGCCTATCTCTATCTTCTCTCTTAATAATCTGACCAGCTAGCTTGACATCCATATGTAAGAAATGTGGAAAGATGTATTAAATAATCAACCGTGAACGTATCAGCAATAAAACAATTAAAGATAATCGTAGAATGCTTTATTACTATTGGTGTTTCATCATCTTTAATCTTTAAATATGTGTCGTCTAGGAAGGATAACTGGTCGTGATGGTATGCGAGGTACATTAAAGATGGCGTAACTCAAATTACAGCTCCAATTACTCATATTATCAATCTTTCTCTATATATTCAGGCAATGTTCCGGATGACATGAGAATTGCCCGAGTTGCAGGCCTACAATTTTAGAAAAATAATCCTGAAAATGACCCAGGTAATTATCATCCTGTGCTAGAAATTGAAGAAAGGGTTGGTTGATTGAAACATATCACACGTCAATATTTTTTTTTACGATTCACAGTAAGACTTTTGTAGTTTTCATTCAACCGATACCTGGCTGACATACCTGCCTGAATATATCCGTTTTCAAATGGGCAAGGGTTTCTATACTGGCATGGTAATGATAAATAACGAAAAAGCTTTAGACACTGGATCATGAAATCCTGCTTCATAAACTAAAAGCACTGTGACCCAGATTTCCTGATATATCAGTGTCATTGCTATATAATATTAACTGAGGAATAGAAATCAGAAGACCACAAGTATTCATTCTGGGACCATTAGGCCCTACGGTTTCTCATTCGTGTCAACGATATGGAAGCCGCAGTTCTTGTCAACTCATTTTGTATGCTCTGTTCTTTTGGTTTCAGGCAGGGATGTATGACTTATTGAGGAACTCTCTCCTCAATGGATGGCTTGTCGATAATAGGCTCTCAATCCATTTGGAAAAGACATACAATTTTCTTTTCAGAACAAAACTAAACTTCGCATCGATTCAGAATTGAATGTCACATTTGCTGAGACATAGGTGGCTGCTGAGCAATATGTACCATCTGTCGATCTGTACCAATTAATCGCTAGATGGTAAGCTTATTGTTGAAGCCATTCTTAAAAAGGCAATTCACGTCTAAAATTTCTTTGGAGACAGACTAAATTAATATTCGAATAGGCTTTTGGCTTCACCCTTTACTCAATGTCATTTTGACTATGCCTGCACTGCAGCTGCACTGCAAGTATGGTGGTCTTCAGAAACTTTACCAGCAAAAAATACAAATTTTACAAAATAAAACAATCAGATTTGTCCTCGATCGCCCTTCTAGATCGCACATTGGGATTACCAAATTTAAGTGCTGTATCTTGGCATGCTAATCAAATTAACCTCTCTAAGTTATATACATACATGTAATAAAATAATCAATTGTTATAGAGAGCGGTGTTCAATCTGTACCAGGCATAATGTAGAGTCCCTAGTCTTGCCACATGTGAAATCATCTGGGGCTAAGTCTTTTTTGGCCAGTAAAATGTGAAATGCTTTTCTGACCCACATTAAAGGACACTGCATTTAAGCGTTGAGGGAACATATATGGCATGGAAATGGACAGAAGGGAGAATGACATCTTCGTTTATGGCTAGCTTGAGGTAAATTATATAACTTAGAATGTAACTCCCGACTGACCTGCCTAGTTTGATTGGGTGGGTAGTGTGAGTTGAGCATGATACTTTTTAAGTTTCCCAAGCTTTCTAGATGGGTCGAATGGTTGAACCTACATATGCTACATTCAGATCGTTCGTGAATGTTATTTATTTCAGCATTTTATGTATTTTTTGGTAGTAGGCTAAGCCTTTTTCATCAGAGTTTCTCTCGATGCTGTCTCATACTTTACTGTGTCAATCCCATTCTACATAGGGACCACTGTGGAAATAAGGAGCGTTACACCTCATCAGTAGGTTATTTCTTGGTGACCAAGCATGGTGGCTCCCGTTTTTTTATATATTAACAAAAATTATAGTGTCCATGTATGTTTTATGTATGGTTTGCTGTCATTTTGTTATGTTCTATTTTGCATTTGGTCAGAGGTTCCTTTGACTACACATCTTCAAAACAATTTGAGCATTGCAGTGCGTTTAAGTGTGATTTTTTTAATAGCCATAATAAAATTCTCGCGTCTGAATTTATCATTTCAATTTATTTTCTATAACCGACCCAATCTGGCAAAATGAGTCATAAGTCACAGTTTGAGAAACGATGCTAGGGCCAAAATGTCCTCGATTTCACCTTTTTCTAAGTTTTCATTTTCATAATAATATTATGATTTTTTCGAATTCTAAAATTGTTTGACATAAAAATATATATACATGGTGATTTTTTTTAAATATATTTGTTAATTTAATTTTAAATCATTTATACTTCAATCAGTGATATTTGTCTCGATTTACATGTTACCATGGTAACAACCGCTAATAAGGTAGAACTATCCATCGATTTAGTAATTTTTACCCAAATTGTGTTATTTTCAAAAAGTGTGCAAATTGCCATTTTGAACTTCAAAGAACAATTTCCCCAAATCACACAATTTCAGACTTCACATTTCTCTGAGTTTGGGGACACAAAATTTTGGACCAAACCAATCCCATTCATCAGATCCACTATCTTTCCACTAGCGTCAGCTAATGGCTCTTATTGATTACAGTGTAGAATGTATTCTGTAGAAATATTTATGAATTTGACCTGATTTTCTATCCGGTCAATAGGGCAATACCTAACAAAAATGGTGTCCTTGACTTTCTAAACCACATGGTCAGGCCGAGGAATGAATACAAGTGGCCAGGCACGTGCCTATTTTAATGAAATTACCAGCTTCTTTAAGCATGTTTGAGAGATGGTGGGATGGACCAGGGAGGGGTTTGACTACATCACTACATCTAAAATGCTATATTTCGTGTCCAACCAGGCCTGACATCCTGTGGATATTTAGGCCTGCCATCATGTGCTCCTGTCAGTATTGTCTGGTGATATATAGGCCTACATCTGTACATGTATTAGGTGTATTGACCAGCCTAGTATAGTTGTATTATACAGTCAGAGAATACATTCCAAACACATGGTCAATGTTGATTTTATGTTGGGCCAGCGTTGTAGATAGTTGACATACATTAATCCAACATTGTCAATCCTACATCGTAAACACAATAGATCTACACTGGCCCAATGGCTTCCCTATGTTCGGACTGCGTCGCAAACGATGGACCAATGTTATACCAATATTTGGTCATGTATTGTGCTGACTGAGACTGCACACCAGTAAGAACGATGACCCAGTGCTGGGTTCATGTTAATCCAAAATCTGAGATGCTGTCCCAACTTGAAACAAAGAGTGGTTGTTACAATCACTATGCACATGCTGTTGGTATCTTCGTTTTACACAAAAGTGTAACTTTAACGTATTTATCATAAGATACATCTAGTACAACTTAGTAAATTGTCACGCGACCATGAACGTCCCTAGGGCGGATTTGGGCGCTTTATAAGTGTTCTATTAGTATTATTACTATTATTATTATTAAAGCAAGTCTACATGTAAAATAACACAAATAAAAGAAGCAGATTCAATGTTACTTTTATGCTGAGCCTACATTGTATAGGATGGATACAACAGAGGTCGATTGCATCTACTGGTCATAATAATATTAGGCATATAAACATAATGACAACCATAATTCAGTAATAGGGGAGACATAATTATAAAAACTTGTCCCTCATAGTTGCAAGGAAACTTCGAATTTGACATAGTTTTCAGGGTCAGGTGTGGGTCACCAGACACTAATTTTTGAGGCCCTATCAGAACGCAGCAATTACAGAAGAGATTCTCAAAATTCTGTAACAGGGTCAGCTAGCTGTGTTAGTCTGGCCCTTAGAAGAAGGCTGGAGCTAACCACGCTAAAGAGTTGTGTGACATACCATTCTAAAGGTAATTTGGTGCAGAGTCAAGGATCTGTTAATATCTCCAATATTAAAATCTGCGACTTATGACTCATTTTGCTATATTTGTACCACTTTGGAATGATAAATGTGTATGCAGAACTTTTTAACCCTTTAACCGCCGGTGTAGCATATATTCGGGTTTTTATTTTTTATCAGCACATTAGGTACCACCTTTGAAACATGTTAAAGATAAAATGTGACATCAATCAGCAATATTTGAAAACAGTTGACCTCCATTTTGTCAAATCTGAATTTTTTCACTCACAATTCTGATTTAATAATTTGGCGGTTAAAGGGTTAAATGTGCAATGTGAAACAATAAGAAAGTGGTAGGCCCGTGTATAAGAACTGTTACCATGTACCAGCAAATGTATTGATTTTATCCAAAATGCATATCAAAAATAATCCTGTCACCCACAGGACATAGGCCTACTGTTCGCTGAAAAATAGTTTATTTATGCTCATTCGATCACTTTATGATAGGCACTATGAGTTTGAGAATCTTACACCAGACCCTACCACATAATCTTGATAATTGATTATTTTGAAATAATAAACTATTCCTGGTAAATAATATTTAATAATTGTTGTGTATTATATTTCCATCCATAAAAAGATAGTACCTAAAATATATCATTTTCGTATATTAAAGCGAAATCATGTTTAGTTGGCGCCAATTTCGTATTGTCCGATGACGTCATTATCGCGCGAAATAAGGATACATTTACATAGGCCTACTCACATGAAGGCTTTAAAAAACGCGGGCGATAACCTGACAGATGTTAGGTACCGTACGTACCGTCATGTCTTAACCAACAAACACTCAACATTGAACCAATGTTTGAACCAATGATAGCTGTCACGTACCCTAACCCAGCAAACACGAGACATTGAACCAATGTTGTTTTAATGTTGGCCCAACATCTGCAACTTTGGCACAACATAAAAACACCACTGGATGAAATACAGCACCATACTTTGCTCACAGTGCAGCTGCAAAGTCAGAGTTTATTCCAAATTTAAAACAGATCAGAAAAAAGGTTAAAGGGACTAGCCCAGGTCTAAAATCATCAAAAAATCGGTGATTTTATTTTGGCTTCTTAATATGACCATATGATGTAAACATGTCCATAGACTAGAACTGCAAAAGTTTTTAATTTTTGTACTGCGCATTCACCAGTTAGGCTAGATATAAAGACGAACTTCCTGATTTCTAATTATTGACAACCATGTCAAAAATAAGAAATACGGAAATTTCGTCTCTATATCTAGCCTAGCTGGTGAATGCGCAGTACAAAAATTAAAAACTTTTGCAATTCTAGTCTATGCATGACATGTTTACATCATATGGTCATATTAGAAAGCCAAAATAAAATCACCGATTTTTTGATGATTTTAGACCTGGGCTAGTCCCTTTAATTAGGCTACCTTAAACTGGGGTTATTTTAGTCCAAATGAAAAAAGATATATTTTATAACGTCACAATATATATATAATATAGGCCTATATGATATTTGTATTTTTTATTATGTCCCCCCTCTATAGGTAAGTATTTATTTATTATAGTGACATGCATATACAAACACAACATAAACATACATATCATGGTCATTAACAGTATAATATGCCGGGCCAATTTGGCCTACAATGTCACTTTATACACGAATATAGCAAAAGAAAAATATATACAGTGTGCCGAGGAGGCAAACATTACAGATATAAACAGGTCTTTCTCTTTGACCACGCCTTACACAAAAAATTCAGTGTTTCTCTCCAATATTTGGTGATCAAAAAAGTAAATTTTTGTTCTAAATTAAAATTAATGAAATCGGCGTTATTACGCATAATATTGTTTATATAGTCAACTCTTATATCGGAAAAAACATCACATTTTACCAAGAAATGATATTCGTCTTCGACTTCGCCAGATGAGCAAATTGAACAGACACGCTCTTCCAGTTTCAGAGAGCGTGTCTGTCCAGTTGTCTCATCTCTAACTCTCTGTCTACGGCCTGTTTCTACTCTCAAAGGTAAAATTCCACAACAAAATCGAGCAAAAATACTTCTATGAGGTTTAGGTAGTAAAGTGGAAACGTAATTTGGTATAGCAAAATTTTCTTTAAGGGTGACATATTTCCTCAATTTTGGTTTATTTGAAATGTCTCGCTTCCACTCTTCCTCCATTAATAAAAAAGTTTTATGTTTTACATTTAAAATATCACACGCGACAAAGTTTTCAAATACTTTTTCGGGTAACCTTAGGTGTTGAATAATTGAATTTACGTCGTACGACCAATTGCGCTTTCCTGTCACCGAAAATAATGCGGCGGACTGAAAAATATGTTTTGTTAATCTACGATTGTCCATGTTTACTAAACGGTTCCAGAATCTAATAACATGTATAATGACGATATTTAGTTTTTAGCCAGCCCATTTCACCATACAATGCGGGTAGTGGGGTAAGATTATGTACACCTAAGTAATATCGCATGGCTCGCTCTGTTATTTTATCACACATATTTATATTAGAATTCCACCAAATTTCACAGGCATAATCTTGAACAGGTACTACAAAAGAATCAAACAGATGACAATATGTATTATATCCCACATCAGAGTATTGTTTACACTTGGACACAATTCCACCAAAAGCTCTAGAAGCAGCATCAGAGCGTGCTTTAATACAGTCTCTAAAATTTAAATTTTCGTCAAAATTTACACCCAAGTAATTATAAGTTTTCACTATCTCAAGGTCCATATCCCCATATGAAAATTTAAACAAAGAAACAGGCTTCCTTGAATTCCTAAAATGTACAACTTTGGTTTTATCAGAATTTACAAACATTTTCCATTTATTACACCATTTATAAACATGTTCTATTAAGCGTTGCAAATCTTCTTCGTTTTCTGCAAAAAGTACAACATCATCTGCATAAAACAAAGTACATACAGTTTTTCCATTTATATCTATGCCGATGTTGAGATTTTTAAGTTCTACTGCGAGTTCATTTATAAATAACGAAAATAAACTTGGTGACAAAGTATCCCCTTGTCTGACACCTGATGATATTTCAAACCAATCAGGATTACAGTTAATAATTTTTACACATGATACATTATTTCGATATAATGTTTTAATTGTTCTATAAAATTTCCCATCAACACCATATTGTAACAATCTTAAAAAAAGTAAATCTCTATTCACCCAATCAAATGCTTTACTCATATCAATGAAACAAGTAAAAGTGGGTTTATTATTTAAAAGTCTGTTAAAAGTCTTTTATAATACTAGATAAGGTGGGAGATATATTGCTTTACTTCATTGCATTTAGAAAAGTGTCACCCCTCGTAGTTTGTAACAGCGTGTAGGCCTATCGCTATCATCAAAGACAACGACAATGTAGATTCGCAAAAATATTCACTAAACACTTATTTGTGTTGCAAATAACATAAAAAAAACTCGCAATGGTCAGCCATCTTATTTATCTAGCCTTCGTTTTTCTGCAGACTCCGTAAAACATCTGCAATCAAACAACACTTATAAGCTCAAAGTACCACGTATCAGAACTAAGTTCGGTGCGCGTGCCTTTTCTGTTTCTGGTCCTACTCTCTGGAATTTACTGCCTGCAAACCTTTGTGTAGCTAAAAATATTTCCTCTTTCAGAAAACTGTTAAAAACGCATTTCTTCGATCTGGCTTTTCCGCCCTAGCTCCTCTGCGTCCCGGCTCCCTGATGACGACCATGCTTATTTCCCTCGACTCTTCTTTAGAATTTGATAAGGATGAATTGCGCCTCTGAGCTCGGCCCTCCGAGGAGTTAGGCGCTATAGAAGTTTTCATTTCATTTCAATTTGTGAATTTTACAAGCATCAACGGGGGCCCTGGATTTGTTTTGATGTTGACTGATGTCACTCACTTGTAGGCCTATTTGTAGCCGATTGGCCTCAATGCGTAACGTTAGTGTCTGCACAAAAACACACGTTTTTTACCGAGCAGGGATCTTCAGTTCATTATTTGTCCATATCTTTCCTATTGTGGCCTATCAGAGGTCATTTGGTGTCTTGAAATCTGGTGTTAAATTTCAGTATTGCTTAAGTCTGTTTTCTTGCAATTTGAGCCGTAGCCAAACCGCCTTCCGCCATAGCAATACATGGAGAAACAGGCTCACGCTGCACAATTTATTGTCAAGCGAGTCATTTTCATCAATCCACCATTTTTGCACAAATGAACTTGAACTTATTCTGAAAAAAAAAATTTGTTCCCCCCACCCCAGCCCGCCTATTTGCTTAATTTCAGATAACCCGCATTGTGGGATCGTTATCAGCATGCCGTATGACCTTGAAAGTTGACTTTCTTCGATTTGAAAGTCATTTGTCTGTTATTGAGGTCAAAACACAAAATGCGGATACACACCGACATTATTTATAGACAGGTGGCAAAATCTCAAATGGGGCCAAATAAGCAGTGCGGTATGGACGGAATGTTAGGGGTTGGTAATCACATCAGCCATTATCTACTACCTATACTAAACACATTTTAAGTGGATAACAAAAAAATAAATTGTTTATTACAGAAATATAGCAAAAACAAGATGGCGGCCATTTTCAGCCCTAACAGCTTAAGGTCTCACCACACAAATTCATTCGCGCATATCATTATAAAGTTTAAGAATAAGAAAGTTAGTCTCTTTTTAAAAATTGTGGCTCTTTGCAGCAGCTCCTGTGGTGATTATTACGGAAATATCATTTTGATACCAATTTAAATCGATTCTGTGATGTTTTGTTGTAGCAAAAGCATCGAAATGATAAAAGATAGATCTAACAGGAAGTCCTTGCGCTGGCAGTAACAAGGCTCTTCTAAAAAACAAGGTCAATTTTTTTCTAGGTCGACCGGGGGAGAGTGGGGCAAGAGCTTATTCTAGGCTAAAATAGCAGGAAAGCAAGCAGATTCACATACCTTTTTTATTTTGTATTTTGAAAGAGAACAGCAGGATGGTTAAAATGATATATAGGGTTATTTACATTTCCCCATTTTAGGAGTGCTGGGAGGCCTGAGCGTATGGGTCATAATACATGTAAGTCTATGGGACGGGTATTATGTGTGGTGAGACGTTAAGGCCATAGTTCCAGAACACACATTTTCGCGCCTGTGGGATGTTTTATTGCTACTAGACCATTAATTTTTTTCTCATTTATTATCACCAGGCAGCCAATTCAGCAAAAAAATATAATATGGACATGTTTTCTAGCGAATTTAACGAAACTTATTTGATAATGTTCAATTATGGCCCATATACCAAGCATTCGTCCATACAGCACTGAAACAGTTGTAAGTTCAACTTGGTTCTTCCGCTTCCCTGCATTGATTTTCTTGTCCTTTGGTATTTATACCTCTTTTGTTTGTGTGTATAATGTCCGTACATCACTATTCTGAAGAAATAAAATCATTCATTGCCCAATTTCAAGACGAGTCTCTGAAAAAATAGACAATTCCATACATATGCTTCATGAAAATGGAAAATTATGTTGTAATATCGAAAAACGGACCATTTCTCGAGATCTAGTAATAAACAGGGGAATTTCATTTTGCGTTTGTGTGCCTTCTGCTCATCGGAATTGCACAAGGTTTTCTTTTTCGATTTCAGAATAGAATGTATTTTCTAGCTCACTTGAAAAAAAATATTCCATAAACATGTTTATTTCCCTTAAGGTCTCACCACACAAATTCATTCGCGCATATCATTATAAAGTTTAAGAATAAGAAAGTTAGTCTCTTTTTAAAAATTGTGGCTCTTTGCAGCAGCTCCTGTGGTGATTATTACGGAAATATCATTTTGATACCAATTTAAATCGATTCTGTGATGTTTTGTTGTAGCAAAAGCATCGAAATGATAAAAGATAGATCTAACAGGAAGTCCTTGCGCTGGCTGTAACAAGGCTCTTCTAAAAAACGAGGTCAATTTTTGTCTAGGTCGACCGGGGGAGAGTGGGGCAAGAGCTTATTCTAGGCTAAAATAGCAGGAAAGCAAGCAGATTCACATACCTTTTTTATTTTGTATTTTGAAAGAGAACAGCAGGATGGTTAAAATGATATATAGGGTTATTTACATTTCCCCATTTTAGGAGTGCTGGGAGGCCTGAGCGTATGGGTCATAATACACGTAAGTCTATGGGACGGGTATTATGTGTGGTGAGACGTTATCTATAGTCAGGTCGCCGAGGGTGGAACCTTGCAAATGGGTATATACAAACTTTTTTTGCGGATTATTGATGCATATGGTCTCACCACCCTAAATAAGCCGAAATCCAGGGAGGTGTATACTAATGATGGAATCATCACACAAAATATTTTTAATGCGGCTGTTCCAACCTCTATTGAAACAAAATAAAATACAGAGAAGTAATAATTTTGTGAATATTTAATAAGCCCACGTTATCTTCTTTGTCAAGGATATCAGATATAACTGTTTCATGATAACCTCGCAGGGATATAGTGGGTTAAAATGATGTGTGTCTGTTCTGTGAAAGAGAGCACGGATTATAGCCCAATTTTAACAGTATTGACTTTTTTACACTCTAGGGGGCGTAGCTCAAAATCTGTCTGGTAACCATACCCATTACGGGCCTGTTTTCGAACAAGGACATCTCAAGCTTTATCCTGATATGCCACACTAAATATCTAATAGGGTGAAAAATGGTGAAATCGGCCTGCGGAATTGAGGCAGTTTACATGTGTTTCAATGGGACTGGCATTTGGGGTGGTGAGACCATCAGTAGACACAAGGGGTTTGCATGTTCTGGTCCTTTCTTGACATATTTCAGCTGCTTGATAAAAAATCTGCAGCTTGATATCTATATTTTATTGAGTTTTACTATCGCTGTAACAATCTAAGTGTAATAGTTTTGATTAGAAAGTATATAATTGGTGAATAAATGTGATAACCATGTCTAGAAAAGACCAGAAGAGGCCGTGTTTTGGTGATATAAGTCATAGATGGAATGACTGGTTGGTAGTTTGATTGTCATATGGGCCCAAATGAAAATAAAAAATAGTGAATTTAAGTATGGATGCTACTAATAGCAGTCCATTCTAATATGTGTGGCATATTTCAACAACAATTTTCGAAATACAAGGTAACCATGACGACTTTGTGTGACGAAATAGAGGCGGGAATAGCCACTTCATTTAACTGTTTTATTCAATGCGACTTTCAAGGAAATCAGGCCGATTTTCATGATATCAATAATTATTCAAAGGGCTCCGAGGGCAACAGTTTTCAATATATTTGCCTAATTCAAAAACTATATTGTTCAGAACACCTTCAAGCATCATACCAGGCCGAAATAAAATAATCAAAGAAAATTATATCTCTACATATGGTCTCACCACCCTAAATAAGCCGAAATCCAGGGAGGTGTATACTAATGATGGAATCATCACACAAAATATTTTTAATGCGGCTGTTCCAACCTCTATTGAAACAAAATAAAATACAGAGAAGTAATAATTTTGTGAATATTTAATAAGCCCACGTTATCTTCTTTGTCAAGGATATCAGATATAACTGTTTCATGATAACCTCGCAGGGATATAGTGGGTTAAAATGATGTGTGTCTGTTCTGTGAAAGAGAGCACGGATTATAGCCCAATTTTAACAGTATTGACTTTTTTACACTCTAGGGGGCGTAGCTCAAAATCTGTCTGGTAACCATACCCATTACGGGCCTGTTTTCGAACAAGGACATCTCAAGCTTTATCCTGATATGCCACACTAAATATCTAATAGGGTGAAAAATGGTGAAATCGGCCTGCGGAATTGAGGCAGTTTACATGTGTTTCAATGGGACTGGCATTTGGGGTGGTGAGACCATCAGTAGACACAAGGGGTTTGCATGTTCTGGTCCTTTCTTGACATATTTCAGCTGCTTGATAAAAAATCTGCAGCTTGATATCTATATTTTATTGAGTTTTACTATCGCTGTAACAATCTAAGTGTAATAGTTTTGATTAGAAAGTATATAATTGGTGAATAAATGTGATAACCATGTCTAGAAAAGACCAGAAGAGGCCGTGTTTTGGTGATATAAGTCATAGATGGAATGACTGGTTGGTAGTTTGATTGTCATATGGGCCCAAATGAAAATAAAAAATAGTGAATTTAAGTATGGATGCTACTAATAGCAGTCCATTCTAATATGTGTGGCATATTTCAACAACAATTTTCGAAATACAAGGTAACCATGACGACTTTGTGTGACGAAATAGAGGCGGGAATAGCCACTTCATTTAACTGTTTTATTCAATGCGACTTTCAAGGAAATCAGGCCGATTTTCATGATATCAATAATTATTCAAAGGGCTCCGAGGGCAACAGTTTTCAATATATTTGCCTAATTCAAAAACTATATTGTTCAGAACACCTTCAAGCATCATACCAGGCCGAAATAAAATAATCAAAGAAAATTATATCTCTACATATGGTCTCACCACCCTAAATAAGCCGAAATCCAGGGAGGTGTATACTAATGATGGAATCATCACACAAAATATTTTTAATGCGGCTGTTCCAACCTCTATTGAAACAAAATAAAATACAGAGAAGTAATAATTTTGTGAATATTTAATAAGCCCACGTTATCTTCTTTGTCAAGGATATCAGATATAACTGTTTCATGATAACCTCGCAGGGATATAGTGGGTTAAAATGATGTGTGTCTGTTCTGTGAAAGAGAGCACGGATTATAGCCCAATTTTAACAGTATTGACTTTTTTACACTCTAGGGGGCGTAGCTCAAAATCTGTCTGGTAACCATACCCATTACGGGCCTGTTTTCGAACAAGGACATCTCAAGCTTTATCCTGATATGCCACACTAAATATCTAATAGGGTGAAAAATGGTGAAATCGGCCTGCGGAATTGAGGCAGTTTACATGTGTTTCAATGGGACTGGCATTTGGGGTGGTGAGACCATCAGTAGACACAAGGGGTTTGCATGTTCTGGTCCTTTCTTGACATATTTCAGCTGCTTGATAAAAAATCTGCAGCTTGATATCTATATTTTATTGAGTTTTACTATCGCTGTAACAATCTAAGTGTAATAGTTTTGATTAGAAAGTATATAATTGGTGAATAAATGTGATAACCATGTCTAGAAAAGACCAGAAGAGGCCGTGTTTTGGTGATATAAGTCATAGATGGAATGACTGGTTGGTAGTTTGATTGTCATATGGGCCCAAATGAAAATAAAAAATAGTGAATTTAAGTATGGATGCTACTAATAGCAGTCCATTCTAATATGTGTGGCATATTTCAACAACAATTTTCGAAATACAAGGTAACCATGACGACTTTGTGTGACGAAATAGAGGCGGGAATAGCCACTTCATTTAACTGTTTTATTCAATGCGACTTTCAAGGAAATCAGGCCGATTTTCATGATATCAATAATTATTCAAAGGGCTCCGAGGGCAACAGTTTTCAATATATTTGCCTAATTCAAAAACTATATTGTTCAGAACACCTTCAAGCATCATACCAGGCCGAAATAAAATAATCAAAGAAAATTATATCTCTACATATGGTCTCACCACCCTAAATAAGCCGAAATCCAGGGAGGTGTATACTAATGATGGAATCATCACACAAAATATTTTTAATGCGGCTGTTCCAACCTCTATTGAAACAAAATAAAATACAGAGAAGTAATAATTTTGTGAATATTTAATAAGCCCACGTTATCTTCTTTGTCAAGGATATCAGATATAACTGTTTCATGATAACCTCGCAGGGATATAGTGGGTTAAAATGATGTGTGTCTGTTCTGTGAAAGAGAGCACGGATTATAGCCCAATTTTAACAGTATTGACTTTTTTACACTCTAGGGGGCGTAGCTCAAAATCTGTCTGGTAACCATACCCATTACGGGCCTGTTTTCGAACAAGGACATCTCAAGCTTTATCCTGATATGCCACACTAAATATCTAATAGGGTGAAAAATGGTGAAATCGGCCTGCGGAATTGAGGCAGTTTACATGTGTTTCAATGGGACTGGCATTTGGGGTGGTGAGACCATATGTCTCGATTGATATGAGCAAGCATGCCAGACTGGCACCTTTGAGCATTTTTACTTATCACTGAAAATTAAAAATAGCCGCCGTCAACTCATAGAAAATCGACGTAGATCTATAAACTGCGTGTGTGGTAGAAATGTGGGTGTCAAAGCTGAAAATTGGCCTGAGTATCCCAAAATATTCATATATCGCTCTCCTAAAATTTCCCTTGAATTCTATATCGCCTTTGGCAGAAAAACGGCAAAAATCCAAGATGGCCGCCCGCGGACATATTGAATTTTTTTTTAAACTAGTACCGGTAATCCTATAATCGAGTGTGATATGTCATTTCTGACTATTTTTGGGGCGTGGAACCCACTTCTGGACCTCAAGTTACAATTATAGGCCACACGAAGGTCAAAACATGATCACAATCCGTTATAGATCCGTTATAGTGAAACACATTTTTAATAGTGGTTCAATAGTTACATGTGAGGTGACCATCTTTGTAGCGCTAGTATCAATAATGTCATTCTAGGCATCAACTATTTGATAAATATTAGATGTAATGTGTCACTTTAGGTGAATTTGGTGACTGTGAATCTATTTGAGGGCATAAAAGTAGGCTACAATGGGAGTCCTCAGGATCTTTCAAATCAAAACTTGATGTAGATAAAATTAGGACTCTGCTAGTGGATAGAATGAAAATATGAGTATAATCGTTTCTCAGCGTTTCGTCTAGCCTTTCTAGCAGGGCGATGCGCCACGCTATCCTTCATGAGCGCCATATTGCCCATTATCTCTCGAAAAGGCGCCATGCCCCTATCAACTTTTATCACGTCCAACCCAAACCTACCCTGGTCATTGTGACTCAATAAACACCTTCATAACGATTATACTTGGCATTCACACCTATGATGTAGCCTAACTAACGCCTGGTGTAGTGGAGGTGTGTTCACAGTGGTCGTCACTGGCGGTGTTTACACAAGTAACTGATTACCTTCTAGGTGGTGATTAATGTCTTAGTAGGTGCCCGGCGGCATGACTATGTGCCCTCAATGATAGGTGCCCCTTCTAAATCCAAGATGGAGCACTGGCTTCTTATGGTTTCATATGTTCGGAATGCAATACCATGCAATAGTATTTTATTGATTAATACTTGATAAACTGTTGCCTACAATATGTTCGCTCCTTTAGAGGCATGTAGCCTACGTACCATCATCACATTCTCCTTTATTGTGCTT
This sequence comes from Flabesymbios commensalis, assembly GCA_964017125.1. Taxonomy (NCBI): domain Eukaryota; kingdom Metazoa; phylum Annelida; class Polychaeta; order Terebellida; family Flabelligeridae; genus Flabesymbios; species Flabesymbios commensalis. The sequence continues at coordinate 57,419,984 of OZ024915.1, forward strand.
GCTGGGACCGTTCAGTTGCGACGCTGGGAAAGCGGTAAACAAATACAGTAGACTCCCGCCAATGCGGTCAAGTACGGGCCAGAATATTTTGACCGTAATAGCGGTCCGACCGCATTAGTGATCGGACAATAAATTACAACTCGACCTGCTATTTGATATAAAATCAATTATGTATATATGCTCCAAATACTGAATGAATAATAACAATAATAAATATGTTCAAAGCTAGTGCAGCTATTTTTATTTAGTGCAAAGTTAAAACTGATTATATAATTATGCACAATTAAATTAAAAGAAGTATTTTGATAAAACCATATTTTTTTCGAAATGAATGTCACAGAACAGCTTACTGCAGTTGGAGAAATGAATTGATGGAGGATTGTTGACCGGTGGATTTTTTGTCACAGGAGAAACTTGTAATTAATCCTCAATATTGAATATAGAATGTAGAATGTCATCTAGGCAACGTTCTGCTGTAAAGTCTTTGAGAACAGACACCGCAGCCATAGTCTCATGAAATGAGTATTTTTTAATCACTGACATACTGTCACTAGTATCATCATCATCATCATCATCAGTCTCTACAGCTAGTTGACGATGAGATTTGCCAGAACTAGCTTTGATAAGTCTTATTCTATCCCTTAGGGGAAGTTCTCTACGCTTACGCGCAGACATGATTAAAGTGTTGTTATGTGCAGCATAAAAATTAATGATTGAATAATTTTTCACTTTGAAAAGCGTATTCTTATATCGCCCGTGAGCCCTCTTCATGGCTTCTCAATGTTTATTTGTCACCGTGATGGAGCAGCTACTCCATTGTTGAGATGTCATTTTCGTGCAGTTAAAATTTACTTGAGGTTATAGAGCTAATCGTGAATGGTAAATGGGAATGCAAGTTCAAAGAAGTGTTCCGATAAGAAACTAACAGCCCCCACCATTGTCTACTTTTTCGCTCTCGCTCGAGAGGGTTAATGATCCGATGAGTCTGCATTCGCACCTGTCGACGTGTCGCGACAGGTGCGAATGCAGACTCATCGGATCATTAACCCTCTGCGTCCCGATATAAAGAAAATTCTACGTCTATTATTTGTATTAACACTTAACATGTAATGATAATTACATGAAATTTTGTGAATTGTGAAATCTATGTAGACACCATCTTAAATGCAAAGTTTTGAGTTGTATAATTACGCCATTCCCACGTATTTAATTATTATTTACAACGGTCTTTATTATCACGGGCGGTTTAACCAACGCTGATTTAACCTCTTGAGTGCCAGGCCTATTGTGCTACCCTGTGCCACGCAACATAAGGCCAATACTGTTTTAGGGCAACCATCTTCCATGTGAAATATCTTTGCCTACAGGTAATGGGCCCACACCTGGTTACAAACTGACTTGGGTTGGGGTGAGACTTTACAGGGGTACTACCCCAAGGTCAGGTCAAGGTCGTATCAAGGTCATTTGAAGGTCTAACGAGCTAAAATATTGAATTAAAAACTTTTTTCCAGTTTTGTTGTTGCAAGAAAGTGTTCCACAGAGCTGCAGTTGACATATTGTGACTGGGAAGCCTTCCAACACGCATCATAGGGGGGGTGGGGGGGGTACAGTGACTATTATGTAGCTTGGAGGGGTAATACCCCACTCTTATATCACCCGTCCCCTCTTATATCATTTCAAGGGCAAAACTGATACATTATTGAATAAAAACACTTTTCACAGTTTCCATGTATTTTCTGGTTATTTGTGGCCATATTGTTTTGGACCTTCATATTACATTGAAACGTAAAAATTACCATTCCGATGAATTCAATGTATTCAAATTAGTCAAAAATGAGGTATTACACAATATTCTAGGGCTATCCAGTGAAAAGTTAAAAATTCAAGATGGCCGCGACGGCAACCATATTGTTTTCGACCTCTAGATGACCTTGAATCGTAAAAATATACCAATGGAATCAGTGAACTCAAATTAGTCAAAAATGAGGTATTACATAATATTCTAGGGATATTCTGTCAATGTTAAAAATTCAAGATGGTCGACGGAAGCCATTTTGAATTTATGCAAATAAGCATATCAAGGAGAAAAAGTGTGTCACGTGATCGCTGTGTGATCATGTGATCAATGCGGTGATCATGTGACGCTGAACACGGAATCCCCGGGAATTCCCCACCCTCCACTCTGAGGCAGACACAAATGAATTAGGGGGCCTACTCGTGCCAGGGGGGCCATTGGTAAATACCTGACAAATGACGACTTAAGTCGTCATCGCGGCACTGGGGAGCGACAAAAGTATGACGACTTGTCGTCATAGTGGCAATCAAGAGGTTAATGTTGGCCAACCGTCTGCGATGACGGTCCATCATTACCTCAGCACTGCATGTAGCGAGACGCTTTATCAAGAAATAATCTGGTATACACCGAACGCAGTTAGCTTCCTAACATAACATATAATTTTTTAATTAATCACTACTGCATTATTTGGCGGTTAATACCAACTTGTAATAAATTATTTTTAAAATGGTGTTGTGCTTGTATTATCTAATATGTTTAATTATAAATGCCTATGGACGATACCAGATAATTAACGCTTGAAATAAAATAGTTACTGCAGCACACAGACAGTGTATGACCAGAAGTAGCGGGACGCTTTATGAACAAACAATTAACCCTTAAACTTCTATATTACTAGCGCAGATAATTTTTAATATAACAAATAATTTTTAAAATGATCACTATTGCATTATCTGTTGGTTTATACCACCTTTTCATAAATGTATTTTTAAAATTGTATCGTGCTTGCATTAGTTACCATGTTTAATTATGCTTATTGACGATACCAGCTGATATACGCATGAAATAAAAAGTTACTCTAGCACGCAGACATTGCATGACCAGAAGTAGCGGGACGCTTTATCAACAAACAATTAACCCTTGAACTTCTATATAACTAACTGATCAATCGCATATTTTATTGTTGAACATTTAATTTTATTTTCCACATAGCAATGTGTGATTTGATGTTATCGTCACCAAATGATAATGAAGTTATTTGCCATATTAGTAATTTACGTACGCATTGTACATGTGTGGAAAACATAGGTGACAGTTTTTCAATATAAAAATACCCTATCAAAATGATCATAACGATATATTGAAAAGACCCATTTGACCGTAATGACGAGATAGAATTTGCCGTTTTGCCACAAAATTTTGACCGTAGTCCGGAATGGTGGTCTGACCGCATTGGTGATCGCCTTCGATATGGCTTTGACTGAGAACGAATTCGGGTCGAAAAAAATCGACCGCAATGACGATCTGACCGCATTAGTGATCTGACCGGAAGGTGAGAGTCTACTGTATTGGTTATACTTTGTTGTCTTCCGGCAGCGCTTCCAGTGGGGTAATAAGGATTTGGATGCCACCTTAGCAGATCCATAGGGAGTTGTTACGTTTGTTGCATGCTGCATGGCATGGTACTTAATCAATTAGTCTACAACAACCATCCAAGCGTATATGCAGCCTCCATGAGTCCGGTCATACTCCTTCAGCGGATTCCAAGAAACCTTCGTTGATATGGTCTCAGTATAAATCACTATTAAATTTATATCCTACTTTGGGTTTCTAAAAGGTGAAATCGCCACAGGTTGAAGACGTATATTCGTGAAGGTTTTGTAATGAAATCAGCGAACAGTTGGAATATTTCTTGTTTCACAAAAGGCCACAAATAGTTTTTTAAAAAGGGGAAAAATGTAAAGTCAGATTAGATAACACTACGTTCGCAAGAGGAAGGTGTCCTACAAGGAAGCATTGTGTCGCCAAATATATTTACAAAAAAAGTTAACACGTCAATGCTTTACCAGCAAGCATCTAAAATCATTTATATCTAGACGACTTTGCTATTTATTTGTAATACAGCAACATGAACAGGCCTGCAAGTAGTCACTTGTGAAAGTATGTTCTTCCTCAAAAATGTGGGGTGTACATTTATCTAGGAAAAGTAACTTACACACTGGACACTGTCCATATGGACAACCACTCCCTGTTGAATAAAATGTCAAATTCCTCAGTATTTTTTCGGGGAGTAAGGTAAATTGTATACCGCACATTACATATATCATTGAGAGAAGTATAGAAATCATGATCAGATTATATCTCTTGCAATTTAAATCCAGCAAGGACTAGAGTGGTGACAGGATAACCCTACTAAGAGTAGGCCTATGCTAGTCATAATTCAGATCCAAACTGTATTGTGCATGGATCGGCTAGACGATTTTACCTGGATGTAGTGGATCTGATCGCCAACCAAGATTTGAGATTGTGCTCATAGGTATTTAGAACCTCTCCTATTTAAATTTTTAAAGTGAAGACTGACGAACACTTATTTCATCGATATGTCATTTCTGACTATATTTGGGGCGTGAAACCCACTTCTGGACCTCAAGTTACAATTATAGGCCACACGAAGGTCAAAACATGATCACAATACGTTATAGTGAAACACATTTTTAATAGTCACCAAGCCAGAGTCCCTAAGCAGGCGCTGATCGGATCATTCAGGTTTGAAGGAAGGGGGTTGCGGGGGGTCTGTAGATGCTCACAGGCGCATTTTCGCATAGATAGGCCAGTCAAGGGGAGGGGGGGGGGTGGGTGCAACCGCCAAAGCCTCCCCCCGGTGATCCGCCCCTGCCAAGTTAAAACACGTGTTTTCTGGACCTGCAAAAATTACATTGGTTTAGGTAAGCCTAATTATGTAGCTTGGAGGGGTAATACCCCACTCTTATATCACCCGTCCCCTCTTATATCATTTCAAGGGCAAAACTGATACATTATTGAATAAAAACACTTTTCACAGTTTCCATGTATTTTCTGGTTATTTGTGGCCATATTGTTTTGGACCTTCATATTACATTGAAACGTAAAAATTACCATTCCGATGAATTCAATGTATTCAAATTAGTCAAAAATGAGGTATTACACAATATTCTAGGGCTATCCAGTGAAAAGTTAAAAATTCAAGATGGCCGCGACGGCAACCATATTGTTTTCGACCTCTAGATGACCTTGAATCGTAAAAATATACCAATGGAATCAGTGAACTCAAATTAGTCAAAAATGAGGTATTACATAATATTCTAGGGATATTCTGTCAATGTTAAAAATTCAAGATGGTCGACGGAAGCCATTTTGAATTTATGCAAATAAGCATATCAAGGAGAAAAAGTGTGTCACGTGATCGCTGTGTGATCATGTGATCAATGCGGTGATCATGTGACGCTGAACACGGAATCCCCGGGAATTCCCCACCCTCCACTCTGAGGCAGACACAAATGAATTAGGGGGCCTACTCGTGCCAGGGGGGCCATTGGTAAATACCTGACAAATGACGACTTAAGTCGTCATCGCGGCACTGGGGAGCGACAAAAGTATGACGACTTGTCGTCATAGTGGCAATCAAGAGGTTAATGTTGGCCAACCGTCTGCGATGACGGTCCATCATTACCTCAGCACTGCATGTAGCGAGACGCTTTATCAAGAAATAATCTGGTATACACCGAACGCAGTTAGCTTCCTAACATAACATATAATTTTTTAATTAATCACTACTGCATTATTTGGCGGTTAATACCAACTTGTAATAAATTATTTTTAAAATGGTGTTGTGCTTGTATTATCTAATATGTTTAATTATAAATGCCTATGGACGATACCAGATAATTAACGCTTGAAATAAAATAGTTACTGCAGCACACAGACAGTGTATGACCAGAAGTAGCGGGACGCTTTATGAACAAACAATTAACCCTTAAACTTCTATATTACTAGCGCAGATAATTTTTAATATAACAAATAATTTTTAAAATGATCACTATTGCATTATCTGTTGGTTTATACCACCTTTTCATAAATGTATTTTTAAAATTGTATCGTGCTTGCATTAGTTACCATGTTTAATTATGCTTATTGACGATACCAGCTGATATACGCATGAAATAAAAAGTTACTCTAGCACGCAGACATTGCATGACCAGAAGTAGCGGGACGCTTTATCAACAAACAATTAACCCTTGAACTTCTATATAACTAACTGATCAATCGCATATTTTATTGTTGAACATTTAATTTTATTTTCCACATAGCAATGTGTGATTTGATGTTATCGTCACCAAATGATAATGAAGTTATTTGCCATATTAGTAATTTACGTACGCATTGTACATGTGTGGAAAACATAGGTGACAGTTTTTCAATATAAAAATACCCTATCAAAATGATCATAACGATATATTGAAAAGACCCATTTGACCGTAATGACGAGATAGAATTTGCCGTTTTGCCACAAAATTTTGACCGTAGTCCGGAATGGTGGTCTGACCGCATTGGTGATCGCCTTCGATATGGCTTTGACTGAGAACGAATTCGGGTCGAAAAAAATCGACCGCAATGACGATCTGACCGCATTAGTGATCTGACCGGAAGGTGAGAGTCTACTGTATTGGTTATACTTTGTTGTCTTCCGGCAGCGCTTCCAGTGGGGTAATAAGGATTTGGATGCCACCTTAGCAGATCCATAGGGAGTTGTTACGTTTGTTGCATGCTGCATGGCATGGTACTTAATCAATTAGTCTACAACAACCATCCAAGCGTATATGCAGCCTCCATGAGTCCGGTCATACTCCTTCAGCGGATTCCAAGAAACCTTCGTTGATATGGTCTCAGTATAAATCACTATTAAATTTATATCCTACTTTGGGTTTCTAAAAGGTGAAATCGCCACAGGTTGAAGACGTATATTCGTGAAGGTTTTGTAATGAAATCAGCGAACAGTTGGAATATTTCTTGTTTCACAAAAGGCCACAAATAGTTTTTTAAAAAGGGGAAAAATGTAAAGTCAGATTAGATAACACTACGTTCGCAAGAGGAAGGTGTCCTACAAGGAAGCATTGTGTCGCCAAATATATTTACAAAAAAAGTTAACACGTCAATGCTTTACCAGCAAGCATCTAAAATCATTTATATCTAGACGACTTTGCTATTTATTTGTAATACAGCAACATGAACAGGCCTGCAAGTAGTCACTTGTGAAAGTATGTTCTTCCTCAAAAATGTGGGGTGTACATTTATCTAGGAAAAGTAACTTACACACTGGACACTGTCCATATGGACAACCACTCCCTGTTGAATAAAATGTCAAATTCCTCAGTATTTTTTCGGGGAGTAAGGTAAATTGTATACCGCACATTACATATATCATTGAGAGAAGTATAGAAATCATGATCAGATTATATCTCTTGCAATTTAAATCCAGCAAGGACTAGAGTGGTGACAGGATAACCCTACTAAGAGTAGGCCTATGCTAGTCATAATTCAGATCCAAACTGTATTGTGCATGGATCGGCTAGACGATTTTACCTGGATGTAGTGGATCTGATCGCCAACCAAGATTTGAGATTGTGCTCATAGGTATTTAGAACCTCTCCTATTTAAATTTTTAAAGTGAAGACTGACGAACACTTATTTCATCGATATGTCATTTCTGACTATATTTGGGGCGTGAAACCCACTTCTGGACCTCAAGTTACAATTATAGGCCACACGAAGGTCAAAACATGATCACAATACGTTATAGTGAAACACATTTTTAATAGTCACCAAGCCAGAGTCCCTAAGCAGGCGCTGATCGGATCATTCAGGTTTGAAGGAAGGGGGTTGCGGGGGGTCTGTAGATGCTCACAGGCGCATTTTCGCATAGATAGGCCAGTCAAGGGGAGGGGGGGGGGGGGAGGGTGCAACCGCCAAAGCCTCCCCCCGGTGATCCGCCCCTGCCAAGTTAAAACACGTGTTTTCTGGACCTGCAAAAATTACATTGGTTTAGGTAAGCCTAATTCCGTGGACACAATGCTCTAAGTATTATTCTATGATGAAATCTCATGTCCTGAGCAGTCATGCTCACAATTTTTCTAACAGCTACATATATTATTTCAGTAAATTTTCTGAACATACATTAATAAAAAATATGTTTAGGCGTAGTTTTGGGATGACTTTGGCCCAAATAAAAAATTGGATAGCTTTGGCTTGAAATGCCTAAGAACATTTAAATTTCCTTAAAATAATGTATTTAAATTTCAAAATGTTTACGTCAGATGGTTAGGTTATTTTTCAGCAATATATCTCTGTTTAAAATCACTGTTTAATATTTTGGACCAAAGTCAGGCGCGCCTGCAAGATTTGTGTCCATGGTACGCAGATATGAGGACGATAAGGGGGTGGAGAGGTGACCTCAATTTTACGGTAGAAAGTCAAACCAAACAATGGATAAATGTTATGTACAGTACAATTTAATCATGATTTGGATCTATATCACTTTATTTATAATTCTTTATTTATAATTATAATCGGTAAAAAAAATAATACATGTACATATATTTTAGATAATTGTTGAAATTATAGTCTTGAGATTATCTTGAAATTATTGTCTTCAGATTCGCTCGGATCGTAGCCTGAAGATTTAACCCCAGGAGAAGTGACATTATTTTCACAAGTTTACACCCTTTGTCTCCCGTGGATATTTCTTAATAGATTAAATGGTTTGATTATCCATAGGATGAAAACCCACGCAAAAAAAATAATTAAAGCACAAAAATAATGAATAAAGTGAAAAAATTTGATAAAGGGAAAATGAATGAATGGGGTGTTAGGCCACATATTTTGTGCTTATATAGGCTTGGCTGGGCCAGGAAAACCTCCTAAAAATGACATGACATGCCATCTATACACAGGACTCAAAATTCGTCCTCTGGCAGTCTGATGCCGAGCACGCTACCTCTCAGTCACGGAGGATCTCCACAATATTGAATCATGATAAAGCCAATAAACATGATAGAGTCAAAAAACTGAATAATTGAAAAAGTATACAAAATCAAGATAGAATATTTATTAATTTCACTGTAATAATTAAAAGAAGATTTTTGCGAGCTCACAAATCATTTTTTACAAAAAAAATATAATTATAAAAAAATTAATTGTTTGAAAGTGTTTTTTTAAAGAGGGATAGCTAAAATATATATGTGCATATAACAGTGATGCAACTAAACTCGAAGTTTACAACAAATAGAAATGTAACTGCTTATGCTAAATATGTTCAAGCGTGTTCAACAAAGCAGAGAATGTATTTAGTTCAAGTGTATCGACGGCTTGTGTGTGGCGTATACACAATATGAACTGCTCCATCAAGAAAGTGTGACTACCGTTGTGATTATGAATGAGTGGAACCCTAGCACCAGAAGCGTGATCATGGCGTCGTAGCTCATTGTTCCTAAGCTGCTTTTCCCCTTATTAATTCTTCATTAATATATACTGCTTATTGACAGATGTCTGGCAGGCAAGAAGGCAAGGGAGTCGGCAAATGAAGCATTTTAAAATGTCATAATTATAATTCAGTTGCGCCTTTGGCGAATAAAGGTACGCGGTGATCTAACTGAGGTGCTGATTATGATAGTGTGGAAAAGGTAAAAAAAATATATATAATAATAGGCCTACTCACCGCGCCATGAAGGTATACGTGATATCTGATATAAGGCTTAGAATTAAAGGCTTAGAATTATATCATGAATGATAACAGGCCTTTCTAAGTTACTTCTGTGGCGCGATATCACAATAGTGCGTACTACCACGTAATATACAGATACAGATATCTCGACCAATTGAATGATGGAACCCTGATAGAAAAGTATTTTGACTATTTACTGAAAAGGTATGAAAAATAGGTGAAATTAGGGGTTAAAATACCAACTTAAAGCTCTCTTGTGCATTTTGCAAAGATCGGACTGAGAATATGTTACATCCACGTGAAAGCCTGTGATAGTAGCTTTCTGATGATATCAAATATATTGATAAAGCTCAAAATTTCACTACTCAGTGGGCGGAAATGTTATATGCTAGATTTTTCCAAATCGGAAAAAAATGGTGCATAGGTCATATACAATTTTGGCCATATTTCAGTAAAGCAGCGGCAGTTTACTAGATCAACATCAAATCCATGGACTGGTGATCGGCGAGGCCCGGTCCAGGCTGAGGGTAGAAGGCTCCAATACCAGCCTTAGACCTAATAGCCCATGAGAATGCCTGGCATCTAACATGTCAAATAATTGCGCGTGCACCATAGATACATGTATTCATCATTGAAAGAACACAGTTTATCATGAGTGGTTGCAGGTTTTACGACCGGCCGGCGGCCGGTACTATTAAAGCTATAAGCCACTCTATGTACGTTTCTGGTTTTATTTGTACCCTAGTTGCATCTATCTCTGTAATTAGCGTGGTGCATTCTGGGTACAGGTTTTTCTTTTCATACACAGTTGACTACTCCTTTTAAGTTTATTTTGCCTGAGTTTGTGTACTATTTAGGGGAAAGCGGGGTGCTGTGTGTGGGAAACGGTTGACATTTCTGTACACCAGTCCTTAAAACATGTCGAATATAATGTTTCAGGTCCTTAGGTTAAGTACTTTTGTCTTCAACAAGTGTTCAGAAATAATAATATTCACGATTTTATTTGTGGTTAAGTCTATAATAAGACCTTAAAGGGTTCTGGTTGGAATATGTTGGCCCAGAATCGCAGATTTGTTGTTGAGCCATCGTCAGACAAGTTGGATCAACATTGAAGCAGCATTGGTTAGCCGTCCAGTGATTACTGCAGACGCTGGTGTAGAAGAATCATGTGTTCAGTCAGTGTTGGAGTGGTGTTGAGCCAGCGTCGTACACAATTGACCGGCATTGAACCAGCAATGGGCTGCGACTCTGGCCCACCATTGAACAGAAATTGGGTGGGTAGGTATACATCGTGTGTATCGTATCACAGACCTCTAGATATGGACTATCAACTGGCACGAGATCGTCGTGAACTTATGGCGCGCATGCGTGGCTAGGAAAAGGGATAACTGATTTCTGATCTACCTTTCCTGCTGTCAATATATGGTTTTCATCGGCTCGATAGGCGAGTAATTTGGGCCATTTTGTCACTATAATTTAAATAACTGAACCAACTCACTGTTCAAAATAATGAATTTTTTTATGCTTATGCTAAATATATAGGCCTACATTAAAAACAATGACAATTGAGGTTTACAATTTAAATTAGACGCCAAAGTGAAGCTGTTTCAAACTTGACTGTAGTGTATATACTAAGCCAACATGTCAATAGACCTTAATTCGGACAATTGTCATATTGAATTGAATACATGTATAGACCCCACATGTGCACTGAACGATAGCACATTTTCACGGGAGAAGGATATTTTATATGCTTGGATGTTTTATTCTTGTTGTAATATTTAAATACTTTTGAAGCAGAAGGAACTATTATAATTTATTCATTTATCGAATACATTTGTTACGATTTGAAATATATTGATGTTAATCATTAATTTGACTGTGAGTGAAATTGTGATCAACACAATGTTAAAATGTTAACATACCCAAGAATAATGATAAAAAAGCACATGGTTGACTGTCTACAGCGGAAGTAAAATATCCCTTCTCTCGCCAATTCTCACAGACTAGACGGAAGCTCCCACACATGAATCAGTGTCGTGAGATTTCAAGTAGTAGTCCATGGCTAGAGGTCTATGATCGTATAGACACGCGCAGCACGATTCACTGGCAAGTATCTAATGGATGTTGGCCAGAACCGGCGATGGTGGTGGAATGAATAGACATTGAAGTTATATATTTTAATTTATCTCCTTGGTCCTTTCCTTAATTACATCCTGGACATTTAGGATTCTTGCCCATGAGGAAGACCAACACAGTTATCGGGCGGGGGCCCAAGGGTAGTGGTTAGCATCGCTGCCTTTCACGCCAGAGTTCGGGGTTCGGTTCCCGGTCTCGGCGGTTTGAAAGAAACAAAAAATGTTTCTTCCCCATCCACGTGTGAAAGTCAATATTGTGGGGAGCCGCCGTGACCGAGAGGTAGTGTGCTCGGCCTCAGACCGCCAGGGCTCGAATTTCGAATCCTGTGTCTGGAGGACAGTGTCATCTCAATCATCTCACCATCCTCAGGAGGTTCTCCTGGCCCAGTTTAGCCTATATGTGCACAAAGGTGGCCTAAAGCCCGAATCATTTCATTTTTATTTCAACACAGTTATCTATACAAAAGATTTAAGCCGATTTTTTGTCCATAGCACTCATACAACCTAAAGCCGAGCCTCTTTCTAGTTTTAAGATAAATTTGTTTGCATGCCTATTTGACGGATATTATATAGTAGATTTTAGGGATTGTATTAACTTGATTAATAAAAGATAATTCTCTAAAGTAGCCCCGAGGGTCAAGATAACTAACAATTGAAGTGGAAATTTCTTAGCTTTTATGGGCACGTATAGATCAGGGCACGTAGGCCAGATCGGGCTCCCTGGGGTAGGCCTAAGTGCCCGAATATGAGCACCTCAAGAAAGGAGAACAGCCATCAGTAACTTTAATATATTATCTGGACATGTTAAATTGATGTAGCTAGACCTATATAATATCATATACATACTCTTGACCCAAAAATTGTTGTTGTTTTTTGTTTCCATGCAAGTATAAAAATATAAAACAAAAATAATATTTGTGCTAACTGAGTCATATATTTTAATCAAAAAGTAAAAGTAGAGAACGGGAGATTCTCATTAAGACTGAATTGTCGCTGGCGTGGAAGCCACCCAAAATATATATATAAAAAAACAAGAAATACAAAAAATTTAACATAGACGAATCTAACACAATTGAATAAATTAGATAATCAAGTAAAACATAGATAATTGAGTAAAATAAGGCCTATTAGTTATATAATGACTGTCAATATTATGTATATACACAAAATCAGATAAATGTAATAAAAACGAAGATAACATACTATATTATCAAGTGAAAATATAATCAGTGTAGTATCACAGCAAAAACACATGAGCAAGTACATATAATATACGAGCACTTGAAGATTCTATTATAAGCATAATAATAAAAAAAACTGAAATTGCATTATTCCCACGGCAAGGTCAGGCATCTCGATATTGCAAGTCTGAAGTTAGAAGGCCAGCCCTGCTGTGCGCAAAATGCAATATTGTAGTTATTTGAAGAACATAATTACAATAAACTAACATCTAACTATTTTTAATGCAAGAAAAACATTGGTGTATATTACACGCTTCATTATATCTATCTAAAAATATGTTTTTACAATATAAAATTATACCTGCAAACGATTGGGTGGATATATATTTTTTTTATTTCGAGTGGGCAGCAGTTTACAAAGTGTGGGATACCATACGAAAGATATATTTTAGCAAATTCATGTTTTATTTTAAATGTCCTTAAATATTGAGTTCTCGTATTGTAACGGTGGCTGCTGGAGTAAGAAAAAAGGCTTTTTATCACTAACATAGTTGTGATAAAATTTTAGCTGCTGTAATTCAAATATGTATTTTATTTTTAGCAGATTTAATTTTTTGCATAATGGATCAGTGTGTGCTAATTTTCTAAATATGTACTTCGTGTAATAATCCGAAAAAGTTTTTTGCAAATTAAATATTTGTGTATTTTTATACCCCACGCCATCAATGCATAATTATATTAAACTTTTTAACGCTGATCTCATGGCACACTTGCATCCCCACCGCTGAAAAATCTAAATATTTTGTAATGACAGATTTGTCTGAAGACACCACCAGGATCTTAGCTTATGAGCAAATAATAACATGAGAAGGAGTTGTGCTTTACTGGTGCATAATACCAAGGTCATATTAATGTCACATCAAGGTCATTTGAAGTTCAAACTCGCCAAAAATATTAAAAATACCAACTTTTCATCAATTTCAATATTGTTGGTGGTGCAGTATCTACTAGAAAAAACTGATGATTCTTGGTCGGTATCATTTCAACACTAATTTTTTAGGAAATCTATACAGTGCTGGTATTGGGAGAAGTAATACCCCCATGTTTGCTGTTATTACACCTCCTTCACCAAAGCTCAATTGAACAAGCAAAATTACAATTATGCAGCAGCGTGTAGCATCAGCTTGACTTCCACCGCAAAAGATTGCTAGGCCTATATAATTGGGTATGGAGGTTGACATGAGTTGAGGTTGTGCTTTACTGTATGGAGACCGCCCAAAAGAAACATGAAGGTTATAGCAAGGTCATGTAGAATGTCAGGTTTATCAGTTTATGGGTGATGTGTACTAACTGCGGAATGATTAGGTATGCAACCAATGCAATCCGCACTGCTGCGATATCTGTCATCTAAGTATTAATATAGCATTTTAAGCATACTGATGATGCAAAAGGAAGGTATCGTTTTATTGTATTCATTGATAACAAAAATGTATGGTTTGGTGAAAAAACTATTGAGAACGTTATGATAATTTTATTGATTTTATGGCGGCCATTTTGAATTTCTCGTTTTTAAAGTATCCCTTTAAAATTACAGCTCTACATCGGCCCAGATATTAATATAGGGTGATATTCATGCACAATCTAAAGAGAAAACTGTTATCAGCCAAAAAAAGGTTACCCTCATAATTGCCAGACCATATTGATTTTACAGACAAAATACTAAAAAAAAACACTTTGCCCCGAGATATCACGGGATCCACGTCAACAGGATATTTGTGTACCTCGAGCTATCTCGGGACCCACGCAATAGGGTTAATATAAGGGACTTGTAGTACAAAAGTAAAAATATATCGGTCCACGTTAAATATTTGTTTAGAACTATACTGAAAAAAATAAAAAATCCTACTCTTTTATTTGCAGTATTTTCTATAAGTAGTATGGGATTTCTATTTTTGTTAGAGCTTCAAAAAATTTCACACGTCGTTTTTCCAATATTTAAAGATAGTTTGTTAAGTTTTAGCTAGAGGCATAGTTTATCTAGTTCGTTTTTGTTTTCACTCGCACTTAAAGTTTCTGTTTTACTTTCTAATGACGTATCGTCAGCAAAAAGTATAAAATGAAATAAATTTGAAACATTTGCTACGTCAGTAACATAAATTAGAAATAAAAGTGGATCTAATATAGAGCCTTGAGGAACACCCGTACGAATTGTCATAAGTTCAGAGTCTATCTCGCTAAATTGCATATATTGTTTTCTATTAGTTAAATAATTTTGAAGCAAAGTGAAAGATGAATCTGCTAGACCATAGTGATTTAGTTTCTGAATTAAAATTGTAGTATCTAATGTGTCGAAAGCTTTAGAAAGATCAATGAAAATTCCTACGGGTGTTTGTCCAGTATCCATTGAAATTAAAACTCTCTATTAGTTCCAGAGTCACATACTCTGTTGAATGAAATTTTCTGAACCCGTACTGGCTTGTATAAATTAGATTATTATACAAGCCAGTACGGATTCAGAAAAGTGTACGTACGTTTTTAGTTCTACTTTAAGATAATAAATGACATTTAGTGCAATAAGGCATTTTGACAATAATTAGTGTAGAACTCACTGTGACACCACTTCACGGGCCAGCAAACTGTCACCTAGAAAATAAAAACGAAAATAAATACTTGGTTTATTAGTATGCACATCCAAATTCTCAAACGTATACACGTCCAAATTCCCACACGTATACACGTCTGAGGGTTGGAATGAATAGTATAATATTGTACACTGTCTCAGAAAATAATTCCTAATTATTAGGATTGCTTTGCCAACGAGTTCAAACTTCCCAATCCTGCATCATGCATCTGTCAAGCAGGTACATTTATATCGATGATGCAATATAGATGCTCACTAAAACATTATTTTTTCTATTTTACGATTTATTATTTGGGAGCATTGGTATAAACATTTCACATATTTTACGCCGTGGTGCTATGTAATAATAAACCGGTCGCAACTAAATCATCAGTGAAACAGGGAAAATAATAGTTTTATATTGGCGGCCAAGAATTATTCTATCGCAGACAGAGAGGGTAAATCTACTAATAGTAATCTACATTGAACAGCAGCTGTTTTAAATCAAATAACAATAATTTGCATTTGTCAGGTTCGGGGATAATTTATTTGAAGACACTTTTGAGCTTCATCAAATAATAATTACAGATATTTGTCCTCGTAATCATGGTCTCTTATAAAAATACAAATTATTGAAGACCAACACTTTTCGAGCTTAATTAATTAATTACAGATACTTGCACTCAAACTCATAATAATTTAACTTTCACAAAATAAATTTGCGTCATCATGCAAATATAAACAATTATTGATACATTCCCCATGTCATTTAATATATACAAGAATAATATTGGTATTATTACCACCATATGGAACATCATATTACGATGTTAGAGGAGATTCTCATTACAATAAAAGACATATTAATTATTTTGATCTTTCTTTTAAATGACTGGTCAACCATGCAATAACTATATAATATTGTTTTACCCGGTCTATGATCACTGTGTCGAAAGCCTTCACCAAACTTACGATTAGATCATCTCTACAGACAATCCAGCCGATTGTTCAAAAAGTGTATATTTGAAAAATTTTGAAGCGTAGAAACTGGTCTATGGTAACTAAATATTGTTTTTCCGTTCTGATTGAAAATCGGAATTATCTTTATTAGTTTTATTCGTTTGGGATTTTTAATTATTTCAAAATAAACAATATAGGCCTAGCTATGCAACGAAAAGTTGCACACCACTCCATTTTATTTGACCTTGAATTAAAAAAAACGTACACATCGCGGTAACATGATCCAGTAAATTATTTGTCGAACATTGATCCATCCCTTTTCTAGTACATTCAGCCGATGTTTTGTCCACGTTTACCTTTTTTTTCGTCATGTCTAATTTAGATTGATATATTTGATTATTACACTTAAACTACGATGGTGGAGCTGTTGGTCGGGAATTTCTTTTAATAATAACATTTATTGTATCTTGGTTATTTTGAGAAAATATTTTATTGACAAATGTATCTGTTTTATCGTGTTGTTTATATTTTTTAAAATCTATATTGTAATCACCACCACATCCATATATCATCCTATACAACTCGTTCTTGAGTCTGGGGGTCGTTGACAAAAATAATAGAAAACAATATAAATTTGTATAATTTATATTAGATTTTCTTTGATTTTAATCTGGGAATTGTGTACGTGAAGTAGAGCAATTACCTACAATTTGGATGAATGTATTCAACAACCCTTCAGTCTCTTCCACAATGCGACATGCACAGATGGGCGTTAATTATAACTGAAAAAAAAAAAAGAATAACATTAAGTGATATTGATAGATAACATCAATTAGCAAAAGTATAATACAATTATTTTGCTATGCAAAGGCGAAGTGCAGTATGTTCTAGACACTGCATTTTGGCTGAGCAAGGGAGTATGATATGTTAAAAGGTGATTAGTGACGTAAAGTTAGTAAGATAAGATACAAACCTGAACTAACAATACAAAATCTATAGACCCAAGTAAAAACTTTATGTGCGATTTTTCTTGTTTTTTTTGCTCCATATGTCTTGATCAAATGCACCCGTATACCACACAACATAAATCTCGTAACTATGATATACGCGGCTATAAACGCTGCTGGTTATGTAGTGATAAAGAGCGAGATGGCGTGATTACCCTGATCTGGCGATTTGTAAAAGATGCTCGTGGTCATTCTTTGCCAATAGACAATAATTCATTCGAACTCTGGCCGGGGTGGCATTGAGCGTAATATATACAAAATGAAACATTACATCTATTATACACACAATTATAAATATTAGAAACAATAACAGAACAAATACAATGTAAGCAGTATTAAAAGTAAAGATCAAAAATATTGAAAGATTCTTTTAAATATTGAACTAATCACCTTTGGATTTTGACTTGACATAATGTTTTTTAAAATTTAAAACGTTCGGTCGTTGGTGACAATATTTTATTCTAGGTTATTTTGAAAGAAAGTGTAACCCCGAAGACAAATCGTGTTAATTTATGGCATACACTGTTTTTATGGGTAGTTCGATATACTAAACCCGAATTTGCTGTATGCCAAGCGTGAAAATGCCTCAAAATGTCTCAAAATAGATAAATCCAAAATGGCCGCACTCACAGGCAAAAATTCCAAATATTAAATAAAAACATGAAAGTTTGCTAAAAATAAAACTTTTTATAGGGTTTCATATATGGGTAGCATGCAAATAAATCATTATTTCTGAAAAATAGAAAAAATTCAAGATGGCCGCCGCAAAAAATCGTGATTTAATGAACACGATACAATTCTGAATTATACACTTGGCAAATCACTTCCTTATTCAGTTTTAAGTATGAACAAACTGACCAAGACATATTTTGTGTGCAGATTACATGTTTAGCAATGCTAAATAACAGATGAGCTCATCAGTTTCTAATTTATCCCTTCCCTGCGAAAACGCACCGCATTTACCGACTAATAGTAACAGCTGTGACTAAAGTTTTGACTTCATTGTAAGATTTGACTGTAACATTTTGTAAGAAGTGATCTTAGCCAGTTTGCTGCCGTTTCCACATGTCTACTTCATCACGTTCACTATAAACTGGTACCTGGTTACAGAGTCTTTTGTGCATGACCTATAGAGATAAGCCTAACTCGAGCTTCGTCACATGTCATATGTTAATTTTACAGATGATTTGTCTCTCTGAAGCAGCTGTAGTTTGTGTGAGAGAATCGTTGCTTAAGCCCATTAAACCACTTTTCTGAAGAAAGTAAGGCCTCGATCCGCCTGCTCAATAGCTAACAATATACGAATATCATGCTATTTGAATTATTGGAAATATTGGGGCTTCAGTTCTACCAGGTCTAATGCAAAGGTGTGTGTCTTGCATTGTATCAATGTAAAAGTTGTATTGAAGTTAGCATGTAAGGAGAGCAACATTAACCTGATGTCACTTTACTCATGCATTCTATTACTCAAGGAAGAAACATCAAGATCAGGATTAAAATGCCTTTTAGTGGTTGATTCCTACTGCAACTACGGTTTTATTTGGTTTTACATTAAACAATATGATTTGAAAGGAGTACAGGAAGATTTGCTGGATTGTCTTCAAGTGCAATAAATCCAAATCCGCTTGCTGGAAGAGGAACTAATGGATCATTAGCTATTTTACGACCTAACGTTAACTACCAACCGTGGCATGGCAAATATCATAGTTTTTTAATGTGTGTTCTTAGCTCTAGATGTTCACATAATAATTTTTCCACAAAAGTCTTTAATTGCTGCCGTCTAAAATGTTCTGCTCTAAGTCACGATCAATACTGTTTCTGCCAAGATGCAGGAGTATTTTTTTACAGTGTCGGTGGTATATTGGAACATACCATGTTTTTTTCGAAGATGCAGGTAAGAAGATCATAATCATCTTTTTCCAACTTACTTTTTATGCACTCACTGTGAGTATAGTCACCATTTTGACCTATTTTGTTATGTTCATGAATGTTTTTGATCTATGATAATTATCAGATCATAAGATAACGGTCATCTTCTCAGTGCATAATGTCTTCAGGTTATATCTACTAAGCCAACATTCATTTGCATTCAATACTTTGGTCAGTTGAAACGTCGATCACTGCATGCGCTTTACTACAAAGTGACGCAGAGGAGGATGCTGAATATAGTCATGTTGTCACACCAAACTTCAGCATTTGGGTCATCAAGCATAAAAGGCATTATAACTCACTCATTCGTTTTTGAAATTTTATATTTGTCTGTTCTAGTTTTTCAACCAGCTGCACAATGTTTTCAGCACCAATATATTTGCAGACATCTTTTATAATAGCATCAGCTGTATCCAGAAAATTAGAACTGTGGAAATAGCAGCTGCCAACTGGCTTGTAGTATGAGTTTTTTAACCCTAAGTGCACATCTTGTTTGCAGTCATAACATTGTTATGTGGTTGACACAAACATAAATGTGATACAAATGAATTCATAGTAGCGAGATTTAAATGACACCAAACGTGAATATAGCCACACATAAAGGATTCCCCCAGATACCACCATCTCACAGTCTCACACGTTACGTTCACATTTCATAATTATAGCTCTATAATATATCCTCAACGGAAAAATTTCCATATTATTGGATACAGCTACAATCTGGTTTTAAACCAGCAGAATTCGTTTTGTTTTACAAGAGCACAAGCAATTAAAAAGGATTTTACTAGTCAACAAATTATTTATCTTTAAAAAAGACGATTGTGGATAGTTATGACCAATATAAATATCTCTTTCACATTCTATCTGGAAACTAAATAATTTATTTGAATATCTAAATCAGAAAACGTACAAAAAGATATTCTTAACTCAGAGATATTTTGAGGTATTTCCATGTTTGGCATACAACGCTTTTGGGTTTAGTATTTCCAGTGTATATTTCAGACTTGCATCGTGTTCATTAAATCTTGATTTTTGGCGGCGGCTATCTTGGAATTTTTCTATTTTGTAATAATAATGATTTATTTGTATGCTACCCATATATGAAACCCTAGAACAAATCTTATTCTTAACAAACTTTCATGTTTCTATTTAATATATGGGATATTAGCCTGTGAGTGCGGCCATTTTGGATTTCTCTTCTTTGATACATTTTGAGGCATTTTCAAGCTTGGCATACAGCAAATTCGGGTTCAGTATATCGAACTACCCGTAAAACACTGTATGCTATAAATTTACATAATTTGCCTCCAGCATGGTAACCAGGCACAATTACACAAATTGAGCCTAGTCTATTTGGGTAGAAATTGGTTTCTTACTTCAGACAACATTGAACATTCTAAAACAAATAGAAAGTCATCACATAATGTGTTCTTATTGCAAAAAATACATATTCTATTAATTCTTGGTGTGTTTATATAACGTCCGACTTCAATAGCTAGCTTGTGGTTAAAGGTTCTAAATTTACAAAATGTTTTTCTTTTGTACAATGGTAAAAAAGTAAGATATTTTTCGACTTTAAATTCCGTTTTAAAAATACGATACAAAGTACATTTACTAGATTCATTTATCATATATCGCCATTGTTGTCTGTATTGGTCTTCTAATCTTTGTTTGATGATCATATGGAAATTAGAAATATTATCATTGTCGTTTTGAGGCAAACATATTGGAAAAAACAGTATTGTCTAGTATATGTTTAATAGTGTCTAGCCATTTAGAGAATAATGTGCTATTAGCGGAGTAGTGACAAAGTAAATTATAGAAACGGCTTGACAACTTGTTCTCGTCGTCTGACAGTAACTTACACCAGAAATCGAGTTTTAATATATACAGAAAGAAAGTGCCCAGTCTCGCCGTAAACCATACAACTAGGTGTTGACTGGTTGAGTCCTAATACATACTTTAAATATTCGAGGTAAAGTCTACCTAAAATTAAAACGTTTTCATATCCCCAAACTTCACAGCCATACAGCAGAATTGGCAAAATCAATGAATCAAACAGTTCTAGCTGTAAGTCAATGGGTAGATCGAGCTCCTTTGATTTCTTTAATAATACAAACATAGTTTTTTTAGATTGCCATACTAGGTGTGTTTTGTGACGAAAAAACGAACCATTGTAATTGAAAAATACACCTAGATACTTAAATGAATCAACGATTGATATCGTTTCCCAGTTCAGCTTAAAGTTAAAATTACCACTGTATATAGCCTTTGAGAAAATGACTATTTCTGTTTTTTTTTTGTATTTATACTTAATTTCCAATATTTGCAATATTCTGCCAATTTTTTTAGTGATTTTTGTAAGCCTTCAGGATTTTTGGAAAAAATAACTGTGTCATCTGCATATAATAATATATGTATTTTTAAATATAGTTGTGAAACTCATTATCGGACAAGCAGAGGTTTATAACATTATTATATTTTAAAAATGACTCTAAATCATTTAGATACAAAGCAACGGCGGCGATAGGCTTTCCCCTTGTCTAACACCGGTGTAACAGTTGAAATATGCTGATTTATTATTGTTTAGTTGTACACAAGATTCAACATTATCATATATATTTCTAACAACATTGAAAAGCTTTCCGGTAATGCCGAATGAAATTAATTTTATCCATAAACCTGACCGCCAAACAGTATCGAATGTTTTTTTGAAAACGATTAAGACACAGTAATTTTTTTCAGATCGCGTGTTGTTATTAATTTGCATTTCAGGGTATGTGGATTCTTCATCAAGAAATTTAATCACCGTCCGAAATTACCTATATTAGTACAGAGATAGTCATATAAAAGAGTACTGTGCTAGGGTTTTGTAAACATCACACCGTCAAAAATCACCGTCCGAAATCAACGTCCGAAATTACCATCCAAAATTAACAATATTAGTACCAAAATAGTGATATAAAAGACTACTGAGTTGGGCGTCCGAATTCATCGCACAGCGTCCGAAATCACCGTCCGAATTCACTGCGGCGTCCGAATTTACCGCCCGAAATCACCGTCCGATTTCACCGCCCACCGTCCGAAATCACCGTTTGAAAATCACCGATTGGCGTCCGAAATCACCAGTCTAAAATAGTCAAGGTTCGAAATCACCGGACACCTACAGCAATGGCAGGCCTACTGACAAGGTGGGGGATCAGAGCTAACAGGCAGAAGAGGTATACTAATGCCCCTGCCGCCCGTAGCCTTATTGGAAATGAGAAACACACGTGTATGATGACATACAAGATATATAACAATTCTAAAACATAAAAATACAAGATATATAACAATGAGATAACATATTGTATGAAATGTATGAAAGTAATGTGAAAAATCTATGGGTAATTTTCTGTAGGTTGAGGATTATTTAATCGATGATGTTTAAGTTTCTGCCCTATGGTAGTGGTTAGCACCGCTGCCTTTCATGCTAGAGTTCGGGGTTCGTTTCCCGGTCTCGGCGGTTTGAAAGAAACAAAAATGTTTCTTCCCCGTCTACTCGTAAAGCTCAGTATTTTGAGGAGTCTCCGTGACCGAGAGGTAGCGTGCTCGGCCTCAGACCTCCAGGGTTTGAATTTCGAAACCTGTGTCTGAAGGGCAGTGTCACCTCACCCATCTCACCATACTGAGGGGGTTCTCCTGACCCAATTCAGCCTGTATGTGCACAAAAGTGGCCTAAAGCCCGATTCATTTCATTTCTTTTTTTCTGTTACAAATTTGTTGATTGTACTTTTTTCTTGAAATCATAAACCACAGACTTTGGTGGCGTGCACTGCTTTTAAATGAGCGTCTATATCTTTTTGATAATTGGAAATAAATGGTGTTAAATTATCCTCTGCAATGCACGCACTGCATATTAATGTCAGTTTAAAATTGTCTAAAATATTTTCCTTATTAACAACTTCACGTTTGCCTAAACGCCGACGTTTCTTTTCTGTTTCTAAATTATCATCATTATTTAGTTTAGTATTTAAGGCGTTAATTGCATGGGCTTTAAGTTTTGACATCCTTACCCCACATGTTGCAGTTTCTACCACAATGACGTTCTTTTGCAGAGGATGGGAAGTCAACTATACGACTATAGGGATCATTTGTGGTAAAATCTTGTTCTGTTAGAGAGTGTTTACTTACTTTTATGGGTCCCCCAACCGTCGTTTACCTCCGTTATGCGGCGCGCGTTTAGCAGGAGTTCCAAGAAGACTATTTATTTTAATGTCAGAGTGCTGAGTCTGCTTTAATTTCTATATTAATTTCCTTTGCTTGGCTAATTGTAACTCTTCGGCAGTTGCCTCATGCGATTGGCTGATTAAGTTTTTAACTAGAACTATACGCGCTATGAGAAAATGCTGGGCTCAAATGTTTAATTTAGTAAATTTCAGCTAGATACATGTATGATGATAGTGATGGGGTAATATATTGGCAGTATTCCACTATCTGCACAGGCGAATTCAGAGCATACAGATGCTTACAGAAATAACGTTTTCCCTTTTTTTAAAAAGACCTACAGCTACAAATACCCAAATATAAGTTGCAAATATGTTGGTAGACAGGAATTTTTACATTTTGAAGAGGATAGTGACTTTCTAATTCAGAACGCCATACTATGGAGGCAATAAATTTAAATCTGCTAGAAAGTTTCTGGGATTAGCCTTTAAGTCGTAATCGTGGTCGCGCTGAGAGATAGGGTCGAAAAGTGGAGGTTGAACTTACATGTTATTACTTTCTTTATGGTACTGAGGAGTTACCAGAACCCACCCATGGACATGATTATCTGACAGCCAACGAAACACCGTCATTTTGTATTATAAAAAAGAGCCTTCTTAACACATTCTAATTCCACACCTTTTTCCCATATACGTTTATGTTTAATATGTTTAGAATTAGCATTGCTTAATTTCACATCTCTGTTCATAATTCTATCTATGAACAGCTGAACTATGGAGGACATTTTCTTATTTACAATATTTTTTAAGTCGGTGCTGTCTATTTCTTTGAATTTACGTTCTGTAGTATTATTTGTTGAAAGCAAAGGATTTGAGCGAGATCCAACAGGAATACGAAAGAAAACATCTGCAGACATAGCCTCTTTCCAAGGGTAGGAAGATCACTGTTTGTCCAAATAATTTAATAATCTACATTTTGAACCGTCTGATATAGTCTGAGGAGGTATGTTTGAAATCTAATGTTTATAACCCATTATCAAAGAATCTTGTACGCGAGGACACCAGCTTTAAATCCAGTTAATAATGCTTCAATAGAAGGTTAGTGCCGGGTCCTGTTGTATATGCTCCCTGTAAGCTGCCAGGCCATGACAACTACATAGTGAGGTCTCTAAACGTTGGTGCATTACAGCATTACGCATATATCTAGCCGTGTCATGTTGAATTATGGATGTAAATTGTGATTATTAACTGAAAAATATAATTTTGATGGCGGCCGTATTGGAATTGGCCAAAATTGTGTGTTCCGATCCGAACGTTTTTGGTGGGCTATCAGATATGTCATAAAGAGGTCAATACTCTCCGCCGAATTTGGTACTTGTATCCGGAAGGAGAACACATTTCGTTCTTACCAACCCCACTAATTCTCAGAACGTGAGACAGAAGAAACTTGCTCCGTAGAATTTTAGATATATATTAGGATATTTTACTCAGCAAAAACTGCAGAGTATGCCACAGGGCACACAGCGCTGTATCGACGCTGAATCAACGTCAACGACGTTGATGCAACGTCGATACAGCGTTGTGTGCCCTGTGGATAAAATTGGATGGATTAAGGTGCGGATGCATGTCATCCCCTGTGGCGAACATTATTGACGCTTGACAGAATAAATCATTAAGAAAGGTTCCGGTGTTAGAAAGCAGCTAAAATATATCGCCCCTATAATCATTTATACACGCACCTGTACTTTGCAATATATCTCAGGTTATTACGTTCACTTTTATTGCATGCAGCCCCACATATTATAATGGTGGACATAATCGGGTATAAAGGCTACATTTAAAAATGAAATAATAATAATAATTTGAAGAAACAAATATTGGGACTGATTTAACTAAATAAGAGGAAATTATTGACTACTATTACAACCACTTTTACACCAAAACCTTTTTTTTAGAAACTGTCCAGTGAAATTAGGACTTTTGATTAAAAATAAATAGGAGAGGGATGAGATTTGGGGGTTTGCATCTTGAACCCCACCTGTGCAACATACTAGAAGTCCTCAGAATTTATCTATGTGCGTTTGCCGCTATAACATAGATTACACAATCTAAAATGGCCGCCATTGCAAAGTAACGTGCCATAACTTTGCTTCCAAATAACGTAAAAATGTTTTTTTTTGTGTCTACATGTAGGTTTCCCACACCCACGAAACCGATTCAGAACCGCGATAGCCTCTATCATAAATATTTTACAGAGTCATGGGAAATAAAATAGATGTTGCGCCACAAAACGACACATTATAGTCCAGTGTAGTATTTTATTTAAAGTCATTTTTTCGCATTGAGAGGCAGAGGCAAACCGACGTAATATGCATTTTGTAAGAAAGTCTAGACTGCTGACAAATAATATTTTATGATTGTTGATCACTGACCAGCACTAGATAACCTGTCGCTCACCATATATCCACTCTAGGCCTATTGGTATGTGACCTATGTGACGTCGACCTGTATGGAGCTTTTACAGTAGAAAAGATGTGTCAGCTCTAATCTGGAAAAATCTATTTACTATTTACGGGGCCATTGGCCAGAGATGGCCTCATAGGCTTGAGCAAAACACGCGGTTGATCCATCAAAGTTGTCTGCATAGCCATGAAAATGATGAGACACATATATGTTCCGTTCTATTAGCATAATCCAGTGGTTGAAAACTGAAGAAAAGTGAGTTAAATGTTGAAAAACTAGTACGTTAAATTAAGTAGTTTATGCAACTGGGTATATTGTGCTGGTCAAAACGTGTATATAACATTTAAAAATATGTTTCTCAAAAAGAATGACAATTTACATAATACAATTATCTTAAGTTTTATTTTTTTTGTCCAGAATATTCATACCATAGCATAGCCAGGTAATGGGCCAATAACACAGTTTTCAGACATAATTGAACGAATAAAGTCACAACCATCAATTCAGAGACCCACACAAGATCGTAATGTACACATATATCTACTCTTCTAACTGCAAAAAGAATGAGATTATGTCACCGGCAATAACTATGATAACATAAAGTTACACGATATCGGTAATCTGTAATTTAATGCAGAAGTTGTCTTATATAGGGCATAATATGTTTTGAGCATATAAGATTAATGGCTAGGGCCACCCGAAATCCAAACTGAGTGGTGAAGATAGAGCTATCCACAAATATTAGTAAGACTACCACACTTAAGGAATCAGCATCTTACAATTTGTAAGCTTTAACCCTTTAACCGCCGGTGTCGCATATATTCAGTTTTTCTTTTTTTACTAGCACATTATGTACCACATTTTAAATATGTTAAAGATAAATTGTGACATCAACCAGCAAGATTTGAAAAGAAGTTGACCTCTATGTTGTCAAATCTGAATAATTTTCACTCACTTGAAGTTGTGGATCGCGTCAGCGAGACACAACTTCAAGTGGGTGAAAATTCAAATTGTATAATTTTGCGGTTAAAGGGTTAAACCTGTGAAACAATATTTATATTTGTTAGAGATGATTTTTTTTGACGTATACTGACATATACTGAAGATGAAGTTCGTTCATGAATATATTATGAACATACACCATCTTCAGTAACTGTCCTACTCTTGGCAACTAAAAGCTATACAGTGGTTGTTGCACAGTGTTTGTGGAACAATATACATTTCCACGTACGAAAATCAAAGTCAGTCACCATTTTGCGGAAAAATTAAAACACTTATACCTTTCTAAACTACCACCGAATCTGCGCATCCACCGACCGTTATATTTCTGTTCTGATTTAAAAATCGGAATTATCTTTACTAGTTTCATTCGTTTGGGAAAAAAATTATTTTAAAAGAAAACCATATATGCCTTATTATACACCGAAAACTGTGTACCTTACCACGACTACCGTTGATGTGGTACATGCATGCGTTACATTTCGTACATCTCCTGGCAGAAAATGCAGAAGATGCAGAAAATCGATTTTATCTGGACGCGCCAATTGAGTCTGCATATTATTGAAATATACTGTCGCTGTGGAAGTCACTATATCATATGATTATTATCATCAACTCGTCTCTAGGATTTTTATGAGGTTAACAAAAATTAGGGCAAAGTGGGTTTCAATATGCTCGTTAGTGCATTTTTTCTCTGTGGACTTAACTAAAAAAATTATCATATAATACGAACGTATTATTTATTTACGGTGACGCACTTTTCAAGTGAGTAGTTACTACAGTTCGCCTTAACACGTGCATAATTACATTATCATCAAAACAAAAAAATATTCAGCTTATCCAGCTCCAATGAATGAAAAATCCATGCTGCACTCAAAGGAGTGTCCCTTATTATCAATAGATGTGATGTCACCCTGACCTTATAGGCCGTATGCATAATACCACCTGATGCAGGTCACTAATCACCTGCTAATGATCTTAGTCGTACACAAATCAGCGGAAATGAATTTCAAAAGTAAAATGATCACAAACATAAAATGTGAATAGCTGGTGATTCATCGTGTTGACTCGGTGTAGATTAATTGTTGGCTCGTCGCCTGCAACGCCGGGTCAACATTAAATCGACATTGGGTCACCGTGTTGTGTTTGTTGGGCGTTTGGACAATAATTTAATGGTGATTTTGACAGCGCCGTGGTGGCGGAAAGAACTGTACGCACAGCCTTTAAGCGAATTAAGTATATTGTATTAACCCGTACGGGGGCGGCTGTTACATATGATTTTTTTGTAAAAAGCACAGACGTAAAAAACGTGAAACGTCGAGTTGCAGAAGTTCAGCAATTTGGATTTATTGTATATTGTAGCAGTTTTAGGCGTAGGAATATATAGCGCCCGGGAATAGTGCTGACGGCCATTAAAAACTGGGCGCATTGATCCCCCGTGTACGTGGCTGAAATCCCCCCTAGATGCCAGAAGAAATATAATCCCCACATTCACGACATAAATCGCCACATACGTGAAATGAATTATGTGCAAAATTGTTCAACGCCGACTATTTGCCCACTCCCATAAACAAAACCCATCTTTATCGTGGTGGGATCCACTTAAATGAGGGAAGACAGCAAGTGTTCAGCAATCACTCTGTTAATGGTCAGTGTTTTCCCATCAGAACAATCATAACACAGACATAGCCGATGTAAATAGAGTAATTAATTCTTGACAGTAGCCTATTTAGCCAATATAGCTCTGATTGATAACATTGATGACCATATACATCATGCCATCA
Organism: Flabesymbios commensalis; assembly: GCA_964017125.1. NCBI lineage: Eukaryota > Metazoa > Annelida > Polychaeta > Terebellida > Flabelligeridae > Flabesymbios > Flabesymbios commensalis. The sequence continues at coordinate 57,448,821 of OZ024915.1, forward strand.
TTTTAGATGGAATTACAGTAGTACACGAGTTAACACATCGTCGCATAGAAACAATGACAGTCTTGGTGAAGAAGAGGAGCTTTGTCATGCTCTCGTTATGACATGAAAAATTCAACTCATTTGAAAGTGTATTTGAAAACCTTTCTTGGTAACTCTGGGAGAATAGAAAAGTTGTTATTACATCCTGCTCATAAATGTGTTGACACAATTAAACCCAAAATGTTGTCGTTTCTGTCATGGAAGGTGCTAAATCTAACAGCATAGATGCGAGTCTGTTAAATACATGTAGTAAACAAGAGGGAGCAGATGCACTCCTAATCTTCCATGACTTACATGGTAAAATATAAAATAACCATCATGACATCTGATACAGATTTGTTGACCCAAGTTTCTTATTCTACGCCCTAATTTAAATAACAACTGAATGACGGCAGTGATTGGTCGATCTCATCATGTGACAGGCTGAACCACGGGGGTAGAATAAAAGACTTGGACCGATTTGTTTAATTATTGCCCTGCGCAAATATCCATTGTTGAGACCTAAAGATTAGGCACAGGAAGCAGAGAGAGGGGGTGTTTATTTTGAGCCAATATACATAATCCTGTCATGGTGGACGGCCTAATTAGTTTCCATGCTTTACAGGACCATATTCAAATAATAGATTAAACATATACGGTTAATATATGCTACACTTAACCGCTGGAAGCAGACGTCAACTCATATAATTATGTGACACATCTACACAAAATAGTTTTTTTTTTTCATCAAATGAAATCATACAGTAATGTAAATAAGAACTAATGGACTATTATTATATTATTATTGTATTATTATTATATTAATGAGGGTAAAACCACAGGGAAATGAGACCCACTGTTGAAATAGAACAGTCCTACATAGTCAAAAGATACTTTTTTGCTATGTAGGGCTGTTCTATTTCAAAAGGGGGGCTCATGTCAATTTGGCTGAAAACGTCAGTGATTATTTTTATTTAAACAAAGTTATGGTTGTTCAAAAATACGATTGTTAAAAAGGGAGAGAAAGCCTTTAAAATTGATATGTTAGGCCCCCTTTCAAAATATATCTAGCATTAAAAATATTTTTAATAAATTCAACTATGTTACGCTACCCATAAGGTTGATTTTATCAAAGCTTGTATTCACACGAGGAGAACAATACCAGTAATCAATTTGCTCAAAGAAAAAAAAGGTATTTTGTATATTTTTAGGCATTTTTAAACTGAAAAAATGCGCAACTGATCACATGAAGATGGGTCAAATAATGTAGCCGATTAATTATTCAGTGTTTGTAATTTTTGCATAGCAATAATTACTGATAAACATAATGTTGTGTGACTAATTTTAACATGGTGATTCCTCCCGGTACCAAGATAGTTTCATTTCAATTCACCTTAAGGAGGGAATTGCGACAGCGCTGAATGAATATAGGCGAATTTGATAAAATACTCATTCGATAACATTCTCATTCGATAAGTTCTATTGAATATCTCCTATTATGGTTCATAAACTTGATGAGCCTTGAGAGCTTAACCATTAAAGCGCTGAATTATTTTTGTATAAACCATGGAAACAAACGGGTTTTTTCCAATTCGAATCATTATAAATGTCTTTAGCTCTATCGGATTCATTTGGATACCTATGTTATGGGTTTGCGACCATTATGCTTATTTTTTTAGTTTTTCAGTGCGGGGATCGTCTTTATACGTCAGAAGCTGACGTCCACGGACGTCAGATTCTACTGTATAAAGACGATCCCCGCATTGAAAGGGTCAAATAAAGGGTCGAGACGTGATGCGCATCGTGAGCCGATTACACATCGTCCCATTTATAGCATTACATGATTGTAAATACTAGTAAATAGTATAGTATTCTACTCCAACCAACCACAGGCGTCACTTAGTCACGTTTCCCTATATGGCTTGGGCGTGGTTTCGAATAAAGTACTATACTTTGGCCAAAACGAAGTAACCGGTTTGAACAAAGCTGGATGGGGATATAATACATGCTTTAGACAGAGAGGGATTAACCACTTGCCGTTGACAATCAAGACCAGTCAGCGATGAATCCCACATACGTGCAATATTATTATAACCCTTAAAGCGCTGAAATATTTGCATAAACCATAGACAGCAAAGGTTTTCTTCAATTTGAGATCATCATAAATGTTTTAGTTAGCCCTTTCCGTTTCATCTGAATACGTTATGGGTTTACGGCCAATATAAATATTTTACTATTTCGGTGCAGAACGACAACGATAACGTATTATATTATATTTCCGGCCAATTGACAGCAAACTGGTAGTCAGCCAGCCAAGGGCTGCTAAAGTGTTGCAAAAATGACTAGATAGCACTTCTTTGTTACAAGCAATCTGACACATTATGTATGTCAAGCATGATCCTGGGGACCCTGCCTCTCACTGCGCTTAAAAGCATTTTATGACGTCATTCAAAATGGCCGCCAAAGAAACAGTAGGAAAATCTAAATTGTGTATAGTTTTGCCGATACCTGACCGAATTTCACAAACTTTTGTTATTTTATACATTTTAGAGGTCATTGATTCCGAATATGCAAAGAAAATTACCAAAAAAACACTGTAAATTTGTCAAAAGACCATAAGATATATTTTTTTTCACAGATTTTCTAATGTATTTAGCAATTAAACGAGAAGAGCTGTACATCGAATACTATAGCTGAAGATGTATCTACAATGGATGACAGTGAAGTATCAGGTTAATAAGGTCTATGTATATGAATATGAGCACACCAGGTCCTATTATGTTGGTAGACTGATTCGTTAGATTGATTCAACAGTGCGGATGTAGACGGTACACACCAGAATCATGCAGACCACACACTGATATGTGAAGGAGCACGCAGCGCGTGGCCCTGTGCGAAATCAACTTGGATACACCAGCTGGTCTCAACCATTAGCGTGATCTTCTAGTCACATTGAGAGTGGATAAACAATGATATTTCTCTGATAGACCTAAGTAGGATTAGCTGGCTTCTAACATGACTGGCGAGGCAGTCGGGCGCTCTACCAATGCGCCACGCACCTCTCTTGCACACTGAGACCTACCAATCACGGAACATGAGATTGTTGCAAATCTGACATAAAGCATACAGTGAATTTCATAGGTGAGATAATCTGTAGGCCTACTTGGCAGTGCTTGTGAGCAAGCGAGCAGTCCAATGGCGTGCTGATGTTCTGTTATTATATTCGAATATCTGACTAAATAATGTTTCACCCTTTTTGTATATTTTGTTCAGTATACTCATACTAGTGATTCAACTTTCCTTGTAAAAAATGTTCCTTTCTGCATTAACTCTACTAGATTTAATTAGCGACGAGTACAAACATCCTCTACAATAACGGCCAACACCAGCAACATGATCAAGCAGCAGAGGGCTCTGTATGAAGATAGTTTAGGCTGATTGCTTTCCAAATCTTTTGGAAGAGGATATCCTGTCACAACCTGCCAGTACATAATGTATATAAAATTAGAATACCAAGAAGATTATTTTTTTTACCTTGCACTAGTCTGTCTGGAATATCATGAAACCTAATATCGTTTGTGTATGTATCCACATTCAGGAAATATTTCCCTAAAAGTCTACATAACATATTTATATCTTTCTCACCAATTAAGTTGGTGAGAAGTAACATTAAATCTGTAGAAGACAAAGTAATTATTGGTAACTCAATAGTGGCATACTAGTCTGGTCGAAGTTTTGCATAAGCCTATCTCAATACTACCTCCTGTCGCACTTAGTGTACTCTTGTAGATCTTTCATAAACAACAAGTTGGCTTATCCATACTCCGTACCATGATGCCTTTGATCAAGATACAGACACTGACAGAGGATCAGGAACATTTTGGACGTTGTCAATATCTTCACTGACAGTGACATTAAACTTTCCTTTGGATGGTGAGTTCATGATTGCCTAACTTTTAGCTATAACAAATGGCACACACACACGTTCATGTGTAAGTATTGTTGATACATATCATACAGCTTTGAGACTTATTTTCACTTAGAATATGCCATACTAGTCAGACACGTCAGCTTTCACATTCTTGTCTTTATATATTATTGAATCATCAAGATATTTCACACTCGCACATTTCTACACGTGTACTGTAGATACTCAGTAGGATAAAGTTTATATATGGGCTGTATATGCAGAGCCATGCCAGTATCTTTCATCGTGTGTTCAGATTCCAATAAGCATCACTACCAGTAGACCAGTAGGACTGATGTAAGCTCTAATCTTGTTAGATTTGACAAATCACATAGTTTGTGTGGGCCCCTAATCAATGGCTTGCTCATTGAACGTTATTGAACATATATAGTAGTTGAAACTAATATGACACTAGAATGCTTTATTGGTTAGCCTATTATTCCATCTCAAGACTTTGTAGTAAGACTTGCCATGGATGCTTGCGTGTGTTGATTCGATAAACATACTGGATTTAACAGGAATTCTTTCATTGTTCCATGTGTTATCTGGTAACTCTTACAAACTACATGTATTAAGTCACCTATCACAACAATAACACTGTAATACTTTTCGAGAAGAGGCCACTACAAGTCTGCAACTAGTTCTTTGGCTTTGTCATAAGCACGTTGTTGATCAAAGATTAGTTTATTTTGACCAAGCAATTTATTATTGCTGTGTTGTCCAGTCACTATATTTATTAAGGGCACCATTTCCATAGTTGTTTTCAGCATTACTGCATTCCTCATTGACAGCTGAGCATGATGGGATCCAATGCACACCATAGGGCTTACCTACAGCATTTAATCAAGATGCAAACATGATTCAACGAATATGATTATTCATTTACATTGACCTGTAAACACCATTTCTTCTCGAGACAAAAAGTCGACTGTGGATCAAAACTCAGATACTGATTTCTGATCCTGATCATGCCGCATGTTTGTCATCGTTGTTGTGCATTACATTTACATAAACTTTTTGAAAAGCATCAAGTGTGCAGTATTGTTTAAAATGATATCTATCATTTCTTCTGTCGAGATATTGATATAATATATTATATTGTGACAATGCGCACAAGGCGACGTAAAGCAATAGTCACTCACTCATAATGAGCAATTATTTTGAGAAAATTGTTTTCCTCTGACAATAGCCTGTTCTAATTCATGGACAGTTTTTTAGATGCTCCAATCAAAGTTTTCTATAGATTCGCCATTGGTGATGGAGCTGACGCACGCTTCAGCCGTACAACTAAACCTCAGACCCAAGGTTTTGTAGGGTCTGTGTCATTAACCATTCAGTCCTGAGTGATTATGAGCAATTCCAGTTGGTATGTAGGTCTATATGACAATTCTGCTCATACCTATGAAGGCGCATATTCTAGCTAGCATCTACTCATCTCACTCTTCTTCATGCCAATGATCTGATATGAAGCATCGCAACAGACTCAGGTCCTGTATGCTGCTGAATTGTCTAACCCAAGATCTACTTGTTTTGGTGCAAATGCAATAATTATATAATTATGCTGTAAATACAATGTCTCGAACGAAACAGAGTGTGAGCTTCATTATTAAGTCCGTATCGTCATCAATACAATCTTGCATAACATCAACACATATATAATGCTCATTGGGATCCCTTTTTTTTGTGTAAATATCATGCAATCAATTCACCCACCAAACTCACCTGTAGAGCTGTATGAACTCTTGGGTAATATAGAACTATGCTTTGTAGAAATGAACACATACCCTTCACTTGACTGAAGGGATGACGAATCTGTATCTACACAAGCTTGCAACCACTTCAAATGAAGAGTTCAGCAACAGCGATATAATGTTGTGACTGCCACATGTATACTATAAAGGATATCTGCTGACATACCACTGAAATATCAACAGCAATTTAAAATCCTATACACAACAAAGATCGGTGCCTACCGTGGTGCTTTAAAGGGCTATTGAAGGCGTTTGATTTTTTATGCGTTCGTTTATGTAAACTCCTCCTGTGGGTGGAAACCCTACTACCAAGTCCCATTGTTGGCGCCGCATACCGATTGGTGTCCGTGTCAAAGCAATATATGACTCATATTCCCAAATACTTTTCTACTGTGTTTAGGCATATTATTTGTCATTTTTTTCTATTTAATCAAGGAATTTATCCATTACTGATTATAGGTGACTGGTGACTCTTAATATAATAAATAATATTGTAATACAAACTTGCACAACATGATGCAATATGCCACAAAACATCCATGAAAAAACATATTAAAATCATTATTAAATATATTACTGACCATAAAAACATTGCTAAATCATGATAACAATAGTGTGAATATTTGATGACATCTAGCAAAAAGCTAGATTTTGACTAATGATCACGTGTAATTTTTGAAATAACTGATAATAAAATAGCTGCAAATGATTAAATCGCTTTAAATAAACACAATGGATTGCTTTTGAATAGATTACCACCTTGAAAATGTAGATATACAAGTGTTATTGACCATAGGGGTTTGGGATATATGGAATTATGACACATTTCATAGTGAATTTGGCGGCGATTTTGTTTTTCAGTTTTAAACACTTTCCGGTACAGTAAAAAATTGTTATCCGCCCTAGCGCTCATCTCTGGTATCTATAGAACATATTTGGATAGATAGATCGCTTGTAACAAATATTTTCACCATGGTGACACGATAGCCTCCGATGGCTGGCTGACTATTAGACGGGTCGATTTACCTCATGACCCCCCAAAAATTAAAACAAACGGTTTCTCAACGGTTTTCTATCCTTTTGGATATAGTCAATGACCAAAAAAAGTCTATCAAAATCTGACTAATAAAAGTCCGGAAATCCAGGATGGCCGCCATTGGCCGTAAAAACGGTAAAACCATCCTAAGTTGCCTAAAATTTTACACTTTAAACATGAATCTTCTTTATAATCCATGTTTTTAACAGCTGGGGAACTTTTTAGTTACAATAACATTCTAGCACTGTCAAAAATCTATGATGGCGGTGGGACTAGAGGGCAGAATCTAAGGTCAAAGGTCAATTTAAAGGTAAAATAGGATTTTTCAACAAATAAAGGTAGGAACAAGTATAATACCTGTTCTTTGTGTAGTTTAGAGTAGAAAATCCATTCGTTATGTTAGTTTCATGATTCAAGGTCATCTTCAATGTCAAAAGGGCAACTTCAAGGTCAAGTACTAGAAAATTCGATTTTTACATAATAAAGCTAAGAACATGTGTAATACCTCATTTCTATGGGATTTTGACTGGATAATCATTCTATGGTATTATTTTTGTGATTCAAGGTGACCTTCAGGATTAAAAAGTCAATTCTAAGTTCCAATTCCTAAAAATGTTATTTTAAACAAGTACAAATATCAGCAAAGATCATGTGAAATTGTAATACCTCTTTTGCATCATATTTTGACTGGAGAATCTATTTATGTTATTGTTTTGGTGATTCAATGACACCTTCAAGATTCTACCGTCGAAATGGAAAAAGTCTTCAATGTCATTTTAAAGTCAAGAGACCAACATGTGATTTTTAATAAGTAATACGTGTAATACCTATTTTCGAGTACAAAGAGATAACCGACCCAACCTAGCCTACTGGAAATCCATTTCTGGTATAGGCAAACATCAAGTGGTTTTGTCACCTATGGGATGTACTAATAACAGGAAAAAATGTCTTATCAAAATCTGACTACCGGAAAGGTGTTAAAATCCAAGATGGCCACCAATGATTAGAAGGAAATTGCTATGAATGATGTAGTGTATATGACTGCTATTATATACTATGTTTACTCAAATATTAAATGGCGTAATATTAACTGGCACAATGTCCTGATGTGCTCTTTATAACCATACTACAAGCTGTATGGATTTGTATAGTGATGTACAATAAAACTTGTACAACTTTCTTGGATATAGGCCTACAACAGTTATTCCAATCTTTTTAAATGTAATTTTGCTCGAATATTTGTGACTCAAAACAGTTGGTCCATATTGGTGAAATTGACTTGGTGGTATTTTCTAAACGCAATATGTTTGCCCTTCTTAAATATATATATTTTAGACCATACATGCCACCAATAACTTTGTCATGGAAATAATGTCGAATAACCATTGACTGGGAGATATATCATGAATATGCAGTGAAATTCAAATATACAGGTACATTGTGTTTATTTAGATCTTTTATCAAGCTAAAACATGTATGTTCACCCCCCCCCCTCTCCCGACATAAAAAGTACCCTTAAATGCTATGTTCTTGGTGTACACTCCCCCCCCCCCTTTAAATTTCCGGGAAGGTATAAAACATATATGCCATAAATTAGACAACGCATATTATCTCATTCGGGTGTGATTTTCACTGGATAATCTAATTCTGGTGAGGGTATCCCCGTAGACACTTTATTAATTGTATACTTGTTATTTGCAGACGACCTTGTCCTTTTTTGAGATTCTGCAAATGGATTGCAAAAGCAATTAACTGCCCTGTATAAGTATGCTTCTCTGTGGCATATAATAGTCAGCATTCCTAAAACAAAAGTTCTCATATTTAACAAACGTCATACGTCAGAATGTGACAGCTTCTACTATGGTGATGACATAATAGAAAAAAATGAAAAATATAAGTACCTTGGGGTTGTATATAGCACCAAATATCATAAGAATGTATTGAAAGAAACGTTTCTCCATCTCGCTTCCCAAGCTGGTAAAGCAGTTTTTTCTCTACACAAGCAATCTCGTCCCGTAGTCGGTAAATTGTCACCTGTTATTACATTCAAGGTTTTGATTGTCAAATACGGCCCATACTAGAGTATGCAAGTGATATATGATATACCGGTGATAGTGTTAACGATTTGGAAAAAATAGATCTTAAATTGATTAAATCAACGCTGGGTGTTAGAAAGCAAACACCCACTCCTGCAATTTATGGTGACACAGGACGGTTTCCATTGATTATCAGGCAACATATTAAAGCTGTAAAATATTGGTGTAGAATTCTAGACCTATCTCAGAACCACCCTGTCAGAAATGCCTACAATATGCTACTAGAGCTAGATGGCACTGGATTCACAAACTGGTGCTCGCGTATTCGGTCTGTCCTTGGGCTAGACCAAGCTTGGGAGACGCAGCACATTGGCAATACGAATAAATTCATGCTTTCCTTTAAAGATTCAATTGTTAGAATATTTACACAGTGGTGGGGACAAGATATCGAGAGTTCAAGTAAGCTGCGCACATATTCATTAGTGAAAAAATCCAAAGAAGGGGTAGTGGTTTGATGTTTGGGGTTACTGCTTACTCTCTGAATTGCATTCAAAGTATGCCATGTGTGTTAAACAAGGAAAGCCCATATAGGAAGGCAGTGATCACGTGTGATGTCAACATAGGACATGCGTGTAGATGAGGGTGGGATGCTACTCGTGCATGTGACCAAGATCATCCGCCATGAGTGATCATCAGTGACCTAGATAATCAACAATAAATATCAAAATTATAACGCCTCAAATATCATCATGGTCGACCCCTCTCCTGCTAGACCCGTCTGCTGACGCGCAAAGCCAAAAGGCAGTATCTGTTTACTTCACAAGTAAGCAGATACTGCCTTTTGTATTTCAGATCAGTACAGCCTACGTCTCCACGCTAGTTTCAAAGGGAATGTCGCTGAAAATGGTAGAATATTAATCAAATAATTGTTTTGGGTGATGTCCCTTTGAAATTTAAATACAGTTATTTTTCGTTATTTCGTTTTTCGTCATTCGAAATTTCTGGCTGCAAATGGATGAAAAACAGGACGGATAATTCAATAGGACAATAGTAAGCCGTTAAAGCGGTAAATTATACAATTGAATTTGTACCCTCGTGAACTTGTGTCTCACAACTTCAAGCTAGTCAAAAGTACGTAAAATACAATCTAAATCAAAACATATAGCGAGAATGTTTTTTTCAATAATCAGAAATTTCCTCATTTAAATTTTCGTGTTTAAATGACAATCATAAAGACCACATTTATATCTATAAATTTATGACCACTACGTATACATATACTTCAAGCATTACAATGCTGAATAATTCTTGGATAAACCATGGAGACCAAACTTGAATTTGAAATCGTCATAAATGGCTTAGTTAGCTCTTTCCGCTTTATTTGAATACCTGTGTTGTTGGTCTACGGCCATTTATTCTTTCAGTGCGGGGATCGACCTTAGACGTAATAATCTGACGTCTAAAGTCGGCAAGGGCTGAGCGATTGCCATCATTATCTATGCCTGTCAAAACAAAGCGAGATAGAGCAGTGGGCTGGAAAGTCACATTCTCAATTATTGATGCGTGCTTTAGACAACTTTCGTGCACGTGATTGACACATGGTATTGAAACAAAACAAGTGGTGACTGTGGCCATCCACTTTCATATCTCATTATTATCCACACAGCATTTGAACTATG
>OZ024915.1:58675546-58794319 GCA_964017125.1 Flabesymbios commensalis
ACTTGACACGTGACACTTGACACGTGACACTTGACACGTGACACGTGACACGTGACACTTGACAGTTGACACTTCACTTGACACTTAACACGTGACACTTGACAAGTGACACTTGACACGTGACACGTGACACGTGACACTTGACAGTTGACACTTCACTTGACACTTGACACGTGACACTTGACACTTGACACTTGACACTTGACACGTGACACTTGACACTTGACACTTGACACTTGACACGTGACACTTGACACTTGACACTTGACACTTGACACTTGACACTTGACACTTGACACGTGACACTTGACACTTGACACTTGACACTTGGAACTCGACACTTGACACGTGACACTTGACACGTGACACTTGACACGTGACACGTGACACTTGACACTTGACACTTGACACTTGACACTTGACACGTGACAATTGACACGTGACACTTGACACTTGACACGTGACACGTGACACGTGACACGTGACACATGACACTTGACACTTGACACTTGACACTTGACACTTGACACTAGACACTTGACACGTGACACGTGACACTTGACACTTGACACTTGACACTTGACACTTGACACTTGACACTTGACACTTGACACTTGACACTTGACACTTGACACTTGACACGTGACACGTGACACGTGACACTTGACACTTGACACTCGACACTTGACACTTGACACTTGACACTTGACACGTGACACTTGACACGTGACACGTGACACGTGACACGTGACACTTGACACTTGACACTTGACACTTGACACTTGACATTTGACACTTGACACTTGACACGTGACACTTGACACGTGACACTTGACACTTGACACTTGACACTTGACACTTGACACTTGACACTTGACACGTGACACTTGACACGTGACACTTGACACGTGACACGTGACACTTGACACGTGACACTTGAAACTTGACACTTGACACTTGACACGTGACACTTGACACTTGACACTTGACGCGTGACACTTGACACGTGACACTTGACACTTGACACTTGACACTTGACACTTGACACTTGACACTTGACACGTGACACTTGACACTTGACACTTGACACTTGACACTTGACACGTGACACTTGACACGTGACACTTGACACGTGACACGTGACACGTGACACTTGACAGTTGACACTTCACTTGACACTTGACACGTGACACTTGACACGTGACACTTGACACGTGACACGTGACACGTGACACTTGACAGTTGACACTTCACTTGACACTTGACACGTGACACTTGACACTTGACACTTGACACTTGACACTTGACACGTGACACTTGACACTTGACACTTGACACTTGACACGTGACACTTGACACTTGACACTTGACACTTGACACTTGACACTTGACACTTGACACGTGACACTTGACACTTGACACTTGACACTTGGAACTCGACACTTGACACGTGACACTTGACACGTGACACTTGACACGTGACACGTGACACTTGACACTTGACACTTGACACTTGACACTTGACACGTGACAATTGACACGTGACACTTGACACTTGACACGTGACACGTGACACGTGACACGTGACACATGACACTTGACACTTGACACTTGACACTTGACACTAGACACTTGACACGTGACACGTAACACTTGACACTTGACACTTGACACTTGACACTTGACACGTGACACTTGACACTTGACACTTGACACTTGACACTTGACCCTTGACACGTGACACTTGACACGTGACACGTGAAACTTGACACGTGACACTTGACACTTGACACGTGACACTTGACACTTGACACTTGACACGTGACACTTGACAGGTGACACTTGACACGTGACACGTGACACTTGACACTTGACACTTGACACTTGACACGTGACACTTGACACTTGACACTTGACACTTGACACTTGACACTTGACACTTGACACTTGACACGTGACACTTGACACTTGACACGTGACACGTGACACTTGACACTTGACACGTGACACTTGACACTTGACACTTGACACATGACACTTGACACTTGACACTTGACACGTGACACTTGACACGTGACACGTGACACTTGACACGTGACACTTGACACTTGACACTTGACACTTGACACTTGACACTTGACACTTGACACTTGACACTTGACACTTGACACTTGACACTTGACACGTGACACTTGACACGTGACACGTGACACTTGACACTTGACACGTGACACTTGACACTTGACACGTGACACGTGACACTTGACACGTGACACTTGACACGTGACACGTGACACATGACACTTGACACTTGACACTTGACACTTGACACTTGACACTAGACACTTGACACTAGACACTTGACACGTAACACTTGACACTTGACACGTGACACTTGACACGTGACACGTGACACGTGACACGTGACACATGACACTTGACACTTGACACTTGACACTTGACACTTGACACTAGACACTTGACACGTAACACTTGACACTTGACACTTGACACTTGACACTCGACACTTGACACTTGACACTTGACACTTGACACTTGACACGTGACACTTGACACTTGATACTTGACACTTGACACTTGACTTGACACTTGACACTTGACACTTGACACTTGACACTTGACACTTGATACTTGACACTTGACACTTGACACTTGACACTTGACACTTGACTTGACACTTGACACTTGACACTTGACACTTGACACTTGACACGTGACACTTGACACGTGACACGTGACACTTGACACGTGACACTTGACACGTGACACGTGACACGTGACACGTGACACATGACACTTGACACTTGACACTTGACACGTGACACTTGACACTTGACACTTGACACTTGACACTTGACACTTGACACTTGACACTTGACACTTGACATTTGACACTTGACACTTGACACGTGACACTTGACACTTGACACTTGACACTTGACACTTGACACTTGACTTGACACTTGACACTTGACACTTGACACTTGACACTTGACACTTGACACTTGACACGTGACACGTGACACGTGACACGTGACAAGTGTCACGTGACACTTGACACTTGACACGTGACACTTGACACGTGAAACTTGACACTTGACACTTGACACTTGACACGTGACACTTGACACTTGACACGTGACACTTGACACTTGACACTTGATACTTGACACTTGACACTTGACACTTGACACTTGACACACTTGACACTTGACACTTGACACTTGACACTTGACACTTGACACTTGATACTTGACAATTGACACTGGACACGTGACACTTGAAACTTGACACTTGATACTTCACACTTGACACTTGACACTTGATACTTGACAATTGACACTTGACACGTGACACTTGACACTTGACACTTGACACTTGATACTTCACACTTGACACTTGACACTTGACACGTGACACTTGACACTTGACACTTGAAACTTGACACTTGACACTTGACACGTGACACTTGACACGTGACACGTGACACTTGACACGTGACACTTGACACGTGACACGTGACACGTGACACTTGATACTTGACAATTGACACTGGACACGTGACACTTGAAACTTGACACTTGATACTTCACACTTGACACTTGACACTTGATACTTGACAATTGACACTTGACACGTGACACTTGACACTTGACACTTGACACTTGATACTTCACACTTGACACGTGACACGTGACACTTGACACGTGACACTTGACACGTGACACGTGACACGTGACACGTGACACATGACACTTGACACTTGACACTTGACACTTGACACTTGACACGTGACACTTGACACTTGACACTTGACACTTGACACTTGACACTTGACACTTGACACTTGACACTTGACATTTGACACTTGACACTTGACACGTGACACTTGACACTTGACACTTGACACTTGACACTTGACACTTGACTTGACACTTGACACTTGACACTTGACACTTGACACTTGACACTTGACACTTGACACGTGACACGTGACACGTGACACGTGACAAGTGTCACGTGACACTTGACACTTGACACGTGACACTTGACACGTGAAACTTGACACTTGACACTTGACACTTGACACGTGACACTTGACACTTGACACGTGACACTTGACACTTGACACTTGATACTTGACACTTGACACTTGACACTTGACACTTGACACACTTGACACTTGACACTTGACACTTGACACTTGACACTTGATACTTGACAATTGACACTGGACACGTGACACTTGAAACTTGACACTTGATACTTCACACTTGACACTTGACACTTGATACTTGACAATTGACACTTGACACGTGACACTTGACACTTGACACTTGACACTTGATACTTCACACTTGACACTTGACACTTGACACGTGACACTTGACACTTGACACTTGAAACTTGACACTTGACACTTGAAACTTGACACTTGACACTTGACACTTGACACTTGACACGTGACACTTGACACTTGACACTTGACACGTGACACGTGACACTTGACACTTGACACGTGACACTTGATACTTCACACTTGATACTTGACACTTGACTCGTGACACTTGACACTTGACACTTGACACGTGACACTTGACACTTGACACGTGACACTTGACACTTGACACTTGACACGTGACACTCGACACGTGACACTTGATACTTGACACTTGACACTTGACACTTGACACTTGACACTTGAAACTTGACACTTGACACTTGATACTTGACACTTGACACTTGACACTTGACACTTGACACTTGACACTTGACACTTGATACTTGACACTTGACACCTGACACTTGACATACTTGACACTTGACACTTGACACTTGAAACTTGAAACTTGACACTTGACACTTGACACTTGACACTTGACACTTGACACTTGACACTTGACACTTGACACTTGACACTTGACACTTGACACTTGACACTTAACACTTGACACTTGACACGTGACACTTGACACGTGACACGTGACACTTGACACTTGACACTTGACACTTGACACTTGGCACTTGACACTTGACACGTTACACTTGACACTTGACACGTGACACTTGACACGTGAAACTTGACACTTGACACTTGACACTTGACACGTGACACTTGACACTTGACACTTGACACTTGATACTTGACACTTGATACTTGACACTTGACACTTGACACGTGACACTTGACGTACTTGACACTTGACGCACTTGACACTTGACACTTGACACTTGACACTTGACACTTGACACTTGACACTTGACACGTGACACTTGACACTTGACACTTGACACGTGACACTTGACACTTGACACTTGACACTTGACACTTGACACTTGACACTTGACACTTGACACTTGATACTTGACACTTGACACTTGACACTTGACACGTGACACTTGACACTTGACACTTGACACGTGACACTTGACACTTGACACTTGACACTTGACACTTGATACTTGACACTTGACACCTGACACTTGACACACTTGACACTTGACACTTGACACTTGACACTTGACACTTGACACACTTGACACTTGACACTTGACACTTGACACTTGACACTTGACACTTGATACTTGACAATTGACACTTGACACGTGACACTTGACACTTGACACTTGACACTTCACACTTCACACTTGATACTTCACACTTGACACTTGACACTTGACACGTGACACTTGACACTTGACACTTGAAACTTGACACTTGACACTTGACACTTGACACGTGACACTTGACACTTGACACTTGACACGTGACACTTGACACGTGACACTTGATACTTGACACTTGACACTTGACACTTGACTCGTGACACTTGACACTTGACACTTGAAACTTGACACTTGACACTTGATACTTGACACTTGACACTTGACACTTGACACTTGATACTTGACACTTGACACCTGAAACTTGACACACTTGACACTTGACACTTGACACTTGACACTTGACACTTGAAACTTGAAACTTGACACTTGACACTTGACACTTGACACTTGAAACTTGACACTTGACACTTGACACTTGACACTTGACACTTGTAACGTGACACTTGACTTGACACTTGACACTTGACACTTGACACTTGACACTTGACACTTGACACGTGACACTTGACACGTGACACGTGACACTTGACACGTGACACTTGACACGTGACACGTGACACGTGACACGTGACACATGACACTTGACACTTGACACTTGACACTTGACACTTGACACGTGACACTTGACACTTGACACTTGACACTTGACACTTGACACTTGACACTTGACACTTGACATTTGACACTTGACACTTGACTCGTGACACTTGACACTTGACACTTGACACTTGACACTTGACACTTGACTTGACACTTGACACTTGACACTTGACACTTGACACTTGACACTTGACACTTGACACGTGACACGTGACACGTGACACGTGACAAGTGTCACGTGACACTTGACACTTGACACGTGACACTTGACACGTGAAACTTGACACTTGACACTTGACACTTGACACGTGACACTTGACACTTGACACGTGACACTTGACACTTGACACTTGATACTTGACACTTGACACTTGACACTTGACACTTGACACACTTGACACTTGACACTTGACACTTGACACTTGACACTTGATACTTGACAATTGACACTGGACACGTGACACTTGACACTTGACACTTGATACTTCACACTTGACACTTGACACTTGATACTTGACAATTGACACTTGACACGTGACACTTGACACTTGACACTTGACACTTGATACTTCACACTTGACACTTGACACTTGACACGTGACACTTGACACTTGACACTTGAAACTTGACACTTGACACTTGAAACTTGACACTTGACACTTGACACTTGACACTTGACACGTGACACTTGACACTTGACACTTGACACGTGACACGTGACACTTGACACTTGACACGTGACACTTGATACTTCACACTTGATACTTGACACTTGACACGTGACACTTGACACTTGACACTTGACACGTGACACTTGACACTTGACACGTGACACTTGACACTTGACACTTGACACGTGACACTCGACACGTGACACTTGATACTTGACACTTGACACTTGACACTTGACACTTGACACTTGAAACTTGACACTTGACACTTGATACTTGACACTTGACACTTGACACTTGACACTTGACACTTGACACTTGACACTTGATACTTGACACTTGACACCTGACACTTGACATACTTGACACTTGACACTTGACACTTGAAACTTGAAACTTGACACGTGACACTTGACACTTGACACTTGACACTTGACACTTGACACTTGACACTTGACACTTGACACTTGACACTTGACACTTGACACTTGACACTTGACACTTAACACTTGACACTTGACACGTGACACTTGACACGTGACACGTGACACTTGACACTTGACACTTGACACTTGACACTTGGCACTTGACACTTGACACGTTACACTTGACACTTGACACGTGACACTTGACACGTGAAACTTGACACTTGACACTTGACACTTGACACGTGACACTTGACACTTGACACTTGACACTTGATACTTGACACTTGATACTTGACACTTGACACTTGACACGTGACACTTGACGTACTTGACACTTGACGCACTTGACACTTGACACTTGACACTTGACACTTGACACTTGACACTTGACACTTGACACGTGACACTTGACACTTGACACTTGACACGTGACACTTGACACTTGACACTTGACACTTGACACTTGACACTTGACACTTGACACTTGACACTTGATACTTGACACTTGACACTTGACACTTGACACGTGACACTTGACACTTGACACTTGACACGTGACACTTGACACTTGACACTTGACACTTGACACTTGATACTTGACACTTGACACCTGACACTTGACACACTTGACACTTGACACTTGACACTTGACACTTGACACACTTTACACTTGACACTTGACACTTGACACTTGACACTTGACACTTGACACTTGATACTTGACAATTGACACTTGACACGTGACACTTGACACTTGACACTTGACACTTGACACTTCACACTTGATACTTCACACTTGACACTTGACACTTGACACGTGACACTTGACACTTGACACTTGAAACTTGACACTTGACACTTGACACTTGACACGTGACACTTGACACTTGACACTTGACACGTGACACTTGACACGTGACACTTGATACTTGACACTTGACACTTGACACTTGACTCGTGACACTTGACACTTGAAACTTGACACTTGACACTTGATACTTGACACTTGACACTTGACACTTGACACTTGATACTTGACACTTGACACCTGACACTTGACACACTTGACACTTGACACTTGACACTTGACACTTGACACTTGAAACTTGAAACTTGACACTTGACACTTGACACTTGACACTTGACACTTGACACTTGACACTTGACACTTGACACTTGTAACGTGACACTTAACACTTGACACTTGACACGTGACACGTGACACGTGACACTTGACACTTGACACTTGACACGTGACACTTGACACGTGACACTTGATACGTGAAACTTGACACTTGACACTTGACACGTGACACTTGACACTTGACACGTGACACGTGACACTTGACACTTGACACTTGACACTTGATACTTGACACTTGACACTTGACACGTGACACTTGACGCACTTGACACTTGACGCACTTGACACTTGACACTTGACACTTGACACTTGACACTTGACACGTGACACTTGACACTTGACACTTGACACTTGACACTTGACACTTGATACTTGACACTTGACACTTGACACGTGACACTTGACACTTGACACTTGACACGTGACACTTGACACTTGACGCTTGATACTTGACACTTGACACATGATACTTGACACTTGACACGTGACACTTGACACACTTGACACTTGACACTTGACACTTGACACTTGACACTTGACACTTGACACTTGACACTTGACACGTACACTTGACACTTGACACGTGACACGTGACACTTGTCACGTGACACTTGACACTTGACACTTGACACTTGACACGTGACACTTGACACGTAACACGTGACACTTGACACTTGACACGTGACACTTGACACGTGACACTTGACACGTGACACGTGACAATTGACACGTGAAACTTGACACGTGACACTGGACACGTGACACGTGACACGTGACACTTGACACTTGACACTTGACTGCACAACAAAAAATTCGCTAAAAAAAAAGTGCACAAAAAAATCTTCGAAAAAAATTTGCACAAAAGTCAGCCGCGAAAAAAAAATAGTGCACAAAAAAAAATCTGCAAAAAATAATTTAGCACAAAATTTATCCGCGAAAAAAAAAATAGGGCACAAATCAAAAAATTTAGAAAAATAGTGCACAAAAAAATCATGAAAAAATTAGTGCACAGAATTCATCCGCGAAAAAATATACTACACAAAAAAATCCGCTAAAAAAAAAAAGTTTACAAAAAAAATCCGCAAAAAAATAATACACAAAAACAAAATCCACGAAAAATAATAGTGCACAAAATTCTACCACAAAAAAAAATAGTACACAAAAAAAATCTACGAAAAAAAATTGTGCACAAAATTCATCCACGAAGAAAATAATGGACAAAAAAATCCACGACAAAAATAGTGCAAAAAAAAATCCGCTAAAAAAATTAGTGCACAAAAAAATCCGCATAAAAAATTATGCACGAAAAAAAAATCTGCGAAAAAAATGTGTGCCCAAAAAAATTCGCTAAAAAAAATAGTGCACAAAAAAATCCGCCAAAAAAAATAATTCACAAAAAAAATTTTGCGAAAAAAAAAGTGCAAAAAAAAAATTTGCGAAAAAAAATGGTGCACAAAAAAAATCCGCGAAAAAAATTTAAGCACAAAATTCATTCGCGAAAAAAAAGTGCACAAAAAAAACATCTGCGAAAAAAAAGTGCACAAAATTTATCCGAGAAAAATAATAGTGCACAAAAAAAATTGAAGAAAAAAAATAGTGCACAAAATTCTACCGTGAAAAAAAAGTAGAGCACAAAAAAAAAAAACGAAAAAAAATAATGCACTAAATTCATCCACGAAAAAAAATAGTACACAAAAAAAATCTACGAAAACATATTGTGCACAAAATTCATCCACGAAGAAAATAATGGACAAAAAAATCCACGACAAAAATAGTGCAAAAACAAATCCGCTAAAAAAAATAGTGCACAAAAAAATCCGCATAAAAAATTATGCACGAAAAAAAAATCTGCGAAAAAAATGTGTGCCCAAAAAAATCTGCTAAAAAAAATAGTGCACAAAAAAATCGGCCAAAAAAAAATAATTCACAAAAAAAAATTTGCGAAAAACAAAGTGCAAAAAAAACATTCGCGAAAAAAAATAGTGCACAAAAAAAATCAGCGAAAAAAATAGTGCACAAAATAAATCCGTGAAAAAAATTGTGCACAAAAATAAAAATCTGCGAAAAAAAATAGTGCACAAAAAAATCCGCGAAAAAAATTCAAGCACAAAATTCATTCGCGAAAAAAAAGTGCACAAAAAAAACATCTGCGAAGAAAAAGTGCACAAAATTTATCCGAGAAAAATAATAGTGCACAAAAAAAATTGAAGAAAAAAAAAGGGCATAAAATTCATCCGCGGTAAAAAAATAGTGCACAAAAAATTCTGAAAATAATAATGCACAAAAAAAATCGGCTAAAAAAAATAGTGCACTAAATTCATCCGCGAAAAAAAATTGTACACAAAAAAATTATGCACGAAAAAAAAATCTGCGAAAAAAATGTGTGCATAAAAAAATCCGCTAGAAAAAATAGTGCACAAAAAAAACCGCCAAAAAAAATAATTCACAAAAAAATTTGCGGAAAAATTAGTGCAAAAAAAAAATTCGCGAAAAAAAAAGTGCACCAAAAAAATCAGCAAAAAGAATAATGAGTAAAATCAATCCGTAAAAAAAATTGTGCACAAAAATAAAAATCTGCGAAAAAAAATAGTGCACAAAAAAAGTCCCCATAAAAAATAATGCATAGAAAAAATCCGCCAAAAAAAATTGTGCACAAAAAAAAATTCGCGAGAAAAAAAATGCACAAAATTTATAAGCGAAAAAAAATAGTGCACAAAAAAACCCACAAAAAAATCCGCGAAAAAAAATAGTGCAGAAAAAAAAATCTGCGAAACAAATGTGTGCACAGAAAAAATCCGCTGAAAAAAATGTGCACAAAAAAAAATTCGCATAGAAAAAATCCGCCAAAAAAAATTGTGCACAAAAAAAAATTCGCGAGAAAAAAAGTGCACAAAATTTATCAGCGAAAAAAAATAGTGCACAAAAAAACCCACAAAAAAAATCCGCGAAAAAAATTAGTGCACGAAAAAAAAATCTGCGAAACAAATGTGTGCACAGAAAAAATCCGCTGAAAAAAATGTGCACAAAAAAATCCGCCAAAAAAAATAAATCACAAAAAAAAATTTGCGAAAAAAATAGTGCAAAAAAAAAAAATTGCGAAAAAAATAATGCACAAAAAAAATACGCGAAAAAAATAATGCACAAAATTCATCCGCGAAAAAAATTGTGCACAAAAATAAAAATCTGCGAAAAAAATAGGGCACAAAAAAAAAATCCGCGAAAAAAAATTGGAGCACAAAATTCATTCGCGAAAAAAATAGTGCACAAAAAAAACATCCGCGAAAAAAAAAAGTGCCCAAAAAAAATTCACAAAAAAAATAATGCACAAAAAAAAATCCGCTAAAAAAAATAGTGCACAAAAAAAATCTGCGAAAAGAACAGTGCACAAAATTCATCCACGAAAAAAAATAGTGCACAAAAAAAAAATACGCGAAAAAAAAATTGTACACAAAATTCATCCGCGAAAAAAAAATAGTGCACAAATAAAAAAGTTAAGAAAAATAGTGCACAAAAAAATCATGAAAAAATTAGTGCACAGAATTCATCCGCGAAAAAATATACTACACAAAAAAATCCGCTAAAAAAAATAATTTACTAAAAAAATCCGCAAAAAAATAATACACAAAAAAAAATCCACGAAAAAAAATAGTGCACAAAATTCTACCGCGAAAAAAAGTAGAGCACAAAAAGATCCTCGAAAAAAAATAATGGACTGCATTCATCCGCAAAAAAAATTGTACACAAAAAAAAATCTTCCAAAAAAAATTGTGCACAAAATTTATCTTCGAAAAAAATAATGGACAAAAAAATCCACGACAAAAATAGTGCAAAAAAAATCTGCTAAAAAAATTAGTGCACGAAAAAAAAATTTGCGAAAAAAATGTGTGCACAGAAAAAATCCGCTGAAAAAAATGTGCACAAAAAAATCCGCCCAAAAAATAATTCACAAAAAAAAATTTGCAAAAAAAATAGTGCAAAAAAAAAAATTTGCGAAAAAAATAATGCACAAAAAAAATCCGCGAAAAAAATAGTGCACAAAATTCATCCGCGAAAAAAATTGTGCACAAAAATAAAAATCTGCGAAAAAAATAAGGCACAAAAAAAAAATCCGCGAAAAAAAATTAGATCACAAAATTCATTCGCGAAAAAAATAGTGCACTTAACATTCACAAAAAAAATAATGCACAAAAAAAAATCCGCTAAAAAAAATATGCACAAAAAAAATCTGAGAAAAGAACAGTGCAAAAAAAACATCCGCGAAAAAAAAGAGCCCAAAATTTATCCGCGAAAAATAATAGTGCACAAAAAAAATTAAAGAAAAAAAATAGTGCACAAAATTCATCCGCGAAAAAAAATAGTGCACTAAAAATTCACAAAAAAAATAATGCACAAAAAAAAATCCGCTAAAAAAAATAGTGCACAAAAAAAGTCCCCATCAAAAATAATGCACAGAAAAAATCCGCGAAAAAAAATAGTGCACAAAAAAAAATTTGCGTGAAAAAAAGTGCACAAAATTCATCCGCGAAAAAAAATAATGCACAAAAATATTAAGAAAAAAAAAGTGCACAAAATTCATGGGCGAAGAAAAAATAGTGCACAAAAAAATTCACGAAGAAAAAAAATAAAAAAAATCCGCGAAAGAAAATAGTGCACAAAATTCATCCACGAAAAAAATAGTGCACAAAATTCATCCGCGAAAAAAAATGGGCCCCAAAAAAAATCTGCGAAATAAAATAGTGCAAAAAAAAAATCAGCAAAGAAAAAAGTGCACAAAAAAAAAATCCGCGGGAAAAAAAGTGCACAAAATTCATCCGCGAAAAAAAAATTGTGCACAAAAAAAAATCTTCGAAAAAAATTAGTGCACAGAAATTCATCTGCCAAAAAAATAGTGCACGAAGAAAATCTTCGAAAAAAAATTTGCACAAAATTCAGCCGCGAAAAAAAATAGAGCACAAAAAAAATCCGCAAAAAAAAATTTTACACAAAATTTATCCACGAAAAAAATAGTGCACAAAAAAATCTACGAAAAAAATAGTGCACAAAATTCATCCACGAAAAAAAATAAAAAAATAAAGAAAAATAGTGCACAAAAAAATCATGAAAAAATTAGTGCACAGAATTCATCCGCGAAAAAATATACTACACAAAAAAATCTGCTAAAAAAAATAGTTCACAAAAAAAATCCGCAAAAACATAATACACATAAAAAATCCAGGAAAAAAAATAGTGCACAAAATTCTACCGCGAAAAAAAGGATAGCACAAAAAGATCCTCGAAAAATAATAATGCACTAAATTCATCCGCGAAAAAAAATTGTACACAAAAAAAAAATCTACGAAAAAAAATTGTGCACAAAATTCATACTCGAAAAAAACTATGTACAAAAAAATCCACGACAAAAATAGTGCAAAAAAAACCCGCTAAAAAAATTAGTGCACAAAAAAATCCGCATAAAAAATTATTCACAAAAAAAAAATCTGCGAAAAAAATGTGTGCACAAAAGAAATCCGCTAAAAAAGATAGTGCACAAAAAAATCCGCCCAAAAAAATAATTCACAAAAAAAATTTGCGAAAAAATTAGTGCAAAAAAAAAAATTTGCGAAAAAATAATGCACAAAAAAAATCAGCGAAAAAAATAGTGCACAAAATTAATCCGTAAAAAAAATAGTGCACAAAAAAAATTTGCGAAAAAAAAGTGCACAAAATTCATCCGCGAAAAAAAAATAGTGCACAAAATTCATGGGCGAAGAAAAAATAGCGCCCAAAAAAATCCACGAAAAAAAAAAACGAAAAAAAAATCCGCGAAAGAAAATAGTGCACAAAATTCATCCACGAAAAAAATAGTGCACAAAATTCATCCGCGAAAAAAATTGGGCCCCAAAAAAAATCTGCGAAATAAAATAGTGCAAAAAAAAAATCAGCAAAGAAAAAAGTGCACAAAAAAAATCTTCGAAAAAAATTTGCACAAAATTCATCCGCGAAAAAAAAAAGTGCACAAAAAAAATCCCCCCAAAAAAATTTTGCACAAAATTCATCCGCGAAAAAAATAGTGCACAAAAAAATCTGCGAAAAAAAACGTGCCCAAAATTCATCCACGAAAAAAAATAGTGCACTAAGAAAAAAATCCGCGAAAAAAAATTGTACACTATATTCATCTGCGAAAAAAAAGCGCACAAATAAAAAAATTAAGAAAAATAGTGCACAAAAAAATCATCAAAAAATTAGTGCACAGAATTCATCCGCGAAAAAATATACTAGACAAAATAAATTATCCAAAAAAATATTTCAGAAAATTCATTCACAAAAAAAATAGTGCACAAAGAAAAAAATCCGCGAAAAAAAATTGTACACAAAATTCATCCGCGAAAAAAAAATAGTGCACAAATAAAAAAATTAAGAAAAATAGTGCACAAAAAATCATGAAAAAATTAGTGCACAGAATTCATCCGCGAAAAAATGTACTACACAAAAAAATCAGCTAAAAAAAATAGTTCACAAAAAAAATCCGCAAAAAAAATTGTACACAAAAAAAAAATCTACGAAAAAAAATTGTGCACAAAATTCATCCTCGAAAAAAATAATGGACAAAAAAATCCACGACAAAAATATTGCAAAAAAAATCCGCAAAAAAAATTAGTGCACGAAAAAAAAATCTGCGAAAAAAATGTGTGCACAGAAAAAAAAATCCGCTTAAAAAAATGTGCAAAAAAAATCCGCCAAAAAAATTATTCACAAAAAAAAATTTGCGAAAAAAATAGTGCAAAAAAAAAAATTCGCGAAAAAAATAATGCACAAAAAAAATCCGCGAAAAAAATAGTGCACAAAATTCATCCGCGAAAAAAATTGTGCACAAAAATAAAAATCGGCGAAAAAAATAGGGCACAAAAAAAAAATCCGCGAAAAAAAATTGAGCACAAAATTTATTCGCGAAAAAAATAGTGCACGAAAAAAACATCTGCGAAAAGAAAGTGCTCAAAATTTATCCGCGAAAAATAATAGTGCACAAAAAAATTCAAGAAAAAAAATAGTGCACAAAATTCATCCACGAAAAAAAAATAGTGCACTAAAAATTCACAAAAAAAATAATACACAATAAAAATCCGCTAAAAAAAATAGTGCACAAAAAAAGTACCCCTCAAAAATAATGCACAGAAAAAATCCGCGTAAAAAAATTGTGCAAAAAAAAATTTGCGAGAAAAAAAGTGCACAAAATTCATCCGCGAAAAAAAAAAGTGCACAAAAATATTAGGAAAAAAAAAAGTGCACAAAATTCATGGGCGAAGAAAAAATAGTGCACAAAAAAATCCACGAAAAAAACCAGAAAAAAAATCCGCGAAAGAAAATAGTGCACAAAATTCATCCACGAAAAAAATAGTGCACAAAATTCATCCGCGAAAAAAATTGGGCCCCAAAAAAAATCTGCGAAATAAAATAGTGCAAAAAAAATCAACAAAAAAAAAAATGCACAAAAAAAAAATCTGCGGGAAAAAAAGTGCACAAAATTCATCCGCGAAAAAAAAATTGTGCACAAAAAAAAATCAAGAAAAAAATTAGTGCACAAAATTCATCTGCCAAAAAAATAGTGCACGAAAAAAATCTTCGAAAAAAATTTGCACAAAATTCAGCCGCGAAAAAAAATAGTGCACAAAAAAAATCCCCCCAAAAAAATTTTGCACAAAATTCATCCGCGAAAAAAATAGTGCACAAAAAAATCTGCGAAAAAAATAGTGCACAAAATTCATCCACGAAAAAAAATAGTGCACAAAGAAAAAAATCCGCGAAAAAAAAATTGTACACTATATTCATCTGCGAAAAAAATAGTGCACAAATCAAAAAATTAAGAAAAATAGTGCACAAAAAAATCATCAAAAAATTAGTGCACAGAATTCATCCGCGAAAAAATATACTAGACAAAATAAATTATCTAAAAAAATAGTTCAGAAAATTCATTCACGAAAAAAAATAGTGCACAAAGAAAAAAATCCGCGAAAAAAATAGTACACAAAATTCATCCGCGAAAAAAAAATAGTGCACAAATAAAAAAATTAAGAAAAATAGTGCACAAAAAAATCATGAAAAAATTAGTGCACAGAATTCATCCGCGAAAAAATGTACTACACAAAAAAATCCGCTAAAAAAAATAGTTCACAAAAAAAATCCGCGAAAAAATTGTACACAAAAAAAAAATCTACGAAAAAAAATTGTGCACAAAATTCATCCTCGAAAAAAATAATGGACAAAAAAATCCACGACAAAAATAGTGAAAAAAAAAATCCGCTAAAAAAATTAGTGCACAAAAAAAAATCTGCGAAAAAAATGTGTGCACAGAAAAAATCCGCTGAAAAAAATGTGCACATAAAAAATCCGCCAAAAAAAATAGTGCAAAAAAAAATTTGCGAAAAAAATAGTGCAAAAAAAAAAAATTTGCGAAAAAAATAATGCACAAAAAAAAATCGCGAAAAAAATAGTGCAGAAAATTCATCCGCGAAAAAAATAGGGCACAAAAAAAACATCCGCGAAAAAAAAAAGTGCCCAAAATTTATCCGCGAAAAATAATAGTGCACAAAAAAAATTCAAGAAAAAAAATTGTGCACAAAATTCATCCGCGAAAAAAAAAAAATGCACTAAAAATTCACAAAAAAAATAATGCACAAAAAAAAACCGCTAAAAAAAATAGTGCACAAAAAAGGCACCATAAAAAATAATGCACAGAAAAAATCCGCGAAAAAAAATAGTGCACAAAAAAAAATTTGCGAGAAAAAAAGTGCACAAAATTCATCCGCGAAAAAAAATAGTGCACAAAAAAACCCTCAAAAAAAATCTGCGAAAAAAAATAGTGCAGAAAATTCATCCCCGAAAAAAATAGTGCACAAAAAAAAATTTGCGAAAAAAAAAGTTTTGCACAAAATTCATCCGCAAAAAAAATAGTGCACAAAAAAAATCCGCAAAAAAAATTGTACACAAAAAAAAATCTACGAAAAAAAATTGTGCACAAAATTCATCCTCGAAAAAAATAATGGACAAAAAAATCCACGACAAAAATATTGCAAAAAAAAATCCGCTAAAAAAATTAGTGCACGAAAAAAAAATCTGCGAAAAAAATGTGTGCACAGAAAAAAAAATCCGCTTAAAAAATGTGCAGAAAAAATCCGCCAAAAAAATTATTCACAAAAAAAAATTTGCGAAAAAAATAGTGCAAAAAAAAAAATTCGCGAAAAAAATAATGCACAAAAAAAATCCGCGAAAAAAATAGTGCACAAAATTCATCCGCGAGAAAAATTGTGCACAAAAATAAAAATCGGCGAAAAAAATAGGGCACAAAAAAAAAATCCGCGAAAAAAAATTGAGCACAAAATTTATTCGCGAAAAAAATAGTGCACGAAAAAAACATCTGCGAAAAAAAAGTGTTCAGAATTTATCCGCGAAAAATAATAGTGCACAAAAAAATTCAAGAAAAAAAATAGTGCACAAAATTCATCCGCGAAAAAAAAATAATGCACTAAAAATTCACAAAAAAAATAATACACAATAAAAATCCGCTAAAAAAAATAGTGCACAAAAAAAGTACCCCTCAAAAATAATGCACAGAAAAAATCCGCGTAAAAAAATTGTGCAAAAAAAAAAATTTGCGAGAAAAAAAGTGCACAAAATTCATCCGCGAAAAAAAATAGTGCACAAAAATATTAGGAAAAAAAAAAGTGCACAAAATCCATGGGCGAAGAAAAAATAGTGCACAAAAAAATCCACGAAAAAAAACAGAAAAAAAATCCGCGAAAGAAAATAGTGCACAAAATTCATCCACGAAAAAAATAGTGCACAAAATTCATCCGCGAAAAAAATTGGGCCCTAAAAAAAATCTGCGAAATAAAATAGTGCAAAAAAAAATCAACAAAGAAAAAAATGCAAAAAAAAAAAATCCGCGGGAAAAAAAGTGC
This sequence comes from Flabesymbios commensalis, assembly GCA_964017125.1. Taxonomy (NCBI): domain Eukaryota; kingdom Metazoa; phylum Annelida; class Polychaeta; order Terebellida; family Flabelligeridae; genus Flabesymbios; species Flabesymbios commensalis. The sequence goes on from OZ024915.1 coordinate 58,693,974, forward strand.
ACAAAATTCATCCGCAAAAAAAAAATTGTGCACAAAAAAAAATCAAGAAAAAAATTAGTGCACAAAATTCATCTGCCAAAAAAATAGTGCACGAAAAAAATCTTCGAAAAAAATTTGCACAAAATTCAGCCGCGAAAAAAAATAGTGCACAAAAAAAATCCCCCCAAAAAAATTTTGCACAAAATTCATCCGCGAAAAAAATACTGCACAAAAAAATCTGCGAAAAAAATAGTGCACAAAATTCATCCACGAAAAAAAATAGTGCACAAAGAAAAAAATCCGCGAAAAAAAAATTGTACACAAAATTCATCCGCGAAAAAAAAATAGTGCACAAATGAAAAAATTAAGAAAAATAGTGCACAAAAAAATCATCAAAAAATTAGTGCACAGAATTCATCCGCGAAAAAATGTACTACACAAAAAAATCCGCTAAAAAAAATAGTTCACAAAAAAAATCCGCAAAAAAAATTGTACACAAAAAAAAAATCTACGAAAAAAAATTGTGCACAAAATTCATCCTCGAAAAAAATAATGGACAAAAAAATCCACGACAAAAATAGTGAAAAAAAAATCCGCTAAAAAAATTAGTGCACAAAAAAAAATCTGCGAAAAAAATGTGTGCACAGAAAAAATCCACTGAAAAAAATGTGCACATAAAAAATCCGCCAAAAAAAATAGTACAAAAAAAAATTTGCGAAAAAAATAGGGCAAAAAAAAAAAAATTTGCGAAAAAATAATGCACAAAAAAAATCCGCGAAAAAAATAGTGCACAAAATTCATCCGCGAAAAAAATTGTGCACAAAAAAAACATCCGCGAAAAAAAAAAGTGCCCAAAATTTATCCGCGAAAAATAATAGTGCACAAAAAAAATTCAAGAAAAAAAATAGTGCACAAAATTCATCCGCGAAAAAAAAAATGCACTAAAAATTCACAAAAAAAATAATGCACAAAAAAAAATCCGCTAAAAAAAATAGTGCACAAAAAAGGCACCATCAAAAATAATGCACAGAAAAAATCCGCGAAAAAAAATAGTGCACAAAAAAAAATTGCGAGAAAAAAAGTGCACAAAATTCATCCGCGAAAAAAAATAGTGCACAAAAAAACCCTCAAAAAAAATCCGCGAAAAAGAATAGTGCAGAAAATTCATCCACGAAAAAAATAGTGCACAAAAAACAATTTGCGAAAAAAAAAGTTTTGCACAAAATTCATCCGCAAAAAAAATAGTGCACAAAAAAAAATCTACGAAAAAAAATTGTGCACAAATTTCATCCTCTAAAAAAATAAAGGACAAAGAAATCTACGAAAATAATAGTGCACAAAAAAAATCCTCGAAAAAAAAAATGCACAAATTTCATCCTCTAAAAAAGTAATAAACAAAAATATCCACGAAAAAAATATTGCACAAAAAAAATCTTCGAAAAAAATCATGCACAAAAAAAAATCCGCAAAAAATTTTGTGCATAAAAAAAAAATTACTGGAAAAATTGTGTACAAAAAAATCTGCAAAAAAAATAATTAATAATTTACAAAAAAAAATCTGCAAAAAAATAGTGAAAAAAAAAAATTCGCGAAAAAAATAATTCACAAAAAAAAAATTGCGAAAAAAATAGTGCCAAAAAAAAAAATTTGCGAAAAAAATAATGCACAAAAAAAATCCCCGAAAAAAATAGTGCACAAAATTCATCCGCGAAAAAAATTGTGCACAAAAATAAAAATCTGGAAAAAATAGGGCACAAAAAAAAAATCCGCGAAAAAAAATTGGAGCACAAAATTCATTCGCGAAAAGAACAGTGCACAAAATTCATCCACGAAAAAAATAGTGCACAAAAAAAAATCCGCGAAAAAAAATTGTAAACAAAATTCATCCACTAAAAAAAAATAGTGCACAAAAAAAAAATTTAAGAAAAATAGTGCACAAAAAAATCATGAACAAATTAGTGCACAGAATTCATCTGCGAAAAAATATACTAGACAAAATAAATTATCTAAAAAAATAGTTCAGAAAATTCATTCACGAAAAAAAATAATGCACAAAGAAAAAAATCCGCGAAAAAAAAATTGTACACAAAATTCATCCTCGAAAAAAAATAGTGCACAAATAAAAAAATCAAGAAAAATAGTGCACAAAAAAATCATGAAAAAATTAGTGCACAGAATTCATCCGCGAAAAAATATACTACACAAAAAAATCCGCTAAAAGAAATAATTCACAAAAAAATCCGCAAAAAAATAATACACAAAAAAAATCCACGAAAAAAAATAGTGCACAAAATTCTACCGCGAAAAAAAGTAGAGCACAAAAAGATCTTCGAAAAAGATAATGCACTAAATTCATCCGCGAAAAAAAAATTGTGCACAAAAAAAAATCAAGAAAAAAATTAGTGCACAAAATTCATCTGCCAAAAAAATAGTGCACGAAAAAAATCTTCGAAAAAAATTTGCACAAAATTCAGCCGCGAAAAAAAATAGTGCACAAAAAAAATCACCCCCAAAAAGTTTTGCACAAAATTCATCCGCGAAAAAAATAGTGCACAAAAAAATCTGCGAAAAAAATAGTGCACTAAATTCATCCACGAAAAAAAATAGTGCACAAAGAAAAAAATCCGCGAAAAAAAATTTGTACACTATATTCATCTGCGAAAAAAAAGTATTGCACAATTAAAAAATTAAGAAAAATAGTGCACAAAAAAAATCATCAAACAATTAGTGCACAGAATTCATCCGCGAAAAAATATACTAGACAAAATAATTTATCAAAAAAAATAGTTCAGAAAATTCATTCACGAAAAAAAATGGTGCACAAAGAAAAAAATCCGCGAAAAAAAATTGTACACAAAATTCATCCGCGAAAAAAAAATAGTGCAGAAATAAAAAAATTAAGAAAAATAGTGCACAAAAAAATCATGAAAAAATTAGCGCACAGAATTTATCCGCGAAAAAATGTACTACACAAAAAAATCCGCTAAAAAAAATAGTTCACAAAATAAATCCGCAAAAAAAATTGTACAAAAAAAAAAATCTGCGAAAAAAAATTGTGCACAAAATTCATCCTCGAAAAAAATAATGGACAAAAAAATCCACGACAAAAATAGTGAAAAAAAAAATCCGCTAAAAAAATTAGTGCACGAAAAAAAATCTGCGAAAAAAATGTGTGCACAGAAAAAATCCGCTGAAAAAAATGTGCACATAAAAAATCCGCCAAAAAAAATAATTCACAAAAAAAAATTTGCGAAAAAAATAGTGCGAAAAAAAAAATTTGCGAAAAAAATAATGCACAAAAAAAATCCGCGAAAAAAATAGTGCACAAAATTCATCCGCGAAAAAAATTGTGCACAAAAAAACATCCGCGAAAAAAAAGTGCCCAAAATTTATCCGCGAAAAATAATAGTGCACAAAAAAAATTCAAGAAAAAAAATAGTGCACAAAATTCATCCGCGAAAAAAAAAAATGCACTAAAAATTCACAAAAAAAATAATGCACAAAAAAAAATCATCTAAAGAAAATAGTGCATAAAAAAGGCACCATCAAAAATAATGCACAGAAAAAATCCGCGAAAAAAAATAGTGCACAAAAAAAAATTTGCGAGAAAAAAAGTGCACAAAATTCATCCGCGAAAAAAAATAGTGCACAAAAAAACCCTAGAAAAAAATCCGCGAAAAAAAATAGTGCAGAAAATTCATCCACGAAAAAAATAGTGCACAAAAAAAAATTTGCGAAAAAAAAAGTCTTGCACAAAATTCATCCGCAAAAAAAATAGTGCACAAAAAAAAATCTACGAAAAAAAATTGTGCACCAATTTCATCCTCTAAAAAAATAATAAACAAAAATATCCACGAAAATAATAGTGCACAAAAAAAATCTTCGAAAAAAATCATGCACAAAAAAAAATCCGCAAAAAAATTTTGTGCATAAAAAAAAAATTACTGAAAAAATTGGGTACAAAAAAATCTGCAAAAAAAAATAATTCACAAAAAAAAATCTGCAAAAAAATAGTAAAAAAAAAAAATTCGCGAAAAAAATAATTCACAAAAAAAAAATTGCGAAAAAAATAGTGCCAAAAAGAAAAATTCGCGAAAAAAATAATGCGCAAAAAAAATTCGCGAAAAAAATAGTGCACAAAATTCATCCGCGAAAAAAATCGTGCACAAAAATAGAAATCTGGAAAAAAATAGGGCACAAAAAAAAAATCCGCGAAAAAAAATTGGAGCACAAAATTAATTCGCGAAAAGAACAGTGCACAAAATTTATCCACGAAAAAAATAGTGCACAAAAAAAAATCCGCGAAAAAAAATTGTAAACAAAATTCATCCACTAAAAAAAAATAGTGCACAAAAAAAAATTTAAGAAAAATAGTGCACAAAAAAATCATGAACAAATTAGTGCACAGAATTCAATTTGCGAAAAAATATACTAGACAAAATAAATTATCTAAAAAAATAGTTCAGAAAATTCATTCACGAAAAAAAATAATGCACAAAGAAAAAAATCCGCGAAAAAAAAATTGTACACAAAATTCATCCGCGAAAAAAAAATAGTGCACAAATAAAAAAATCAAGAAAAATAGTGCACAAAAAAATCATGAAAAAATTAGTGCACAGAATTCATCCGCGAAAAAATATACTACACAAAAAAACCCGCTAAAAAAAATAATTCACAAAAAAAATCAGCAAAAAAATAATACACAAAAAAAATCCACAAAAAAAAATAGTGCACAAAATTCTACCGCGAAAAAAAGTAGAGCACAAAAAGATCTTCGAAAAAAATAATGCACTAAATTCATCCGCGAAAAAAAATTGTACACAAAAAAAAAATCTACCAAAAAAAATTGTGCACAAAATTCATCCTCGAAAAAAATAATGGACAAAAAAATCCACGACAAAAATAGTGCAAAAAAAATCCGCTAAAAAAATTAGTGCACGAAAAAAAAATCTGCGAAAAAAATAGCGCAAAAAAAAAAATTCGCGAAAAAAATAATGCACAAAAAAATACGCGAAGAAAATAGTGCACAAAATTCATCCGCGAAAAAAATTGTGCACAAAAATAAAAATCGGCGAAAAAAATAGGGCACAAAAAAAAAATCCGCGAAAAAAAATTGGAGCACAAAATTCATTAGCGAAAAAAATAGTGCACTAAAAAAACATCTGCGAAAAAAAAGTGCCTAAAATTTATCCACGAAAAATAATAGTGCACAAAAAAATTTCAAGAAAAAAAATAGTGCACAAAATTCATCCGTGAAAAAAAAATTGTGCACTAAAAATTCACAAAAAAAATAATGCACAATAAAAATCCGCTAAAAAAAATAAAGTCCCCATCAAAAATAATGCACAGAAAAAATCCGCGAAAAAAAATAGTGCAAAAAAAAAATTTGTGAGAAAAAAAGTGCACAAAATTCATCCGCGAAAAAAAATAGTGCACAAAAATATTAGGAAAAAAAAAAGTGCACAAAATTCATGGGCGAAGAAAAAATAGTGCACAAAAAAATCCACAAAAAAAAAACGAAAAAAAAATCCGCGAAAGAAAATAGTGCACAAAATTCATCCACGAAAAAAATAGTGCACAAAATTCATCCACGAAAAAAATTGGGCCCCAAAAAAAATCTGCGAAATAAAATAGTGCAAAAAAAAAAATCAGCAAAGAAAAAAATGCACAAAAAAAAAATCCGCGGGAAAAAAAGTGCACAAAATTCATCCGCGAAAAAAAATAGTGCACAAATAAAAAAATCAAGAAAAATAGTGCACAAAAAAATCATGAAAAAATTAGTGCACAGAATTCATCCGCGAAAAAATATACTACACAAAAAAACCCGCTAAAAAAAATAATTCACAAAAAAAATCCGCAAAAAAATAATACACAAAAAAAATCCACAAAAAAAAATAGTGCACAAAATTCTACCGCGAAAAAAAGTAGAGCACAAAAAGATCTTCGAAAAAAGTAATGCACTAAATTCATCCGCGAAAAAAAATTGTACACAAAAAAAAAATCTACCAAAAAAAATTGTGCACAAAATTCATCCTCGAAAAAAATAATGGACAAAAAAATCCACGACAAAAATAGTGCAAAAAAAAATCCGCTAAAAAAATTAGTGCACGAAAAAAAAATCTGCGAAAAAAATAGTGCAAAAAAAAAAATTCGCGAAAAAAATAATGCACAAAAAAAATCCGCGAAAAAAATAGTGCACAAAATTCATCCGCGAAAAAAATTGTGCACAAAAATAAAAATCGGCGAAAAAAATAGGGCACAAAAAAAAAAATCTGCGAAAAAAAATTGGAGCACAAAATTCATTAGCGAAAAAAATAGTGCACAAAAAAAACATCTGCGAAAAAAAAGTGCCTAAAATTCATCCACGAAAAATAATAGTGCACAAAAAAAATTCAAGAAAAAAAATAGTGCACAAAATTCATCCGTGAAAAAAAAATAGTGCACTAAAAATTCACAAAAAAAATAATGCACAATAAAAATCCGCTAAAAAAATAAAGTCCCCATCAAAAATAATGCACAGAAAAAATCCGCGAAAAAAAATAGTGCAAAAAAAAAATTTGTGAGAAAAAAAGTGCACAAAATTCATCCGCGAAAAAAAATAGTGCACAAAAATATTAGGAAAAAAAAAAGTGCACAAAATTCATGGGCGAAGAAAAAATAGTGCACAAAAAAATCCACAAAAAAAAAACGAAAAAAAAATCCGCGAAAGAAAATAGTGCACAAAATTCATCCACGAAAAAAATAGTGCACAAAATTCATACGCGAAAAAAATTGGGCCCCAAAAAAATCTGCGAAATAAAATAGTGCAAAAAAAAAAATCAGCAAAGAAAAAAATGCACAAAAAAAAAATCCGCGGGAAAAAAAGTGCACAAAATTCATCCGCGAAAAAAAAATTGTGCACAAAAAAAAATCAAGAAAAAAATTAGTGCACAAAATTCATCTGCCAAAAAAATAGTGCACGAAAAAAATCTTCGAAAAAAATTTGCACAATATTCAGCCGCGAAAAAAATTGTGCACAAAAAATCTGCGAAAAAAATAGTGCACAAAATTCATCCACGAAAAAAAATAGTGCACAAAGAAAAAAATCCGCGAAAAAAAATTGTACACTATATTCATCTGCGAAAAAAAAATAGTGCACAAATAAAAAAATTAAGAAAAATAGTGCACAAAAAAATCATGAAAAAATTAGTGCACAGAATTCATCCGCGAAAAAATATACTACACAAAATAAATTATCTAAACAGATAGTTCAGAAAATTCATTCACGAAAAAAAATAGTGCACAAAGAAAAAAATCCGCGAAAAAAAATTGTACACAAAATTCATCCGCGAAAAAAAAATAGTGCACAAATAAAAAAATTAAGAAAAATAGTGCACAAAAAAATCATGAAAAAATTAGTGCACAGAATTCATCCGCGAAAAAATGTACTACACAAAAAAATCCACTAAAAAAAATAGTTCACAAAAAAAATCCGCAAAAAAAATTGTACACAAAAAAAAAAATTACGAAAAAAAATTGTGCACAAAATTCATCCTCGAAAAAAATAATGGACAAAAAAATCCACGACAAAAATAGTGCAAAAAAAAATCCGCTAAAAAAATTAGTGCACGAAAAAAAAATCTGCGAAAAAAATGTGTGCACAGAAAAAAAAATCCGCTGAAAAAAATGTGCACAAAAAAATCCGCCAAAAAAATTATTCACAAAAAAAATTTGCGAAAAAAATAGTGCAAAAAAAAAAATTCGCGAAAAAAATAATGCACAAAAAAATCCGCGAAAAAAATAGTGCACAAAATTCATCCGCGAAAAAAATTGTACACAAAAATAAAAATCGGCGAAAAAAATAGGACACAAAAAAAAAATCCGCGAAAAAAAATTGGAGCACAAAATTTATTCGCGAAAAAAATAGTGCACAAAAAAAACATCTGCGAAAAAAAAGTGCCCAAAATTTATCCGCGAAAAATAATAGTGCACAAAAAAAATTTAAGAAAAAAAATAGTGCACAAAATTCATCTGCGAAAAAAAAATAGTGCACTAAAAATTCACAAAAAAAATAATGCACAATAAAAATCCGCTGAAAAAAATAAAGTCCCCATCAAAAATAATGCACAGAAAAAATCCGCGAAAAAAAATAGTGCAAAAAAAAAATTTGTGAGAAAAAAAGTGCACAAAATTCATCCGCGAAAAAAAATAGTGCACAAAAATATTAGGAAAAAAAAAAGTGCACAAAATTCATGGGCGAAGAAAAAATAGTGCACAAAAAAATCCACAAAAAAAAAACGAAAAAAAAATCCGCGAAAGAAAATAGTGCACAAAATTCATCCACGAAAAAAATAGTGCACAAAATTCATCCGCGAAAAAAATTGGGCCCCCAAAAAAATCTGCGAAATAAAATAGTGCAAAAAAAAAAATCAGCAAAGAAAAAAATGCACAAAAAAAAATCCGCGGGAAAAAAAGTGCACAAAATTCATCCGCGAAAAAAAAATTGTGCACAAAAAAAAATCAAGAAAAAAATTAGTGCACAAAATTCATCTGCCAAAAAAAAAGTGCACGAAAAAAATCTTCGAAAAAAATTTGCACGATATTCAGCCGCGAAAAAAATTGTGCACAAAAAATCTGCGAAAAAAATAGTGCACAAAATTCATCCACGAAAAAAAATAGTGCACAAAGAAAAAAATCCGCGAAAAAAAAATTGTACACTGTATTCATCTGCGAAAAAAAATAGTGCACAAATAAAAAAATTAAGAAAAATAGTGCACAAAAAAATCATGAAAAAATTAGTGCACAGAATTCATCCGCGAAAAAATATACTACACAAAATAAATTATCTAAACAAATAGTTCAGAAAATTCATTCACGAAAAAAATAGTGCAGAAAGAAAAAAATCCGCGAAAAAAAATTGTACACAAAATTCATCCGCGAAAAAAAATAGTGCACAAATAAAAAAATTAAGAAAAATAGTGCACAAAAAAATCATGAAAAAATTAGTGCACAGAATTCATCCGCGAAAAAATTCACTACACAAAAAAATCCGCTCAAAAAAATAGTTCACAAAAAAAATCCGCAAAAAAAATTGTACACAAAAAAAAAATCTACGAAAAAAAATTGTGCACAAAATTCATCCTCGAAAAAAATAATGGACAAAAAAATCCACGACAAAAATAGTGCAAAAAAAAATCCGCTAAAAAAATTAGTGCACGAAAAAAAAATCTGCGAAAAAAATGTGTGCACAGAAAAAAAAATCCGCTGAAAAAAATGTGCACAAAAAAATCCGCCAAAAAAATTATTCACAAAAAAAATTTGCGAAAAAAATAGTGCAAAAAAAAAAATTCGCGAAAAAAATAATGCACAAAAAAAATCCGCGAAAAAAATAGTGCACAAAATTCATCCGCGAAAAAAATTGTACACAAAAATAAAAATCGGCGAAAAAAATAGGGCACAAAAAAAAAATCCGCGAAAAAAAATTGGAGCACAAAATTTTTTCGCGAAAAAAAAATAGTGCACAAATAAAAAAATTAAGAAAAATAGTGCACAAAAAAATCATGAAAAAATTAGTGCACAGAATTCATCCGCGAAAAAATGTACTACACAAAAAAATCCGCTAAAAAAAAAAGTTCACAAAAAAAATCCGCAAAAAAAATTGTACACAAAAAAAAAATCTACGAAAAAAAATTGTGCACAAAATTCATCCTCGAAAAAAATAATGGACAAAAAAATCCACGACAAAAATAGTGCAAAAAAAAATCCGCTAAAAAAATTAGTGCACGAAAAAAAAAATCTGCGAAAAAAATGTGTGCACAGAAAAAAAAATCCGCTGAAAAAAATGTGCACAAAAAAATCCGCCAAAAAAATTATTCACAAAAAAAATTTGCGAAAAAAATAGTGCAAAAAAAAAAAATTCGCGAAAAAAATAATGCACAAAGAAAATCCGCGAAAAAAATAGTGCACAAAATTCATCCGCGAGAAAAAATTGTACAAAAAAATAAAAATCGGCGAAAAAAATAGGGCACAAAAAAAAAATCCGCGAAAAAAAATTGGAGCACAAAATTTATTCGCGAAAAAAATAGTGCACAAAAAAAACATCTGCGAAAAAAAAGTGCCCAAAATTTATCCGCGAAAAATAATAGTGCTCAAAAAAAATTTAAGAAAAAAAATAGTGCACAAAATTCATCCGCGAAAAAAAATAGTGCACTAAAAATTCACAAAAAAAATAATGCACAATAAAAATCCGCTGAAAAAAATAAAGTCCCCATCAAAAATAATGCACAGAAAAATTCCGCGAAAAAAATAGTGCAAAAAAAAAATTTGTGAGAAAAAAAGTGCACAAAAATATTAGGAAAAAAAAAGTGCACAAAATTCATGGGCGAAGAAAAAATAGTGCACAAAAAAATCCACAAAAAAAAAAACGAAAAAAAAATCCGCGAAAGAAAATAGTGCACAAAATTCATCCACGAAAAGAATAGTGCACAAAATTCATCCGCGAAAAAAATTGGGCCCCAAAAAAAATCTGCGAAATAAAATAGTGCAAAAAAAAAAATCAGCAAAGAAAAAAATGCACAAAAAAAAAATCCGCGGGAAAAAAAGTGCACAAAATTCATCCGCGAAAAAAAAATTGTGCACAAAAAAAAATCAAGAAAAAAATTAGTGCACAAAATTCATCTGCCAAAAAAAAAGTGCACGAAAAAAATCTTCGAAAAAAATTTGCACAATATTCAGCCGCGAAAAAAATTGTGCACAAAAAATCTGCGAAAAAAATAGTGCACAAAATTCATCCACGAAAAAAAATAGTGCACAAAGAAAAAAATCCGCGAAAAAAAAATTGTACACTATATTCATCTGCGAAAAAAAAATAGTGCACAAATAAAAAAATTAAGAAAAATTGTGCACGAAAAAATCATGAAAAAATTAGTGCACAGAATTCATCCGCGAAAAAATATACTACACAAAATAAATTATCTAAACAAATAGTTCAGAAAATTCATTCACGAAAAAAAATAGTGCACAAAGAAAAAAATCCGCGAAAAAAAATTGTACACAAAATTCATCCGCGAAAAAAAATAGTGCACAAATAAAAAAATTAAGAAAAATAGTGCACAAAAAAATCATGAAAAAATTAGTGCACAGAATTCATCCGCGAAAAAATGTACTACACAAAAAAATCCGCTAAAAAAAATAGTTCACAAAAAAAATCCTTAAAAAAAATTGTACACAAAAAAAAAATCTACGAAAAAAAATTGTGCACAAAATTCATCCTCGAAAAAAATAATGGACAAAAAAATCTACGACAAAAATAGTGCAAAAAAAAATCCGCTAAAAAAATTAGTGCACGAAAAAATAATTTGCGAAAAAATGTGTGCACAGAAAAAAAAATCCGCTGAAAAAAATGTGCACAAAAAAATCCGCCAAAAAAATTATTCACAAAAAAAATTTGCGAAAAAAATAGTGCAAAAAAAAAAATTCGCGAAAAAAATAATGCACAAAAAAAATCCGCGAAAAAAATAGTGCACAAAATTCATCCGCGAAAAAAATTGTACACAAAAATAAAAATCGGCGAAAAAAATAGGGCACAAAAAAAAAATCCGCGAAAAAAAATTGGAGCACAAAATTTTTTCGCGAAAAAAAAATAGTGCACAAATAAAAAAATTAAGAAAAATAGTGCACAAAAAAATCATGAAAAAATTAGTGCACAGAATTCATCCGCGAAAAAATGTACTACACAAAAAAATCCGCTAAAAAAAAAAGTTCACAAAAAAAATCCGCAAAAAAAATTGTACACAAAAAAAAAATCTACGAAAAAAAATTGTGCACAAAATTCATCCTCGAAAAAAATAATGGACAAAAAAATCCACGACAAAAATAGTGCAAAAAAAAATCCGCTAAAAAAATTAGTGCACGAAAAAAAAATCTGCGAAAAAAATGTGTGCACAGAAAAAAAAATCCGCTGAAAAAAATGTGCACAAAAAAATCCGCCAAAAAAATTATTCACAAAAAAAATTTGCGAAAAAAATAGTGCAAAAAAAAAAAATTCGCGAAAAAAATAATGCACAAAGAAAATCCGCGAAAAAAATAGTGCACAAAATTCATCCGCGAAAAAAATTGTACAAAAAAATAAAAATCGGCGAAAAAAATAGGGCACAAAAAAAAAATCCGCGAAAAAAAATTGGAGCACAAAATTTATTCGCGAAAAAAATAGTGCACAAAAAAAACATCTGCGAAAAAAAAGTGCCCAAAATTTATCCGCGAAAAATAAAAGTGCACAAAAAATATTTAAGAAAAAAAATATTTCACAAAATTCATCCGCGAAAAAAAAATAGTGCACTAAAAATTCACAAAAAAAATAATGCACAATAAAAATCCGCTGAAAAAAATAAAGTCCCCATCAAAAATAATGCACAGAAAAAATCCGCGAAAAAAATAGTGCAAAAAAAAAATTTGTGAGAAAAAAAGTGCACAAAATTCATCCGCGAAAAAAAATAGTGCACAAAAATATTAGGAAAAAAAAAGTGCACAAAATTCATGGGCGAAGAAAAAATAGTGCACAAAAAAATCCACAAAAAAAAAAACGAAAAAAAAATCCGCGAAAGAAAATAGTGCACAAAATTCATCCACGAAAAGAATAGTGCACAAAATTCATCCGCGAAAAAAATTGGGCCCCAAAAAAAATCTGCGAAATAAAATAGTGCAAAAAAAAAAATCAGCAAAGAAAAAAATGCACAAAAAAAAAATCCGCGGGAAAAAAAGTGCACAAAATTCATCCGCGAAAAAAAAATTGTGCACAAAAAAAAATCAAGAAAAAAATTAGTGCACAAAATTCATCTGCCAAAAAAAAAGTGCACGAAAAAAATCTTAGAAAAAAATTTGCACAATATTCAGCCGCGAAAAAAATTGTGCACAAAAAATCTGCGAAAAAAATAGTGCACAAAATTCATCCACGAAAAAAAATAGTGCACAAAGAAAAAAATCCGCGAAAAAAAAATTGTACACTATATTCATCTGCGAAAAAAAAATAGTGCACAAATAAAAAAATTAAGAAAAATTGTGCACGAAAAAATCATGAAAAAATTAGTGCACAGAATTCATCCGCGAAAAAATATACTACACAAAATAAATTATCTAAACAAATAGTTCAGAAAATTCATTCACGAAAAAAAATAGTGCACAAAGAAAAAAATCCGCGAAAAAAAATTGTACACAAAATTCATCCGCGAAAAAAATAGTGCACAAATAAAAAAATTAAGAAAAATAGTGCACAAAAAAATCATGAAAAAATTAGTGCACAGAATTCATCCGCGAAAAAATGTACTACACAAAAAAATCCGCTAAAAAAAACAGTTCACAAAAAAAATCCGCAAAAAAAATTGTACACAAAGAAAAAATCTACGAAAAAAAATTGTGCACAAAATTCATCCTCGAAAAAAATAATGGACAAAAAAATCCACGACAAAAATAGTGCAAAAAAAAATCCGCTAAAAAAATTAGTGCACGAAAAAAAAATCTGCGAAAAAAATGTGTGCACAGAAAAAAAAATCCACTGAAAAAAATGTGCACAAAAAAATCCGCCAAAAAAATTATTCACAAAAAAAATTTGCGAAAAAAATAGTGCAAAAAAAAAAATTCGCGAAAAAAATAATGCACAAAAAAAATCCGCGAAAAAAATAGTGCACAAAATTCATCCGCGAAAAAAATTGTACACAAAAATAAAAATCGGCGAAAAAAATAGGGCACAAAAAAAAAATCCGCGAAAAAAAATTGGGGCATAAAATTTATTCGCGAAAAAAATAGTGCACACAAAAAACATCTGCGAAAAAAAAGTGCCCACAATTTATCCGCGAAAAATAATAGTGCACAAAAAAAATTCAAAAAAAAAAATACTGCACAAAATTCATCCGCGAAAAAAAAATAGTGCACTAAAAATTCACAAAAAAAATAATACACAATAAAAATCCGCTAAAAAAAATAGTGCACAAAAAAAGTCCCCCTGAAAAATAATGCACAGAAAAAATCCGCGAAAAAAATAGTGCAAAAAAAAGTTTGCGAGAAAAAAAGTGCACAAAATTCATCCGCGAAAAAATATAGTGCACAAAAATATTAAGAAAAAAAAAAGTGCACAAAATTCATGGGCGAAGAAAAAATAGTGCACAAAAAAATCAACGAAAAAAAAAAACGAAAAAAAATCCGCGAAAGAAAATAGTGCACAAAATTCATCCACGAAAAAAATAGTGCACAAAATTCATCCGCGAAAAAAATTGGGCCTCAAAAAAAATCTGCGAAATAAAATAGTGCAAAAAAAAAATCAGCAAAGAAAAAAATGCACAAAAAAAAATCCGCGGGAAAAAAAGTGCACAAAATTCATCCGCGAAAAAAAAATTGTGCACAAAAAAAAATCAAGAAAAAAATTAGTACACAAAATTCATCTGCCAAAAAAATAGTGCACGAAAAAAATCTTCGAAAAAAATTTGCACAAAATTCAGCCGCGAAAAAAAATAGTGCACAAAAAAAATCCCCCCAAAAAAATTTTGCACAAAATTCATCCGCGAAAAAAATAGTGCACAAAAAAATCTGCGAAAAAAAACGTGCCCAAAATTCATCCACGAAAAAAAATAGTGCACTAAGAAAAAAATCCGCGAAAAAAAAATTGTACACTATATTCATCTGCGAAAAAAAATAGCGCACAAATAAAAAAATTAAAAAAAATAGTGCACAAAAAAATCATCAAAAAATTAGTGCACAGAATTCATCCACGAAAAAATATACTAGACAAAATAAATTATCCAAAAAAATAGTTCAGAAAATTCATTCACGAAAAAAAATAGTGCACAAAGAAAAAAATCCGCGAAAAAAAATTGTACACAAAATTCATCCGCGAAAAAAAAATAGTGCACAAATAAAAAAATTAAGAAAAATAGTGCACAAAAAATCATGAAAAAATCAGTGCACAGAATTCATCCGCGAAAAAATGTACTACACAAAAAAATCCGCTAAAAAAAATAGTTCACAAAAAAAATCCGCAAAAAAAATTGTACACAAAAAAAAAATCTACGAAAAAAAATTGTGCACAAAATTCATCCTCGAAAAAAATAATGAACAAAAAAATCCACGACAAAAATAGTGAAAAAAAAAATCCGCTAAAAAAATTAGTGCACGAAAAAAAATCTGCGAAAAAAATGTGTGCACAGAAAAAATCCGCATAAAAAAATGTGCACAAAAAAATTCGCCAAAAAAAATAATTCACAAAAAAAAATTTGCAAAAAAAATAGAGCAAAAAAAAAAACTCGCGAAAAAAATAATGCACAAAAAAAATCCGCGAAAAAATTGTGCACAAAATTCATCCGCGAAAAAAAACTGTGCACAAAAAAAACATCTGCGAAAAAAAAAGTGCCCAAAATTTATCTGCGAAAAATAATAGTGCACAAAAAAATTCAAGAAAAAAAATAGTGCACAAAATTCATCCGCGAAAAAAAAATAGTGCACTAAAAATTCACAAAAAAAATAATGCACAAAAAAAATCCGCTAAAAAAATAGTGCACAAAAAAGGCACCATCAAAAATAATGCACAGAAAAAATCCGCGAAAAAAAATAGTGCACAAAAAAAAAATTGCGAGAAAAAAAGTGCACAAAATTCATCCGCGAAAAAAAATAGTGCACAGAAAAAATCTACGAAAAAAAAAACGAAAAAAAAATTCGCGAAAGAAAATAGTGCACAAAATTCATCCACGAAAAAAATAGTGCACAAAATTTATCCGCGAAAAAAATGGGCCCCCAAAAAAATCTGCGAAATAAAATAGTGCAAAAAAAAAAATCATCAAGAAAAAAAGTGCACAAAAAAAAAATCCGCTGGAAAAAAAGTGCAAAAAATTCATCCGCGAAAAAAAAATTTTGCACAAAAAAAAATCAAGAAAAAAATTAATGCACAAAATTTATCTGCAAAAAAATACTGCACAAAAAAAATTCGCTAAAAAAATAGTGCACGAAAAAAATCTTCGAAATTTTTTTAAAATAGTGCACAAAAAAAATCCGCAAAAAATAATTTTGCACAAAATTCATCCGCGAAAAAAAAAGTGCACAAAAAAAATCTGCGAAAAAAATAGTGCACAAAATTCATCCACGAAAAAAAATAGTGCACAAAGAAAAAAATCCGCGAAAAAAAAATTGTACACAATATTCATCCGCGAAAAAAAAATAGTGCACAAATAAAAAAATTAAGAAAAATAGTGCACAAAAAAATCATGAAAAAATAAGTGCACAGAATTCATCCGCGAAAAAAAATAGTGCACAAAAATATTAAGAAAAAAAAGTGCACAAAATTTATGGGCGAAGAAAAAATAGTGCACAAAAAAATCCACGAAAAAAAAACGAAAAAAAAATCCGCGAAAGAAAATAGTGCACAAAATTCATCCACGAAAAAAATAGTGCACAAAATTCATCTGCGAAAAAAAATGGGCCCCAAAAAAAATCTGTGAAATAAAATAGTGCAAAAAAAAAATTAGCAAAGAAAAAAGTGCACAAAAAAAAAATCCGCGGAAAAAAAGTGCACAAAATTCATCCGCGAAAAAAAAATTGTGCACAAAAAAAAATCAAGAAAAAAATTAGTGCACAAAATTCATCTGCCAAAAAAATAGTGCACGAAAAAAATCTTCGAAAAAAATTTGCACAAAATTCAGCCGCGAAAAAAATAGTGCACAAAAAAAATCTGCAAAAAATAATTTTGCACAAAATTCATCCGCGAAAAAAATAGTGCACAAAAAAATCTGCGAAAAAAATAGTGCACAAAATTCATCCACGAAAAAAAATAGTGCACAAAGAAAAAAATTAAGAAAAATAGTGCACAAAAAAATCATGAAAAAATTAGTGCACAGAATTCATCCGCGAAAAAATTCACTACACAAAAAAATCCGCTCAAAAAAATAGTTCACAAAAAAAATCCGCAAAAAAAATTGTACACAAAAAAAAAATCTACGAAAAAAAATTGTGCACAAAATTCATCCTCGAAAAAAATAATGGACAAAAAAATCCACGACAAAAATAATGCAAAAAAAAATCCGCTAAAAAAATTAGTGCACGAAAAAAAAATCTGCGAAAAAAATGTGTGCACAGAAAAAAAAATCCGCTGAAAAAAATGTGCACAAAAAAATCCGCCAAAAAAATTATTCACAAAAAAAATTTGCGAAAAAAATAGTGCAAAAAAAAAAATTCGCGAAAAAAATTATGCACAAAAAAAATCCGCGAAAAAAATAGTGCACAAAATTCATCCGCGAAAAAAATTGTACACAAAAATAAAAATCGGCGAAAAAAATAGGGCACAAAAAAAAAATCCGCGAAAAAAAATTGGAGCACAAAATTTTTTCGCGAAAAAAAAATAGTGCACAAATAAAAAAATTAAGAAAAATAGTGCACAAAAAAATCATGAAAAAATTAGTGCACAGAATTCATCCGCGAAAAAATGTACTACACAAAAAAATCCGCTAAAAAAAAAAGTTCACAAAAAAAATCCGCAAAAAAAATTGTACACAAAAAAAAAATCTACGAAAAAAAATTGTGCACAAAATTCATCCTCGAAAAAAATAATGGACAAAAAAATCCACGACAAAAATAGTGCAAAAAAAAATCCGCTAAAAAAATTAGTGCACGAAAAAAAAAATCTGCGAAAAAAATGTGTGCACAGAAAAAAAAATCCGCTGAAAAAAATGTGCACAAAAAAATCCGCCAAAAAAATTATTCACAAAAAAAATTTGCGAAAAAAATAGTGCAAAAAAAAAAAATTCGCGAAAAAAATAATGCACAAAGAAAATCCGCGAAAAAAATAGTGCACAAAATTCATCCGCGAGAAAAAATTGTACAAAAAAATAAAAATCGGCGAAAAAAATAGGGCACAAAAAAAAAATCCGCGAAAAAAAATTGGAGCACAAAATTTATTCGCGAAAAAAATAGTGCACAAAAAAAACATCTGCGAAAAAAAAGTGCCCAAAATTTATCCGCGAGAAATAATAGTGCTCAAAAAAAATTTAAGAAAAAAAATAGTGCACAAAATTCATCCGCGAAAAAAAATAGTGCACTAAAAATTCACAAAAAAAATAATGCACAATAAAAATCCGCTGAAAAAAATAAAGTCCCCATCAAAAATAATGCACAGAAAAAATCCGCGAAAAAAATAGTGCAAAAAAAAAATTTGTGAGAAAAAAAGTGCACAAAATTCATCCGCGAAAAAAAATAGTGCACAAAAATATTAGGAAAAAAAAAGTGCACAAAATTCATGGGCGAAGAAAAAATAGTGCACAAAAAAATCCACAAAAAAAAAAACGAAAAAAAAATCCGCGAAAGAAAATAGTGCACAAAATTCATCCACGAAAAGAATAGTGCACAAAATTCATCCGCGAAAAAAATTGGGCCCCAAAAAAAATCTGCGAAATAAAATAGTGCAAAAAAAAAAATCAGCAAAGAAAAAAATGCACAAAAAAAAAATCCGCGGGAAAAAAGTGCACAAAATTCATCCGCGAAAAAAAAATTGTGCACAAAAAAAAATCAAGAAAAAAATTAGTGCACAAAATTCATCTGCCAAAAAAAAAGTGCACGAAAAAAATCTTCGAAAAAAATTTGCACAATATTCAGCCGCGAAAAAAATTGTGCACAAAAAATCTGCGAAAAAAATAGTGCACAAAATTCATCCACGAAAAAAAATAGTGCACAAAGAAAAAAATCCGCGAAAAAAAAATTGTACACTATATTCATCTGCGAAAAAAAAATAGTGCACAAATAAAAAAATTAAGAAAAATTGTGCACGAAAAAATCATGAAAAAATTAGTGCACAGAATTCATCCGCGAAAAAATATACTACACAAAATAAATTATCTAAACAAATAGTTCAGAAAATTCATTCACGAAAAAAAATAGTGCACAAAGAAAAAAATCCGCGAAAAAAAATTGTACACAAAATTCATCCGCGAAAAAAAATAGTGCACAAATAAAAAAATTAAGAAAAATAGTGCACAAAAAAATCATGAAAAAATTAGTGCACAGAATTCATCCGCGAAAAAATGTACTACACAAAAAAATCCGCTAAAAAAAATAGTTCACAAAAAAAATCCTTAAAAAAAATTGTACACAAAAAAAAAATCTACGAAAAAAAATTGTGCACAAAATTCATCCTCGAAAAAAATAATGGACAAAAAAATCCACGACAAAAATAGTGCAAAAAAAAATCCGCTAAAAAAATTAGTGCACGAAAAAAAAATCTGCGAAAAAATGTGTGCACAGAAAAAAAAATCCGCTGAAAAAAATGTGCACAAAAAAATCCGCCAAAAAAATTATTCACAAAAAAAATTTGCGAAAAAAATAGTGCAAAAAAAAAAATTCGCGAAAAAAATAATGCACAAAAAAAATCCGCGAAAAAAATAGTGCACAAAATTCATCCGCGAAAAAAATTGTACACAAAAATAAAAATCGGCGAAAAAATAGGGCACAAAAAAAAAATCCGCGAAAAAAAATTGGAGCACAAAATTTTTTCGCGAAAAAAAAATAGTGCACAAATAAAAAAATTAAGAAAAATAGTGCACAAAAAAATCATGAAAAAATTAGTGCACAGAATTCATCCGCGAAAAAATGTACTACACAAAAAAATCCGCTAAAAAAAAAAGTTCACAAAAAAAATCCGCAAAAAAAATTGTACACAAAAAAAAAATCTACGAAAAAAAATTGTGCACAAAATTCATCCTCGAAAAAAATAATGGACAAAAAAATCCACGACAAAAATAGTGCAAAAAAAAATCCGCTAAAAAAATTAGTGCACGAAAAAAAAATCTGCGAAAAAAATGTGTGCACAGAAAAAAAAATCCGCTGAAAAAAATGTGCACAAAAAAATCCGCCAAAAAAATTATTCACAAAAAAAATTTGCGAAAAAAATAGTGCAAAAAAAAAAAATTCGCGAAAAAAATAATGCACAAAGAAAATCCGCGAAAAAAATAGTGCACAAAATTCATCCGCGAAAAAAATTGTACAAAAAAATAAAAATCGGCGAAAAAAATAGGGCACAAAAAAAAAATCCGCGAAAAAAAATTGGAGCACAAAATTTATTCGCGAAAAAAATAGTGCACAAAAAAAACATCTGCGAAAAAAAAGTGCCCAAAATTTATCCGCGAAAAATAAAAGTGCACAAAAAATATTTAAGAAAAAAAATAGTGCACAAAATTCATCCGCGAAAAAAAAATAGTGCACTAAAAATTCACAAAAAAAATAATGCACAATAAAAATCCGCTGAAAAAAATAAAGTCCCCATCAAAAATAATGCACAGAAAAAATCCGCGAAAAAAATAGTGCAAAAAAAAAATTTGTGAGAAAAAAAGTGCACAAAATTCATCCGCGAAAAAAAATAGTGCACAAAAATATTAGGAAAAAAAAAGTGCACAAAATTCATGGGCGAAGAAAAAATAGTGCACAAAAAAATCCACAAAAAAAAAAACGAAAAAAAAATCCGCGAAAGAAAATAGTGCACAAAATTCATCCACGAAAAGAATAGTGCACAAAATTCATCCGCGAAAAAAATTGGGCCCCAAAAAAAATCTGCGAAATAAAATAGTGCAAAAAAAAAAATCAGCAAAGAAAAAAATGCACAAAAAAAAAATCCGCGGGAAAAAAAGTGCACAAAATTCATCCGCGAAAAAAAAATTGTGCACAAAAAAAAATCAAGAAAAAAATTAGTGCACAAAATTCATCTGCCAAAAAAAAAGTGCACGAAAAAAATCTTAGAAAAAAATTTGCACAATATTCAGCCGCGAAAAAAATTGTGCACAAAAAATCTGCGAAAAAAATAGTGCACAAAATTCATCCACGAAAAAAAATAGTGCACAAAGAAAAAAATCCGCGAAAAAAAATTGTACACTATATTCATCTGCGAAAAAAAAATAGTGCACAAATAAAAAAATTAAGAAAAATTGTGCACGAAAAAATCATGAAAAAATTAGTGCACAGAATTCATCCGCGAAAAAATATACTACACAAAATAAATTATCTAAACAAATAGTTCAGAAAATTCATTCACTAAAAAAAATAGTGCACAAAGAAAAAAATCCGCGAAAAAAAATTGTACACAAAATTCATCCGCGAAAAAAAATAGTGCACAAATAAAAAAATTAAGAAAAATAGTGCACAAAAAAATCATGAAAAAATTAGTGCACAGAATTCATCCGCGAAAAAATGTACTACACAAAAAAATCCGCTAAAAAAAACAGTTCACAAAAAAAATCCGCAAAAAAAATTGTACACAAAAAAAAAATCTACGAAAAAAAATTGTGCACAAAATTCATCCTCGAAAAAAATAATGGACAAAAAAATCCACGACAAAAATAGTGCAAAAAAAAATCCGCTAAAAAAATTAGTGCACGAAAAAAAAATCTGCGAAAAAAATGTGTGCACAGAAAAAAAAATCCACTGAAAAAAATGTGCACAAAAAAATCCGCCAAAAAAATTATTCACAAAAAAAATTTGCGAAAAAAATAGTGCAAAAAAAAAAATTCGCGAAAAAAATAATGCACAAAAAAAATCCGCGAAAAAAATAGTGCACAAAATTCATCCGCGAAAAAAATTGTACACAAAAATAAAAATCGGCGAAAAAAATAGGGCACAAAAAAAAAATCCGCGAAAAAAAATTGGGGCATAAAATTTATTCGCGAAAAAAATAGTGCACACAAAAAACATCTGCGAAAAAAAAGTGCCCAAAATTTATCCGCGAAAAATAATAGTGCACAAAAAAAATTCAAAAAAAAAAATACTGCACAAAATTCATCCGCGAAAAAAAAATAGTGCACTAAAAATTCACAAAAAAAATAATACACAATAAAAATCCGCTAAAAAAAATAGTGCACAAAAAAAGTCCCCCTGAAAAATAATGCACAGAAAAAATCCGCGAAAAAAATAGTGCAAAAAAAAGTTTGCGAGAAAAAAAGTGCACAAAATTCATCCGCGAAAAAATATAGTGCACAAAAATATTAAGAAAAAAAAAAGTGCACAAAATTCATGGGCGAAGAAAAAATAGTGCACAAAAAAATCAACGAAAAAAAAAAACGAAAAAAAATCCGCGAAAGAAAATAGTGCACAAAATTCATCCACGAAAAAAATAGTGCACAAAATTCATCCGCGAAAAAAATTGGGCCTCAAAAAAAATCTGCGAAATAAAATAGTGCAAAAAAAAAATCAGCAAAGAAAAAAATGCACAAAAAAAAATCCGCGGGAAAAAAAGTGCACAAAATTCATCCGCGAAAAAAAAATTGTGCACAAAAAAAAATCAAGAAAAAAATTAGTACACAAAATTCATCTGCCAAAAAAATAGTGCACGAAAAAAATCTTCGAAAAAAATTTGCACAAAATTCAGCCGCGAAAAAAAATAGTGCACAAAAAAAATCCCCCCAAAAAAATTTTGCACAAAATTCATCCGCGAAAAAAATAGTGCACAAAAAAATCTGCGAAAAAAAACGTGCCCAAAATTCATCCACGAAAAAAAATAGTGCACTAAGAAAAAAATCCGCGAAAAAAAAATTGTACACTATATTCATCTGCGAAAAAAAATAGCGCACAAATAAAAAAATTAAAAAAAATAGTGCACAAAAAAATCATCAAAAAATTAGTGCACAGAATTCATCCACGAAAAAATATACTAGACAAAATAAATTATCCAAAAAAATAGTTCAGAAAATTCATTCACGAAAAAAAATAGTGCACAAAGAAAAAAATCCGCGAAAAAAAATTGTACACAAAATTCATCCGCGAAAAAAAAATAGTGCACAAATAAAAAAATTAAGAAAAATAGTGCACAAAAAATCATGAAAAAATCAGTGCACAGAATTCATCCGCGAAAAAATGTACTACACAAAAAAATCCGCTAAAAAAAATAGTTCAAAAAAAAAATCCGCAAAAAAAATTGTACACAAAAAAAAAATCTACGAAAAAAAATTGTGCACAAAATTCATCCTCGAAAAAAATAATGAACAAAAAAATCCACGACAAAAATAGTGAAAAAAAAAATCCGCTAAAAAAATTAGTGCACGAAAAAAAATCTGCGAAAAAAATGTGTGCACAGAAAAAATCCGCATAAAAAAATGTGCACAAAAAAATTCGCCAAAAAAATAATTCACAAAAAAAAATTTGCGAAAAAAATAGAGCAAAAAAAAAAACTCGCGAAAAAAATAATGCACAAAAAAAATCCGCGAAAAAATTGTGCACAAAATTCATCCGCGAAAAAAAACTGTGCACAAAAAAAACATCTGCGAAAAAAAAAGTGCCCAAAATTTATCTGCGAAAAATAATAGTGCACAAAAAAATTCAAGAAAAAAAATAGTGCACAAAATTCATCCGCGAAAAAAAAATAGTGCACTAAAAATTCACAAAAAAAATAATGCACAAAAAAAATCCGCTAAAAAAATAGTGCACAAAAAAGGCACCATCAAAAATAATGCACAGAAAAAATCCGCGAAAAAAAATAGTGCACAAAAAAAAAATTGCGAGAAAAAAAGTGCACAAAATTCATCCGCGAAAAAAAATAGTGCACAAAAAAAATCTACGAAAAAAAAAACGAAAAAAAAATTCGCGAAAGAAAATAGTGCACAAAATTCATCCACGAAAAAAATAGTGCACAAAATTTATCCGCGAAAAAAATGGGCCCCCAAAAAAATCTGCGAAATAAAATAGTGCAAAAAAAAAAATCATCAAGAAAAAAAGTGCACAAAAAAAAAATCCGCTGGAAAAAAAGTGCAAAAAATTCATCCGCGAAAAAAAAATTGTGCACAAAAAAAAATCAAGAAAAAAATTAATGCACAAAATTCATCTGCGAAAAAATACTGCACAAAAAAAATTCGCTAAAAAAATAGTGCACGAAAAAAATCTTCGAAAATTTTTTAAAATAGTGCACAAAAAAAATCCGCAAAAAATAATTTTGCACAAAATTCATCCGCGAAAAAAAAAGTGCACAAAAAAAATCTGCGAAAAAAATAGTGCACAAAATTCATCCACGAAAAAAAATAGTGCACAAAGAAAAAAATCCGCGAAAAAAAAATTGTACACAATATTCATCCGCGAAAAAAAAATAGTGCACAAATAAAAAAATTAAGAAAAATAGTGCACAAAAAAATCATGAAAAAATAAGTGCACAGAATTCATCCGCGAAAAAAAATAGTGCACAAAAATATTAAGAAAAAAAAGTGCACAAAATTTATGGGCGAAGAAAAAATAGTGCACAAAAAAATCCACGAAAAAAAAACGAAAAAAAAATCCGCGAAAGAAAATAGTGCACAAAATTCATCCACGAAAAAAATAGTGCACAAAATTCATCTGCGAAAAAAAATGGGCCCCAAAAAAAATCTGTGAAATAAAATAGTGCAAAAAAAAAATTAGCAAAGAAAAAAGTGCACAAAAAAAAAATCCGCGGAAAAAAAGTGCACAAAATTCATCCGCGAAAAAAAAATTGTGCACAAAAAAAAATCAAGAAAAAAATTAGTGCACAAAATTCATCTGCCAAAAAAATAGTGCACGAAAAAAATCTTCGAAAAAAATTTGCACAAAATTCAGCCGCGAAAAAAATAGTGCACAAAAAAAATCTGCAAAAAATAATTTTGCACAAAATTCATCCGCGAAAAAAATAGTGCACAAAAAAATCTGCGAAAAAAATAGTGCAAAAAATTCATCCACGAAAAAAAATAGTGCACAAAGAAAAAAATCCACGAAAAAAAAATTGTACACTATATTCATCGGCGGAAAAAAATAGTGCACAAATAAAAAAATTAAGAAAAATAGTGCACAAAAAAATCATGAAAAAATTAGTGCACAGAATTCATCCGCGAAAAAATATACTAGACAAAATAAATTATCTAAACAAATAGTTCAGAAAATTCATTCACGAAAAAAAATAGTGCACAAAGAAAAAAATCCGCGAAAAAAAATTGTCCACAAAATTCATCCGCGAAAAAAAAATAGTGCACAAATAAAAAAATTAAGAAAAATAGTGCACAAAAAAATCATGAAAAAATTAGTGCACAGAATTCATCCGCGAAAAAATATACTACACAAAAAAATCCGCTAAAAGAAATAGTTCACAAAAAAAATCAGCAAAAAAATAATACACAAAAAAAATCCACGACAAAAAATAGTGCACAAAATTCTACCGCGAAAAAAAGTAGAGCACAAAAAGATCCTCGAAAAAAAATAATGCACTAAATTCTTCCGCGAAAAAAAATTGTACACAAAAAAAAAATCTACAAAAAAAATTGTGCACAAAATTCATCCTCGAAAAAAATAATGGACAAAAAAGTCCACGACAAAAATAGTGAAAAAAAAAATCCGCTAAAAAAATTAGTGCACGAAAAAAAATCTGCGAAAAAAATGTGTGCACAGAAAAAATCCGCTGAAAAAAATGTGCACAAAAAAATCCGCCAAAAAAAATAATTCACAAAAAAGAATTTGCGAAAAAAATAGTGCAAAAAAAAAAATTCGCGAAAAAAATAATGCACAAAAAAAATCCGCGAAAAAAATAGTGCACAAAATTCATCCGCGAAAAAAATTGTGCACAAAAAAAACATCCGCAAAAAAAAAAGTGCCCAAAATTTATCCGCGAAAAATAATAGTGCACAAAAAAAATTCAAGAAAAAAAATAGTGCACAAAATTCATCCGCGAAAAAAAAAAATGCACTAAAAATTCACAAAAAAAATAATGCACAAAAAAAAATCCGCTAAAAAAAATAGTGCACAAAAAAGGCACCATCAAAAATAATGCACAGAAAAAATCCGCGAAAAAAAATAGTGCACAAAAAAAAATTTGTGAGAAAAAAAGTCACAAAATTCATCCCCGAAAAAAAATAGTGCACAAAAAAAATCTACGAAAAAAAAAAACGAAAAAAAAATTCGCGAAAGAAAATAGTGCACAAAATTCATCCGCGAAAAAAAAAGTGCACAAAATTTATCCGCGAAAAAAATGGGCCCCCAGAAAAATCTGCGAAATAAAATAGTGCAAAAAAAAAAATCAGCAAGAAAAAAAGTGCACAAAAGAAAAATCCGTGGGAAAAAAAGTGCAAAAAATTCATCCGCGAAAAAAAAATTGTGCACAAAAAAAATCAGGAAAAAAATTAATGCACAAAATTCATCTGCGAAAAAATACTGCACAAAAAAAATTACAAAAAAAAATAGTGCACGAAAAAAATCTTCGAAAAAAATTTAAAATAGTGCACAAAAAAAATCCGCAAAAAATAATTTTGCACAAAATTCATCCGCGAAAAAAAAAGTGCACAAAAAAAATCTGCGAAAAAAATAGTGCACAAAATTCATCCACGAAAAAAAATAGTGCACAAAGAAAAAAATCCGCGAAAAAAAAATTGTACACAATATTCATCCGCGAAAAAAAATAGTGCACAAATAAAAAAATTAAGAAAAATAGTGCACAAAAAAATCATGAAAAAATAAGTGCACAGAATTCATCCGCGAAAAAAAATAGTGCACAAAAATATTAAGAAAAAAAAAGTGCACAAAATTCATGGGCGAAGAAAAAATAGTGCACAAAAAAATCCACGAAAAAAAAACGAAAAAAAAATCCGCGAAAGAAAATAGTGCACAAAATTCATCCACGATAAAAATAGTGCACAAAATTCATCTGCGAAAAAAAATGGGCCCAAAAAAAAATCTGCGAAATAAAATAGTGCAAAAAAAAAATTAGCAAAGAAAAAAGTGCACAAAAAAAAAATCCGCGGAAAAAAAAGTGCACAAAATTCATCCGCGAAAAAAAAATTGTGCACAAAAAAAAATCAAGAAAAAAATTAGTGCACAAAATTCATCTTCCAAAAAAATAGTGCACGAAAAAAATCTTCGAAAAAAATTTGCACAAAATTCAGCCGCGAAAAAAAATAGTGCACAAAAAAAATCTGCAAAAAATAATTTTGCACAAAATTCAACCGCGAAAAAAATAGTGCACAAAAAAATCTGCGAAAAAAATAGTGCACAAAATTCATCCACGAAAAAAAATAGTGCACAAAGAAAAAAATCCGCGAAAAAAAAATTGTACACTATATTCATCTGCGAAAAAAAATAGTGCACAAATAAAAAAATAGTGCACAAGAAAATCATGAAAAAATTAGTGCACAGAATTCATCTGCGAAAAAATATACTAGACAAAATAAATTATCTAAACAAATAGTTCAGAAAATTCATTCACGAAAAAAATAGTGCACAAAGAAAAAAATCCGCGAAAAAAAATTGTCCACAAAATTCATCCGCGAAAAAAAAATAGTGCACAAATAAAAAAATTAAGAAAAATAGTGCACAAAAAAATCATGAAAAAATTAGTGCACAGAATTCATCCGCGAAAAAATATACTACACAAAAAAATCCGCTAAAAGAAATAGTTCACAAAAAAAATCCGCAAAAAAATAATACACAAAAAAAATCCACGACAAAAAATAGTGCACAAAATTCTACCGCGAAAAAAAGTAGAGCACAAAAACATCCTCGAAAAAAAATAATGCAAAAAATTCATCCGCGAAAAAAAATTGTGCACAAAAAAAAATCAAGAAAAAAATTAATGCACAAAATTCATCTGCGAAAAAATACTGCACAAAAAAAATTCGCTAAAAAAATAGTGCACGAAAAAAATCTTCGAAAATTTTTTAAAATAGTGCACAAAAAAAATCCGCAAAAAAAAATTTTGCACAAAATTCATCCGCGAAAAAAAAAGTGCACAAAAAAAATCTGCGAAAAAAATAGTGCACAAAATTCATCCACGAAAAAAAATAGTGCACAAAGAAAAAAATCCGCGAAAAAAAAATTGTACACAATATTCATCAGCGAAAAAAAAATAGTGCCCAAATAAAAAAATTAAGAAAAATAGTGCACAAAAAAATCATGAAAAAATAAGTGCACAGAATTCATCCGCGAAAAAAAATAGTGCACAAAAATATTAAGAAAAAAAAGTGCACAAAATTTATGGGCGAAGAAAACATAGTGCACAAAAAAATCCACGAAAAAAAAACGAAAAAAAAATCCGCGAAAGAAAATAGTGCACAAGATTCATCCACGAAAAAAATAGTGCACAAAATTCATCTGCGAAAAAAAATGGGCCCCAAAAAAAATCTGTGAAATAAAATAGTGCAAAAAAAAAATTAGCAAAGAAAAAAGTGCACAAAAAAAAAATCCGCGGAAAAAAAGTGCACAAAATTCATCCGCGAAAAAAAAATTGTGCACAAAAAAAAATCAAGAAAAAAATTAGTGCACAAAATTCATCTGCCAAAAAAATAGTGCACGAAAAAGATCTTCGAAAAAAATTTGCACAAAATTCAGCCGCGAAAAAAAATAGTGCACAAAAAAAATCTGCAAAAAATAATTTTGCACAAAATTCATCCGCGAAAAAAATAGTGCACAAAAAAATCTGCAAAAAATAATTTTGCACAAAATTCATCCGCGAAAAAAATTGTGCACAAAAAAAAATCAAGAAAAAAATTAGTGCACAAAATTCATCTGCCAAAAAAATAGTGCACGAAAAAAATCGTTGAAAAAAATTTGCACAAAATTCAGCCGCGAAAAAAATAGTGCACAAAAAAAATCTGCAAAAAATAATTTTGCACAAAATTCATCCGCGAAAAAAATAGTGGACAAAAAAATCTGCGAAAAAATAGTGCACAAAATTCATCCACGAAAAAAAATAGTGCACAAAGAAAAAAATCCACGAAAAAAAAATTGTACACTATATTCATCGGCGGAAAAAAATAGTGCACAAATAAAAAAATTAAGAAAAATAGTGCACAAAAAAATCATGAAAAAATTAGTGCACAGAATTCATCCGCGAAAAAATATACTAGACAAAATAAATTATCTAAACAAATAGTTCAGAAAATTCATTCACGAAAAAAAATAGTGCACAAAGAAAAAAATCCGCGAAAAAAAATTGTCCACAAAATTCATCCGCGAAAAAAAAATAGTGCACAAATAAAAAAATTAAGAAAAAAGTGCACAAAAAAATCATGAAAAAATTAGTGCACAGAATTCATCCGCGAAAAAATATACTACACAAAAAAATCCGCTAAAAGAAATAGTTCACAAAAAAAATCCGCAAAAAAATAATACACAAAAAAAATCCACGACAAAAAATAGTGCACAAAATTCTACCGCGAAAAAAAGTAGAGCACAAAAAGATCCTCGAAAAAAAATAATGCAAAAAATTCATCCGCGAAAAAAAAATTGTGCACAAAAAAAATCAAGAAAAAAATTAATGCACAAAATTCATCTGCGAAAAAATACTGCACAAAAAAAATTCGCTAAAAAAATAGTGCACGAAAAAAATCTTCGAAAATTTTTTAAAATAGTGCACAAAAAAAATCCGCAAAAAATAATTTTGCACAAAATTCATCCGCGATAAAAAAAGTGCACAAAAAAAATCTGCGAAAAAAATAGTGCACAAAATTCATCCACGAAAAAAAATAGTGCACAAAGAAAAAAATCCGCGAAAAAAAAATTGTACACAATATTCATCCGCGAAAAAAAAATAGTGCACAAAAAAATCCGCCAAAAAAAATAATTCACAAAAAAAATTTGCGAAAAAATTAGTGCAAAAAAAAAAATT
This sequence comes from Flabesymbios commensalis, assembly GCA_964017125.1. NCBI lineage: Eukaryota > Metazoa > Annelida > Polychaeta > Terebellida > Flabelligeridae > Flabesymbios > Flabesymbios commensalis. The sequence goes on from OZ024915.1 coordinate 58,723,528, forward strand.
TGCGAAAAAAATAATGCACAAAAAAAATCAGCGAAAAAAATAGTGCACAAAATTAATCCGTAAAAAAAATAGTGCACAAAAAAAATTTGCGAAAAAAAAGTGCACATAATTCATCCGCGAAAAAAAAATAGTGCACAAAATTCATGGGCGAAGAAAAAATAGCGCCCAAAAAAATCCACGAAAAAAAAAACGAAAAAAAAATCCGCGAAAGAAAATAGTGCACAAAATTCATCCACGAAAAAAATAGTGCACAAAATTCATCCGCGAAAAAAATTGGGCCAAAAAAAAAATCTGCGAAATAAAATAGTGCAAAAAAAAAATCAGCAAAGAAAAAAGTGCACAAAAAAAAAATCCGAGGGAAAAAAAGTGCACAAAATTCATCCGCGAAAAAAAAATTGTGCACAAAAAAAATTCAAGAAAAAAAATTGTACACAAAATTCATCCGCGAAAAAAAATAGTGCACAAATGAAAAAATTAAGAAAAATAGTGCACAAAAAAATCATGAAAAAATTAGTGCACAGAATTCATCCGCGAAAAAATATACTACACAAAAAAATCCGCTAAAAGAAATAGTTCACAAAAAAAATCCGCAAAAAAATAATACACAGAAAAAATCCACGACAAAAAATAGTGCACAAAATTCTACCGCGAAAAAAAGTAGAGCACAAAAAGATCCTCGAAAAAAAATAATGCACTAAATTCATCCGCGAAAAAAAATTGTACACAAAAAAAAATCTACGATAAAAAATTGTGCACAAAATTCATCCTCGAAAAAAATAATGGACAAAAAAGTCCACGACAAAAATAGTGAAAAAAAAAATCCGCTAAAAAAATTAGTGCACGAAAAAAAATCTGCGAAAAAAATGTGTGCACAGAAAAAATCCGTTGAAAAAAATGTGCACAAAAAAATCTGCCAAAAAAAATAATTCACAAAAAAAAATTAGCAAGAAAAATAGTGTAAAAAAAAAAATTTGCGAAAAAAATAATGCACAAAAAAAATCCGCGAAAAAAATAGTGCACAAAATTCATTCGCGAAAAAAATTGCGCACAAAAATAAAAATCTGCGAAAAAATAGGGCACAAAAAAAATTCGCGAAAAAAAATTGGAGCACAAAATTTATTCGCGAAAAAAATAGTGCACAAAAAAAAAATCCGCGAAAAAAAAATTGTACACAAAATTCATCCGCGAAAAAAAAATAGTGCACAAATAAAAAAATTAAGAAAAATAGTGCACAAAAAAATCATGAAAAAATTAGTGCACAGAATTTATCCGCGAAAAAATATACTACACAAAAAAGTCCGCTAAAAAAAATAGTTCACAAAAAAAATCCGCAAAAAAATAATACACAAAAAAAAATCCACGAAAAAAATAGTGCACAAAATTCTACCGCGAAAAAAAGTATAGCACAAAAAGATCCTCGAAAAAAAATAATGCACTAAATTCATCCGCGAAAAAAAATTGTACACAGAAAAAAATCTACGAAAAAAAATTGTGCACAAAATTCATCTTCGAGAAAAATAATGTACAAAAAAATCCACGACAAAAAAGTGCAGAAAAAAATCCGCTAAAAAAATTAGTGCACAAAAAAATCCGCATAAAAAATTATGCACGAAAAAAAAATCTGCGAAAAAAATAGTGCACAGAATTCATCCACGAAAAAATATACTACACAAAAAAAATCCGCTAAAAAAAGATTTCACAAAAAAAAATCCGCAAAAAAAATAGTACACAAAAAAAATTCTCAAAAAAAAAGTGCACAAAAAAAATCTCCGAAAAAAGTTTTGCACAAAATTCATCCGCGAAAAAAAATAGTGCACAGAAAAAGTTCGCGGAAAAAAATGTACACAAAATTCATCCGCGTAAAAAAAATAATGCACAAAAAAAAAATTCAAGAAAAATAGTGCACAAAAAAATCATGAAAAAAATTAGTGCACAAAAAACCCTCGAAAAAAAATCCGCGAAAAAAAATGCACAAAATTCATCAACGAAAAAAATAGTGCACAAAAAAAATCCGCGAAAAAAATGTGTGCACAAAAAAAAAATTCGTTAAGAAAAATAGTGCACAAAAAAATCCACTAGAAAAAATAATTCACAAAAAAAAATCTACGAAGAAAATAATGCAAAAAATTGTGCACAAATAAAAATTAGCGAAAAAAATAGTGCACAAAATTTATCCGCGAAAAAAATGGTTTCCTAAAAATAATCCACTAAAAAAAATAATTCACAAAAAAAATCTACGAAAAAAATAGTGCAAAAAAACAAATCCGCGAAAAAAAAGTGCACAAAAAAAAAATCCGCGAGAAAAAAAGTGCACAAAATAGATCCGCGAAAAAAAAAAGTGCACAAAAAAAATCAAGAAAAAAATTAGTGCACAAAATTCATCTGCGAAAAAATAGTGCACAAAAAAATTCACTAAAAAAATAGTGCCAAAAAAAATCTCCGAAAAAAATTTGCACAAAATTCAGCTGCGAAAAAAAAATTGTGCACAAAAATAATCCGCAAAAAATAATTTTGCACAAAATTCATCCGCGAAAAAAATAGTGCACAAAAAAAATCGGCGAAAAAAATAGTGCACAGAATTCATCCACGAAAAAATTTACTACACAAAAAAAATCCGCTAAAAAAAGAGTTCACAAAAAAATTCCGCAAAAAAAATAGTACACAAAAAAAATTCTCAAAAAAAAAGTGCACAAAAAAAATCTCCGAAAAAAGTTTTGCACAAAATTCATCCGCGAAAAAAAATAGTGCACAGAAAAAGTTCGCGGAAAAAAAATGTACACAAAATTCATCCGCGTGAAAAAAATAGTGCACAAAAAAAAATTCAAGAAAAATAGTGCACAAAAAAATCATGAAAAAAATTAGTGCACAAAAAACCCACGAAAAAAAATCCGCGAGAAAAAAATGCACAAAATTCATCCACGGAAAAAATAGTGCACAAAAAAAATCCGCGGAAAAAATGTGTGCACAAAAAAAAAATTCGTTAAGAAAAATAGTGCACAAAAAAATCCACTAGAAAAAATAATTCACAAAAAAAAATCTACGAAGAAAATAATGCAAAAAATAGTGCACAAGAAAAAATTAGCGAAAAAAATAGTGCACAAAATTTATCCGCCAAAAAAATTGTTCCCTAAAAATAATCCACTAAAAAAAATAATTCACAAAAAAAATCTACGAAAAAAAAAGTGCACAAAAAAAAAATCCGCGAGAAAAAAAGTGCACAAAATAGATCCGCGAAAAAAAAAGTGCACAAAAAAATCAAGAAAAAAATTAATGCAGAAAATTCATCTGCGAAAAAATACTGCACAAAAAAAATTCACTAAAAAAATTGTGCCAAAAAAAAATCTCCGAAAAAAATTTGCACAAAATTCAGCTGCGAAAAAAAAATTGTGCCCAAAAAAAATCCGCAAAAATTAATTTTGCACAAAATTCATCCGCGAAAAAAATAGTGCACAAAAAAAATCTGCTAAAAAAATAGTGCACAGAATTCATCCACGAAAAAAAAAGTGCACAAAAAAAAAAAATCCGCGAAAAAAAAAATTCTGCGCAAAATTTATCCGCAAAAAAAAAAAAAAAAATGCAAAAGAAAAATTTAAGAAAAAAATAGTGCACAAAATTTATCCGCAAAAAAATAAGGCACAAAAAAATCCACGAAAAAAAAGTGCACAAAAAAAATCCGCTAAAAAAATTAGTGCACAAAAAATCCGCGTAAAAAATCATGCACGAAAATAAAATCCGCGTAAAAATGTGTGCACAAAAAAAAAATCCGTTAATAATAATAGTGCACAAGAAAATTCGCCAAAAAAAATGATTCACAAAAAAAAATCTACGAAAAAAATAGTGCAAAAAAACAAATCCTCGAAAAAAAATGTGCACAAAAAAAAAAATAGCGAAAAAAATAGTGCACAAAAATCATTCGCGAAAAAAATTGTGCTCTAAAAAAATCTGCGAAAAAAAATAGTGCAAAAAAAAAATCCGCGAAAAAAAAAAGTGAACATAAAAAAATCCGCGAGAAATAAAGTGCACTAAATTAATCCGTGAAAAAAAATAGTGCACAAAAAAAATCGAGAAGAAAATTAGTGCAGAAAATTTAACAGCGGAAAAACAATAGTTCACAAAAAAAAATCAAGAAAAAAATTAGTGCACAAAATTCATCTGCGAAAAAAACTGCACAAAAAAAAATTCGCTAAAAAAATAGTGCACAAAATTTATCCGCAAAAAAAAAAAAAAAATGCAAAAGAAAAATTTAAGAAAAAAATAGTGCACAAAATTTATCCGCAAAAAAATAAGGCACAAAAAAATCCACGATAAAAAAAGTGCACAAAAAAAATCCGCTGAAAAAATTAGTGCACAAAAAATCCGCGTAAAAAATCATGCACGAAAATAAAATCCGCGTAAAAATGTGTGCACAAAAAAAAAATCCGTTAATAATAATAGTGCACAAGAAAATTCGACAAAAAAATGATTCACAAAAAAAAATCTACGAAAAAAATAGTGCAAAAAAACAAATCCTCGAAAAAAATGTGCACAAAAAAAAAAATAGCGAAAAAAATAGTGCACAAAAATCATTCGCGAAAAAAATTGTGCTCTAAAAAAATCTGCGAAAAAAAATAGTGCAAAAAAAAATTCGCGAAAAAAAAAGTGAACAAAAAAAAATCCGCGAGAAATAAAGTGCACTAAATTAATCCGTGAAAAAAAATAGTGCACAAAAAAAATCGAGAAGAAAATTAGTGCAGAAAATTTAACAGCGTAAAAACAATAGTTCACAAAAAAAAATCAAGAAAAAAATTAGTGCACAAAATTCATCTGCGAAAAAAACTGCACAAAAAAAAATTCGCTAAAAAAATAGTGCACAAAAAAAATCTCCGAAAAAAATTTGCACAAAACTCAGCTGCGAAAAAAATTGTGCACAAAAAAATCCGTAAAAAATAATTTTGCTCAAAATTCATCCGCGAAAAAAAAAGTGCACAAAAAAAATCTGCGAAAAAAATAGTGCACAAAGGAAAAAAATCCGCGAAAAAAAAATTGTACACAAAATTCATCCGCGAAAAAAGTTCACGAAAAAATCATGAAAAAATTAGTGCACAGAATTCATCCGAGAAAAAATATACTACACAAAAAAATTCGCTAAAAAAATAGTTCACAAAAAAAAATCCGCAAAAAAAATAGTACACAGAAAAATCGCGAAAAAAAAAATGTACACAAAATTCATCCGCGTGAAAAAAATAGTGCACAAAAAAAAATTCATTAAAATAGTGCACAAAAAAAATCAAGAAAAAAATTAGTGCACAAAATTCATCTGCGAAAAAATACTGCACAAAAAAAATTCACTAAAAAAATTGTGCCAAAAAAAAATCTCCGAAAAAAATTTGCACAAAATTCAAGAAAATTCGACAAAAAAAATGATTCACAAAAAAAAATCTACGAAAAAAATAGTGCAAAAAAACAAATCCTCGAAAAAAAATGTGCACAAAAAAAAAAATAGCGAAAAAAATAGTGCACAAAAATCATTCGCGAAAAAAATTGTGCTCTAAAAAAATCTGCGAAAAAAAATAGTGCAAAAAAAAAATCCGCGAAAAAAAAAAGTGAACAAAAAAAAATCCGCGAGAAATAAAGTGCACTAAATTAATCCGTGAAAAAAAATAGTGCACAAAAAAAATCGAGAAGAAAATTAGTGCAGAAAATTTAACAGCGGAAAAACAATAGTTCACAAAAAAAAATCTCCGAAAAAAATTTGCACAAAACTCAGCTGCGAAAAAAATTGTGCACAAAAAAATCCGTAAAAAATAATTTTGCTCAAAATTCATCCGCGAAAAAAATAGTGCACAAAAAAAATCTGCGAAAAAAATAGTGCACAAAGGAAAAAAATCCGCGAAAAAAAAATTGTACACAAAATTCATCCGCGAAAAAAGTTCACGAAAAAATCATGAAAAAATTAGTGCACAGAATTCATCCGAGAAAAAATATACTACACAAAAAAATTCGCTAAAAAAATAGTTCACAAAAAAAAATCCGCAAAAAAAATAGTACACAAAAAAATCGCGAAAAAAAAAATGTACACAAAATTCATCCGCGTGAAAAAAATAGTGCACAAAAAAAAATTCATTAAAATAGTGCACAAAAAAAATCAAGAAAAAAATTAGTGCACAAAATTCATCTGCGAAAAAATACTGCACAAAAAAAATTCACTAAAAAAATTGTGCCAAAAAAAAATCTCCGAAAAAAATTTGCACAAAATTCAGCTGCGAAAAAAAAATTGTGCCCAAAAAAAATCCGCAAAAATTAATTTTGCACAAAATTCATCCGCGTAAAAAATAGTGCACAAAAAAAATCTGCTAAAAAAATAGTGCACAGAATTCATCCACGAAAAAAAAGTGCACAAAAAAAAAAATCCGCGAAAAAAAAAATTCTGCGCAAAATTTATCCGCAAAAAAAAAAAAAAAAATGCAAAAGAAAAATTTAAGAAAAAAATAGTGCACAAAATTTATCCGCAAAAAAATAAGGCACAAAAAAATCCACGAAAAAAAAAGTGCACAAAAAAAATCCGCTAAAAAAATTAGTGCACAAAAAATCCGCGTAAAAAATCATGCACGAAAATAAAATCCGCGTAAAAATGTGTGCACAAAAAAAAAATCCGTTAATAATAATAGTGCACAAAAAAATTCGCCAAAAAAAATGATTCACAAAAAAAAATCTACGAAAAAAATAGTGCAAAAAAACAAATCCTCGAAAAAAAATGTGCACAAAAAAAAAAATAGCGAAAAAAATAGTGCACAAAAATCATTTGCGAAAAAAATTGTGCTCTAAAAAAATCTGCGAAAAAAAATAGTGTAAAAAAAAAATCCGCGAAAAAAAAAAGTGAACAAAAAAAAATCCGCGAGAAATAAAGTGCACTAAATTAATCCGTGAAAAAAATAGTGCACAAAAAAAATCGAGAAGAAAATTAGTGCAGAAAATTTAACAGCGGAAAAACAATAGTTCACAAAAAAAAATCAAGAAAAAAATTAGTGCACAAAATTCATCTGCGAAAAAAACTGCACAAAAAAAAATTCGCTAAAAAAATAGTGCACAAAAAAAATCTCCGAAAAAAATTTGCACAAAACTCAGCTGCGAAAAAAATTGTGCACAAAAAAATCCGTAAAAAATAATTTTGCTCAAAATTCATCCGCGAAAAAAATAGTGCACAAAAAAAATCTGCGAAAAAAATAGTGCACAAAGGAAAAAAATCCGCGAAAAAAAAATTGTACACAAAATTCATCCGCGAAAAAAGTTCACGAAAAAATCATGAAAAAATTAGTGCACAGAATTCATCCGAGAAAAAATATACTACACAAAAAAATTCGCTAAAAAAATAGTTCACAAAAAAAAATCCGCAAAAAAAATAGTACACAAAAAAATCGCGAAAAAAAAATGTACACAAAATTCATCCGCGTGAAAAAAATAGTGCACAAAAAAAAATTCATTAAAATAGTGCACAAAAAAAATCATGAAAAAAATTAGTGCACAAAAAACCCACGAAAAAAAATCCGCGAAAAAAAAGTGCACAAAACTCATCTACGAAAAAAATTAGTGCACAAGAAAAATCTGCGAAAAAAAAAATGTACACGAAATTCATCAGCATAAAAAAAAAGTGCACAAAAAAATAATTGAAGAAAAATAGTGCACAAAAAAAATCATAAAAAAAATTAGTGTACAGAATTCATCCGCAAAAAAATTTACTGCACAAAATTTATACACGAAAAAAAACAATGCACAAAAAAAATCCGTGAAAAAAAATTCTTCGCAAAATTTATCTGCGAAAAAAAAAAAAAAATAGTGCAAAAAAAAATTAAGAAAAAAATAGTCCACAAAATTCATCCGCGAAAAAAAAAAGGCACAAAAAAATCCACGAAAAAAAAGTGCACAAAAAAAATCCGCTAAAAAAATTAGTGCACAAAAAATCCGCGTAAAAAAATCATGCACGAAAAAAAAATCCGCGTAAAAAAGTGTGCACAAAAAAAAAATCCGTTAAGAAAAATAGTGCACAAAAAAATCCGCCAAAAAAAATTATTCACAAAAAAAAGTCTACGAAAAAAATAGTGCAAAAAAAAAAAATCCGCGAAAAAAATGTGCACAAAAAAAAAAGCAAAAAAAATTAGTGCACAAGAAAAATCTGCGAAAAAAAAATGTACACGAAATTCATCAGCATAAAAAAAAAGTGCACAAAAAAATAATTGAAGAAAAATAGTGCACAAAAAAAATCATAAAAAAAATTATTCACAAAAAAAAGTCTACGAAAAAAATAGTGCAAAAAAAAAAAATCCGCGAAAAAAATGTGCACAAAAAAAAAGCAAAAAAAATAGTGCACAAAAATCATTCGCGAAAAAAATTGTGCCCTAAACAAATCTGCGAAAAAAATAGTGCAAAATAAAAAATCCGCGAAAAAAAAGTGCACAAAAAAAATCCGCGAGAAAAAATTGCACAAAAATAATCTGCAAAAAAAAAATAGTGCACAAAAAAAAATCAAGAAAAAAATTAGTGCAGAAAATTTAACCGCGAAAAAAAACTGCACAAAAAAAAATTCGCTAAAAAAATAGTGCACAAAAAAAATCTCCGAAAAAAATTTGCACAAAATTGAGCCGTAAAAAAAAAAGTGCACAAAAGAAAATCTGCAAAAAATAATTTTGCACAAAATTCATCCGCAAAAAAAATAGTGCACAAAAAAATCTGCGGAAAAAATAGTGCACAAAAAAAAATCCGCTGAAAAAATTAGTGCACAAAAATCCGTGTAAAAAAATCCTGCACGAAAAAAAAATCCGCGTAAAAATGTGTGCACAAAAAAAAAATCCGTTAAGAATAATAGTGCACAAGAAAATTCGCCAAAAAAAATGATTCACAAAAAAAAATCTACTAAAAAAATAGTGCAAAAAAAAGAAATCCTCGAAAAAAAATGTGCACAAAAAAAAAATAGCGAAAAAAATAGTGCACAAAAATCATTCGCGAAAAAAATTGTGCTCTAAAAAAATCTGCGAAAAAAAATAGTGCAAAAAAAAAATCCGCGAAAAAAAAAAGTGAACAAAAAAAAAATCCGCGAGAAATAAAGTGCACTAAATTAATCCGTGAAAAAAAATAGTGCAAAAAAAAAATCAAGAAGAAAATTAGTGTAGAAAATTTAACCGCAGAAAAACAATAGTTCACAATAAAAAATCAAGAAAAAAATTAGTGCACAAAATTCATCTGCGAAAAAAACTGCACAAAAAAAAATTCGCTGAAAAAATAGTGCACAAAAAAAATCTCCCAAAAAAATTTGCACAATATTCAGCTGCGAAAAAAATTGTGCACAAAAAAATCCGTAAAAAAATATTTTGCACAAAATTCATCCGCGAAAAAAATAGTGCACAAAAAAAATCGGCGAAAAAAATAGTGCACAGAATTCATCCACGAAAAAAAAGTGCACAAAGAAAAAAAATCCGCGAAAGAAAAATTGTACACAAAATTCATCCGCGAAAATAGTTCACGAAAAAATCATGAAAAATTAGTGCACAGAATTCATCCGAGAAAAAATATACTACACAAAAAAATTCGCTGAAAAAATAGTTCACATAAAAAAATCCGCAAAAAAAATAGTACACAAAAAAAATCATCAAAAAAAAATGCACAAAAAAAATCTCCGAAAAAAGTTTTGCACAAAATTCATCCGCGAAAAAAAAAGTGCAAAAAAAAAATCCGCGAAAAAAAATGTACACAAAATTCATCCGCGTAAAAAAAATAGTGCACAAAAAAAAATTCAAAAAAAATAGTGCACAAAAAAAATCATGAAAAAAATTAGTGCACAAAAAACCCACGAAAAAAAATCCGCGAAAAAAAAGTGCACAAAATTCATCTACGAAAAAAATTAGTGCACAAGAAAAATCCGCGAAAAAAAAAATGTACACGAAATTCATCAGCATAAAAAAAAAGTGCACAAAAAAAATTGAAGAAAAATAGTGCACAAAAAAAATCATGAAAAAAATTAGTGTACAGAATTCAGCCGCAAAAAAATTTACTGCACAAAATTTATACACGAAAAAAAAACAATGCGCAAAAAAAATCCGTAAAAAAAGATTCTGCGCAAAATTTATCTGCGAAAAAAAAAAAAAATGATGCAAAAAAAAAATTAAGAAAAAAATAGTCCACAAAATTCATCCGCGAAAAAAATAAGGCACAAAAAAATCCACGAAAAAAAAGTGCACAAAAAAAATCAACCAAAAAAATCAGTGCACAAAAAATCCGCGTAAAAAAATCATGCACGAAAAAAAAATCCGCGTAAAAAAGTGTGCACAAAAAAAAAAATCTGTTAAGAAAAATAGTGCACAAAAAAATCCGCCAAAAAAAATTATTCACAAAAAAATCTACGAAAAAAATAGTGCAAAAAAAATCCGCGAAAAAAATGTGCACAAAAAAAATAGCAAAAAAAATAGTGCACAAAAATCATTCGCGAAAAAAATTGTGCCCTAAACAAATCTGCGAGAGAAAATAATGCAAAAAAAAAAACCGCGAAAAAAAAGTGCACAAAAAAAATCCGCGAGGAAAAAGTGCACAAAAATAATCCGCAAAAAAAATAGTGCACAAAAAAAAATCAAGAAAAAAATTAGTGCAGAAAATTTAACCGCGAAAAAAAACTGCACAAAAAAAAATTCGCTAAAAAAATGATGCAAAAAAAAAATTAAGAAAAAAATAGTCCACAAAATTCATCTGCGAAAAAAATAAGGCACAAAAAAATCCACGAAAAAAAAGTGCACAAAAAAAATCAACCAAAAAAATCAGTGCACAAAAAATCCGCGTAAAAAAATCATGCACGGAAAAAAAATCCGCGTAAAAAAGTGTGCACAAAAAAAAAATCTGTTAAGAAAAATAGTGCACAAAAAAATCCGCCAAAAAAAATTATTCACAAAAAAAATCTACGAAAAAAATAGTGCAAAAAAAATCCGCGAAAAAAATGTGCACAAAAAAAATAGCAAAAAAAATAGTGCACAAAAATCATTCGCGAAAAAAATTGTGCCCTAAACAAATCTGCGAGAGAAAATAATGCAAAAAAAAAAAACCGCGAAAAAAAAGTGCACAAAAAAAATCCGCGAGGAAAAAAGTGCACAAAAATAATCCGCAAAAAAAATAGTGCACAAAAAAAAATCAAGAAAAAAATTAGTGCAGAAAATTTAACCGCGAAAAAAAACTGCACAAAAAAAATTCGCTAAAAAAATAGTGCACAAAAAAAATCTCTGAAAAAAATTTGCACAAAATTAAGCCGTAAAAAAAAGTGCACAAAAGAAAATCCGCAAAAAATAATTTTGCACAAAATTCATCCGCGAAAAAAATAGTGCACAAAAAAATCTGCGGAAAAAATTAGTGCACAAAAATCCGCGTAAAAAAATCATGCACGGAAATAAAATACGCGAAAAAAATGTGTGCACAAAAAAAAATCCGTTGAGAAAAATGGTGCACAAAAAAATCCGCCAAAAAAATAATTCACAAAAAAAAATCTACGAAAAAAATAGCCAAAAAAAAAATTAGTGCACAAAATTCATCTGCGAAAAAATACTGCACAAAAAAAATTCGCTAAAAATAATTTTGCACAAAATTCAAACGCGAAAAATATAGTGTACAAAAAAAATCTGCGAAAAAAATAGTGCACAAAATTCATCCACGAAAAAAAATATTGCCAAAAAAAATCCGCCAAAAAAATAATTCACAAAATAAAATCTACGAAAAAAATAGTGCAAAAAAAAAAATCCGCGAAAAAAAAAGTGCACAAAAAAATTAGCGAAAAAAATAGTGCACAAAATTCATCCGCGAGAAAAATTGTGCCCCAAAAAAAATCTGCGAAAAAAATGGTGCAAAATAAAAAATCCGCGAAAAAAAAGTGCACAGAAATAAAATCCGCGAGAAAAAAATTGCACAAAATTTATCCGCGAGAAAAAATAGTGCACAAAAAAAATTTTCGAAAAAAATTTGCACAAAATTCAGCCGCGAAAAAAAAATAGTGCACAAAAAAAATCCGCAAAAAATTATTTTGCACAAATTTCAAACGCGAAAAATATAGTGCATATAGTACTACACAAAAAAAATCCGCTAAAAAAATAGTTGACAAAAAAAAATTCGCAAAAAAAATAGTGCACATAATTTATCCACGAAAAAATAGTGCGCAAAAAAAATTCGCTAAAAAAATAGTGCGAAAAAAAATCTCTGAAAAAAATTTGCATAAAATTCAGCCGTAAAAAAAAATAATGCACAAAAAAAAAATTCGCAAAAAATAATTTTGCACAAAATTCATCCGCGAAAAAAAAAAAAAAAACCCGCGAGAAAAAAAGAGCTCAAAAAAAAAGTTAGCGAAAAAAATAGTGTACAAAATTCATCCGCGAAAAAAATTGTGCCCTAAAAAAATCAGCGAAAAAAAAAAGTGCAAAAAAAAAATCCGCGAAAAAAATGTACACAAAATTCATCCGCGTAAAAAAATAGTGCACAAAAAAAATTCAAGAAAAATAGTGCACAAAAAAAATCATGAAAAAAATTAGTGCACAAAAAACCCACGAAAAAAAATCCGCGAAAAAAAAGTGCACAAAATTCATCTACGAAAAAAATTAGTGCACAAGAAAAATCCGCGAAAAAAAAAATGTACACGAAATTCATCAGCATAAAAAAAAAGTGCACAAAAAAAAATTGAAGAAAAATAGTGCACAAAAAAAATCATGAAAAAAATTAGTGTACAGAATTCAGCCGCAAAAAAATTTACTGCACAAAATTTATACACGAAAAAAAACAATGCACAAAAAAAATCCGTAAAAAAAAATTCTGCGCAAAATTTATCTGCGAAAAAAAAAAAAAATGATGCAAAAAAAAATTAAGAAAAAAATAGTCCACAAAATTCATCCGCGAAAAAAATAAGGCACAAAAAAATCCACGAAAAAAAAAGTGCACAAAAAAAATCCACTAAAAAAATCAGTGCACAAAAAATCCGCGTAAAAAAATCATGCACGAAAAAAAAATCCGCGTAAAAAAGTGTGCACAAAAAAAAAATCCGTTAAGAAAAATAGTGCACAAAAAAATCCGCCAAAAAAAATTATTCACAAAAAAAATCTACGAAAAAAATAGTGCAAAAAAAATCCGCGAAAAAAATGTGCACAAAAAAAATAGTGCACAAAAATCATTCGCGCAAAAATCATTCGCGAAAAAAATTGTGCCCTAAACAAATCTGCGAGAAAAAATAGTGCAAAAAAAAAACCGCGAAAAAAAAGTGCACAAAAAAAATCCGCGAGAAAAAAAGTGCACAAAAATAATCCGCAAAAAAAAATAGTGCACAAAAAAATCAACAAAAAAATTAGTGCAGAAAATTTAACCGCGAAAAAAAACTGCACAAAAAAAATTCGCTAAAAAAATAGTGCACAAAAAAAATCTCCGAAAAAAATTTGCACAAAATTAAGCCGTAAAAAAAAAAGTGCACAAAAGAAAATCCGCAAAAAATAATTTTGCACAAAATTCATCCGCGAAAAAAATAGTGCACAAAAAAATCTGCGGAAAAAATAGTGCACAAAAAAAAGTCCGCTGAAAAAATTAGTGCACAAAAATCCGTGTAAAAAAATCCTGCACGAAAAAAAATCTGCGTAAAAATTTGTGCATAAAAAAAAAATCCGTTAAGAAAATTAGTGCACAAAAAACCCACGAAAAAAAATCCGCGAAAAAAAAGTGCACAAAATTCATCTACGAAAAAAATTAGTGCACAAGAAAAATCCGCGAAAAAAAAAATGTACACGAAATTCATCAGCATAAAAAAAAAGTGCACAAAAAAAATTGAAGAAAAATAGTGCACAAAAAAAATCATGAAAAAAATTAGTGTACAGAATTAAGCCGCAAAAAAATTTACTGCACAAAATTTATACACGAAAAAAAAACAATGCGCAAAAAAAATCCGTAAAAAAAGATTCTGCGCAAAATTTATCTGCGAAAAAAAAAAAAAATGATGCAAAAAAAAAATTAAGAAAAAAATAGTCCACAAAATTCATCCACGAAAAAAATAAGGCACAAAAAAATCCACGAAAAAAAAAGTGCACAAAAAAAATCAACCAAAAAAATCAGTGCACAAAAAATCCGCGTAAAAAAATCATGCACGAAAAAAAAATCCGCGTAAAAAAGTGTGCACAAAAAAAAAAATCTGTTAAGAAAAATAGTGCACAAAAAAATCCGCCAAAAAAAATTATTCACAAAAAAATCTACGAAAAAAATAGTGCAAAAAAAATCCGCGAAAAAAATGTGCACAAAAAAAATAGCAAAAAAAATAGTGCACAAAAATCATTCGCGAAAAAAATTGTGCCCTAAACAAATCTGCGAGAGAAAATAATGCAAAAAAAAAAACCGCGAAAAAAAAGTGCACAAAAAAAATCCGCGAGGAAAAAGTGCACAAAAATAATCTGCAAAAAAAATAGTGCACAAAAAAAAATCAAGAAAAAAATTAGTGCAGAAAATTTAACCGCGAAAAAAAACTGCACAAAAAAAAATTCGCTAAAAAAATGATGCAAAAAAAAAATTAAGAAAAAAATAGTCCACAAAATTCATCTGCGAAAAAAATAAGGCACAAAAAAATCCACGAAAAAAAAGTGCACAAAAAAAATCAACCAAAAAAATCAGTGCACAAAAAATCCGCGTAAAAAAATCATGCACGGAAAAAAAATCCGCGTAAAAAAGTGTGCACAAAAAAAAAATCTGTTAAGAAAAATAGTGCACAAAAAAATCCGCCAAAAAAAATTATTCACAAAAAAAATCTACGAAAAAAATAGTGCAAAAAAAATCCGCGAAAAAAATGTGCACAAAAAAAATAGCAAAAAAAATAGTGCACAAAAATCATTCGCGAAAAAAATTGTGCCCTAAACAAATCTGCGAGAGAAAATAATGCAAAAAAAAAAAACCGCGAAAAAAAAGTGCACAAAAAAAATCCGCGAGGAAAAAAGTGCACAAAAATAATCCGCAAAAAAAATAGTGCACAAAAAAAAATCAAGAAAAAAATTAGTGCAGAAAATTTAACCGCGAAAAAAAACTGCACAAAAAAAAATTCGCTAAAAAAATAGTGCACAAAAAAAATCTCTGAAAAAAATTTGCACAAAATTAAGCCGTAAAAAAAAAGTGCACAAAAGAAAATCCGCAAAAAATAATTTTGCACAAAATTCATCCGCGAAAAAAATAGTGCACAAAAAAATCTGCGGAAAAAATTAGTGCACAAAAATCCGCGTAAAAAAATCATGCACGGAAATAAAATACGCGAAAAAAATGTGTGCACAAAAAAAAATCCGTTAAGAAAAATGGTGCACGAAAAAATCCGCCAAAAAAATAATTCACAAAAAAAAATCTACGAAAAAAATAGCCAAAAAAAAAATTAGTGCACAAAATTCATCTGCGAAAAAATACTGCACAAAAAAAATTCGCTAAAAATAATTTTGCACAAAATTCAAACGCGAAAAATATAGTGTACAAAAAAAATCTGCGAAAAAAATAGTGCACAAAATTCATCCACGAAAAAAAATATTGCCAAAAAAAATCCGCCAAAAAAATAATTCACAAAATAAAATCTACGAAAAAAATAGTGCAAAAAAAAAATCCGCGAAAAAAAAAGTGCACAAAAAAATTAGCGAAAAAAATAGTGCACAAAATTCATCCGCGAGAAAAATTGTGCCCCAAAAAAAATCTGCGAAAAAAATGGTGCAAAATAAAAAATCCGCGAAAAAAAAGTGCACAGAAATAAAATCCGCGAGAAAAAAATTGCACAAAATTTATCCGCGAGAAAAAATAGTGCACAAAAAAAATTTTCGAAAAAAATTTGCACAAAATTCAGCCGCGAAAAAAAAATAGTGCACAAAAAAAATCCGCAAAAAATTATTTTGCACAAATTTCAAACGCGAAAAATATAGTGCATATAGTACTACACAAAAAAAATCCGCTAAAAAAATAGTTGACAAAAAAAAATTCGCAAAAAAAATAGTGCACATAATTTATCCACGAAAAAATAGTGCGCAAAAAAAATTCGCTAAAAAAATAGTGCGAAAAAAAATCTCTGAAAAAAATTTGCATAAAATTCAGCCGTAAAAAAAAATAATGCACAAAAAAAAAATTCGCAAAAAATAATTTTGCACAAAATTCATCCGCGAAAAAAAAAAAAAAAACCCGCGAGAAAAAAAGAGCTCAAAAAAAAGTTAGCGAAAAAAATAGTGCACAAAATTCATCCGCGAAAAAAATTGTGCCCTAAAAAAATCAGCGAAAAAAAAAAGTGCAAAAAAAAAATCCGCGAAAAAAATGTACACAAAATTCATCCGCGTAAAAAAATAGTGCACAAAAAAAATTCAAGAAAAATAGTGCACAAAAAAAATCATGAAAAAAATTAGTGCACAAAAAACCCACGAAAAAAAATCCGCGAAAAAAAAGTGCACAAAATTCATCTACGAAAAAAATTAGTGCACAAGAAAAATCCGCGAAAAAAAAAATGTACACGAAATTCATCAGCATAAAAAAAAGTGCACAAAAAAAAATTGAAGAAAAATAGTGCACAAAAAAATCATGAAAAAAATTAGTGTACAGAATTCAGCCGCAAAAAAATTTACTGCACAAAATTTATACACGAAAAAAAACAATGCACAAAAAAAATCCGTAAAAAAAAATTCTGCGCAAAATTTATCTGCGAAAAAAAAAAAAAATGATGCAAAAAAAAAATTAAGAAAAAAATAGTCCACAAAATTCATCCGCGAAAAAAATAAGGCACAAAAAAATCCACGAAAAAAAAAGTGCACAAAAAAAATCCACTAAAAAAATCAGTGCACAAAAAATCCGCGTAAAAAAATCATGCACGAAAAAAAAATCCGCGTAAAAAAGTGTGCACAAAAAAAAAATCCGTTAAGAAAAATAGTGCACAAAAAAATCCGCCAAAAAAAATTATTCACAAAAAAAATCTACGAAAAAAATAGTGCAAAAAAAATCCGCGAAAAAAATGTGCACAAAAAGATAGCAAAAAAAATAGTGCACAAAAATCATTCGCGAAAAAAATTGTGCCCTAAACAAATCTGCGAGAAAAAATAGTGCAAAAAAAAAACCGCGAAAAAAAAGTGCACAAAAAAAATCCGCGAGAAAAAAAGTGCACAAAAATAATCCGCAAAAAAAAATAGTGCACAAAAAAATCAAGAAAAAAATTAGTGCAGAAAATTTAACCGCGAAAAAAAACTGCACAAAAAAAATTCGCTAAAAAAATAGTGCACAAAAAAAATCTCCGAAAAAAATTTGCACAAAATTAAGCCGTAAAAAAAAAGTGCACAAAAGAAAATCCGCAAAAAATAATTTTGCACAAAATTCATCCGCGAAAAAAATAGTGCACAAAAAAAAGTCCGCTGAAAAAATTAGTGCACAAAAATCCGTGTAAAAAAATCCTGCACGAAAAAAAATCTGTGTAAAAATTTGTGCATAAAAAAAAAATCCGTTAAGAAAAATAGTGCACAAAAAAATCAGCCAAAAAAAATAATGCACAAAAAAAAATCCGCGAAAAAAATATACACGAAATTCATCAGCATAAAAAAAATTGTGCACAAAAAATAATTCAAGAAAAATAGTGCACAAAAAAATCATGAAAAAAATTAGCGTACAGAATTAATCCGCAAAAAAATTTGTTAAAAAAATTTGTTAAAAAAAATAGTTAGAAAAAAACCCGCGAAAAAAAATCCGCGAAAAAAATAGTGCACAAAATTTATACACGAAAAAAAACAATGCACAAAAAAAATCCGTAAAAAAAAATTCTGCGCAAAATTTATTCGCAAAAAAAAAAAAAAATAGTGCAAAAAAAAATTAAGAAAAAAATAGTGCACAAAATTCATCCGCGAAAAAAATAAGGCACAAAAAAATTCACGAAGAAAAGAGTGCACAAAAAAAAATCCGCTAAAAAAATTAGTGCACAAAAATCCGCGTAAAAAAATCATGCACGGAAATAAAATACGCGAAAAAAATGTGTGCACAAAAAAAAATCCGTTAAGAAAAATGGTGCACAAAAAAATCCGCCAAAAAAATAATTCACAAAAAAAAATCTACGAAAAAAATAGCCAAAAAAAAAATCTGCGAAAAAAAAATGCACAAAAAAAAAATTTCCGAAAAAAATAGTGCACAAAATTCGTCCGCGGAAAAAACTGTGCACCAAAAAAAATCTGCGAAAAAAATAATTTGAAAAAAAAATCCGCGAAAAAAAAGTACACAAAAAAAAATCTGCGAGAAAAAAATTGCACAAAATTCATCCGCGATAAAAAAATAGTGCACAAAAAAATCAAGAAAAAAATTAGTGCACAAAATTCATCTGCGAAAAAATACTGCACAAAAAAAATTCGCTAAAAATAATTTTGCACAAAATTCAAACGCGAAAAATATAGTGTACAAAAAAAATCTGCGAAAAAAATAGTGCACAAAATTCATCCACGAAAAAAAATATTGCCAAAAAAAATCCGCCAAAAAAATAATTCACAAAATAAAATCTACGAAAAAAATAGTGCAAAAAAAAAAATCCGCGAAAAAAAAAGTGCACAAAAAAATTAACGAAAAAAATAGTGCACAAAATTCATCCGCGAGAAAAATTGTGCCCCAAAAAAAATCTGCGAAAAAAAATGGTGCAAAATAAAAAATCCGCGAAAAAAAAGTGCACAGAAATAAAATCCGCGAGAAAAAAATTGCACAAAATTTATCCGCGAGAAAAAATAGTGCACAAAAAAATTTTCGAAAAAAATTTGCACAAAATTCAGCCGCGAAAAAAAAATAGTGCACAAAAAAATCCGCAAAAAATAATTTTGCACAATTTTCAAACGCGAAAAATATTGTGCATATAGTACTACACAAAAAAAATCCGCTAAAAAAATAGTTGACAAAAATAAATTCGCAAAAAAAATAGTGCACATAATTTATCCACGAAAAAATAGTGCACAAATAAAAAATTCGCTAAAAAAATTATGCGCAAAAAAATCTCTGAAAAAAATTTGCATAAAATTCAGCCGTAAAAAAAAATAATGCACAAAAAAAAATTCGCAAAAAATAATTTTGCACAAAATTCATCCGCGAAAAAGAAAAAAAAAATCCGCGAGATAAAAAGAGCACAAAAAAAAAATTAGCGAAAAAAATAGTGTACAAAATTCATTCGCGAAAAAAATTGTGCCCTAAAAAAAATCAGCGAAAAAAAAAAGTGCGAAAAAAAAATCCGCGAAAAAAAATTTACACGAAATTCATCAGCGTAAAGAAAATAGTGCACAAAAAAAAATTCAAGAAAAATAGTGCACGAAAAAAATCATGAAAAAAATTAATGCACATAATTCATCCGCAAAAAAATATACTGCACAAAAAAATTCGCTAAAAAAAATAGTTAGAAAAAAAATCCGCGAAAAAAATAGTGCACAAAATTTATCCACGAAAAAAAACAATGCGCAAAAAAAATCCGTAAAAAAAAATTCTGCGCAAAATTCATCCGCGAAAAAAATTGTGCCCTAGAAAAATCAGCGAAAAAAAAAGTGCGAAAAAAAAATCCGCGAAAAAAAATGTACACGAAATTCATCAGCGTAAAGAAAATAGTGCACAAAAAAAAATTCAAGAAAAATAGTGCACGAAAAAAATCATGAAAAAAATTAATGCACATAATTCATCCGCAAAAAAATATACTGCACAAAAAAAATCGCTAAAAAAAATAGTTAGAAAAAAAATCCGCGAAAAAAATAGTGCACAAAATTTATCCACGAAAAAAAACAATGCGCAAAAAAAATCCGTAAAAAAAAATTTTGCGCAAAATTCATCCGCGAAAAAAAAAAAGATACTGCAAAAAAAAAATTAAGAAAAAAATACTGCACAAAAAAATAATTAGCGAAAAAAATAGTGCGCAAAAATCATTCGCGAAAAAAATTGTGCCCTCAAAAAAAATCAAGAAAAAAATTAGTGCACAATATTTATCTGCGAAAAAATAGTGCACAAAAAAACATTCACTAAAAAAATAGTGCACAAAAAAAATCTCCGAAAAAAATTTGCATAAAATTCAGCCGTAAAAAAAATAATGCACAAAAAAAATTCGCAAAAAATAATTTTGCACAAAATTCATCCGCAAAAAAAAAAGTGCAAAAACAAAAATCCGAAAAAAAAGTGCGCAAAATTCATCCGCGAAAAAAAAATAGTGCACAAAATAATCAAGAAAAAAATTAGTGCACAAAATTCATCTGCGAAAAAATACTGCACAAAAATAAATTCGCTAAAAAAATAGTGCAGAAAAAAAATTACCGAAAAAAATTTGCACAAAATTCAGCCGCGAAAAAAAATAGTGCACAAAAAAAATCCGCAAAAATAATTTTGCACAAAATTTATCCGCGAAAAAAATAGTGCAGAAAAAAATCTCCGAAAAAGTTTGCACAAAATTCATCTGCGAAAAAAATATAGTGCACAAAAAAAAAATCAAGAAAAAAATTAGTGCAGAAAATTCATCTGCGAAAAAATACTGCACAAAAAAAATTCGCTGAAAAAATAGTGCACAAAAAAAATTTCCGAAAAAAATTTGCATAAAATTCAGCCGTAAAAAAATATAATGCACAAAAAAAATTCGCAAAAAATAATTTTGCACAAAATTCATCCGCAAAAAAAAAAAAAAAAAAAAATCCGAGAGAAAAAAGAACACAAAAAAATTAGCGAAAAAAATAGTGTACAAAATTCATCAGCGAAAAAAATTGTGCCCCAGAAAAAATAAGCGAAAAAAAATAGTTCAAGAAAAAAATCCGCGAAAAAAAAGGGCACAAAAAAAAATCCGCGAGAAAAAAAATGCACAAAATTCATCCGCGAGAAAAAAATAGTGCACAAAAAAAATCAAGAAAAAAATTGGTGCACAAAATTCATCTGCGAAAAAATACTGCACAAAAAAAATTCGCTAAAAAAATAGTGCAGAAAAAAATCTCCGAAAAAAATTTGCACAAAATTCAGCCGCGAAAAAAAATAGTGCACAAAAAAAATCCGCAAAAAATAATTTTACACAACATTTATCCGCGAATAAAATAGTGCACAAAAAAATCTCCTAAAAAAAAAGTGCACTAAATTCATCCACGAAAAAAAATAGTGCACAAAAAAAAAATCCGCGGAAATTTTTTTTTAAACAAAATTTATCCGCGAAAAAAAAATAGTGCACAAAAAATTTTTTAAGAAAAATAATGCACAAAAAAATCATGAAAATAGTGCACAAAATTCATCCGCGAAAAAATATACTACAGAAAAAAAATTCGCTTAGAAAATAGTTCGAAAAAAAATCTGCAAAAAAAATAGTACACAAAAAAATCCTCGAAATAAATAGTGTACAAAAAAAATTCGCAAAAAAAAATTCAAGAAAAAAAGTGCACAAAAAAAATCAGCGAAAAAAAAAGTGCGAAAAAAAAATCCGCGAAAAAAAATGTACACGAAATTCATCAGCGTAAAGAAAATAGTGCACAAAAAAAAATTCAAGAAAAATAGTGCACGAAAAATTCATGAAAAAAATTAATGCACATAATTCATCCGCAAAAAAATATACTGCACAAAAAAATTCGCTAAAAAAAATAGTTAGAAAAAAAATCCGCGAAAAAAATAGTGCACAAAATTTATCCACGAAAAAAAACAATGCGCAAAAAAAATCCGTAAAAAAAAATTTTGCGCAAAATTCATCCGCGAAAAAAAAAAAGATACTGCAAAAAAAAAAATTAAGAAAAAAATACTGCACAAAAAAATAATTAGCGAAAAAAATAGTGCGCAAAAATCATTCGCGAAAAAAATTGTGCCCCCAAAAAAAATCAAGAAAAAAATTAGTGCACAATATTTATCTGCGAAAAAATAGTGCACAAAAAAACATTCACTAAAAAAATAGTGCACAAAAAAAATCTCCGAAAAAAATTTGCATAAAATTCAGCCGTAAAAAAAAAAAGTGCAAAAAAAAAAACTTCGCGAAAAAAAAAGTGCACAAAAAAAATCCGAGAGAAAAAAAGTGAACAAAATTCATCCGCGAAAAAAAATAATGCACAAAAAAAATTCGCAAGAAAAAAATGTACACAAAATTCATCCGCGTAAAAAAATTAGTGCACAAAAAAAAATTCAAGAAAAACAATGCACAAAAAAAATCATGAAAATATTAGTGCACATAATTCATCCGCAAAAAAATATACTGCACAAAAAAATTCGCTGAAAAAAATAGTTAAAAAAAAAATCCGCGAAAAAAATAGTGCACAAAATTTATCCACGAAAAAAAACAATGCACAAAAAAAATCCGTAAAAAAAAATTTTGCGCAAAATTCATCAGCGAAAAAAAAAAAGATACTGCGAAAAAAAAATTAAGAAAAAAATACTGCACAAAAAAAAAATTTGCGAAAAAAATAGTGCGCAAAGTAAAAATCCGAGAGAAAAAAAGTGCACAAAATTCATCCGCGAAAAAAAATAGTGCACAAAAAAAAATCAAGAAAAAAATTAGTGCACAAAATTCATCTGCGAAAAAATACTGCCCAAAAAAAAATTCGCTAAAAAAATAGTGCACAAAAAAAATCACTGAAAAAAATTTGCATAAAATTCCGCCGTAAAAAAAAATAATGCACAAAAAAAAATTCGCAAAAAATAATTTTGCACAAAATTCATCCGCAAAAAAAAAAAAAAAATCCGCGAGAAAAAAAGAGCACAAAAATAAAATTAGCGAAAAAATAGTGTACAAAATTCATCCGCGAAAAAAATTGTGCCCTAATAAAAATCCGCGAAAAAAAAAGTGCACAAAAAAAAAATCCGCGTGAAAAAAAGTGCACAAAATTCATCCGCGAAAAAAAAATAATGCAAAAATATTCAAGAAAAAAATTAGTGCACAAAATTCATCTGCGAAAAAATACTGCACAAAAAAAATTCGCTAAAAAAATAATGCAGAAAAAAAATCACTGTAAAAAATTTGCACAAAATTCAGCCGCGGAAAAAAATAGTGCACAAAAAAAATCCGCAAAAATGTTTTTGCACAAAATTTATCCGGGAAAAAAATAGTGCAGAAAAAAAATCTCCGAAAAAAATTTGCACAAAATTCATCCGCGAAAAAAAAATAGTGCACAAAAAAAAATCAAGAAAAAAATTAGTGCACAAAATTCATCTGCGAAAAAATACTGCACAAAAAAAATTCGCTAAAAAAATAGTGCACAAAAAAAATCTCCGAAAAAAATTTGCACAAAATTCATCCGCAAAAAAAAAAAAAAAAAAAAATCCGCGAGAAAAAAAGAGCGCAAAAAAAACGCGAGAAAAAAAGTGCACAAAATTCATCCGCGAAAAAAAAATAGTGCATAAAAAAAATCAAGAAAAAAATTAGTGCACAAAATTCATCTGCGAAAAAATACTGCACAAAAAAAAATTCGCTAAAAAAATAGTGCAGAAAAAAAATCTCCGAAAAAAATTTGAAGAAAATTCAGCCGCGAAAAAAAATAATGCACAAAAAAAATCCGCAAAAAATAATTTTGCACAAAATTTATCTGCGAAAAAAATAGTGCACAAAAAAAATCTGCTAAAAAAAAAGTGCACTAAATTCATCCACGAAAAAAAATAGTGCACAAAAAAAAATCCGCGGAAATTTTTTATTAAACAATATTCCTCCGCGAAAAAAAAATAGTGCACCTAAATTTTTTAAAAAAAATAATGCCCAAGAAAATCATGAAAAAATTAGTGCACAGAATTCATCCGCGAAAAAATATACTACACAAAAAAAATTCGCTAAGAAAATAGTTTAAAAAAAAATCTGCAAAAAAAATAGTACACAAAAAAATCCTCGAAAAAATAGTGCACAAAAAAATTCGCAAAAAAAAAATTCAAGAAAAATAGTGCACAAAAAAAATCATGCAAAAAATTAGTGCACAAAAAACCCACGAGAAAAAATCCGCAAAAAAATATACTTTACAAAAAAATTCGCTAAAAAAATTAGTTAGAAAAAAAATCCGCGAAAAAAAATCTGCGAAAAAAATAATGCACAAAACTTATAAACGAAAAAAAACAATGCACAAAAAAAATCCGTAAAAAAAAATTTTTTTGCGCAAAATTCATTCGCGAAAAAAAAAAAAATACTGCAAAAAAAAATTAAGAAAAAAATGGTGCACAAAATTCATCCGCGTAATAAATAAGGCACAAAAAAATTCACGAAAAAAAAAATGCACAAAATTAGTGCACAAAAAATCCGCGTAAAAAAATCAAGCACGAAAAAAAATCCGCGAAAAAAATAGTGCACAAAAAAAAAATTAGCGAAAAAAATAGTGCACAAAATTTATCCGCGAAAAAAATTGTGCCACAAAAATATCTGCGGAAAAAAATAGTGCAAAAAAAAGCCACGAAAAAAAAGTGTACAAAAAAAAAATCCGCGAGAAAAAATGTGCACAAAATTCATCCGTGATAAAAAAATAGTGAACAAAAAAAAATCAAGAAAAAAATTAGTGCACAAAATTCATCTGCGAAAAAATACTGCACAAAAAAAAATTGGCGAAAAAAATAGTGCACAAAAAAAATCAGCGAAAAAAATAGTGCACAAAATTCATCCACGAAAAAAAATAGTGCACAAAAAAAACTCGCGAAAAAAAATGTACACAAAATTGATCCGCGTAAAAAAAATAGTGCACAAAAAAAAAATTCAAGAAAAATAGTGCACAAAAAAAATCATTATAAAAATTAGTGCACAAAAAACCCACAAAAAAAAATCCGCGAAAAAAAAAGTGCACAAAATTCATCCACGAAAAAAAATAGTGCACAACAAAAAAATCCGCGAAAAAAAAATGTACACGAAATTCATCAGCGTAAAGAAAATAGTGCACAAAAAAAAATTCAAGAAAAATAGTGCAAAAAAAAATAATGAAAAAAATTAGTGCACATAATTCATCCGCAAAAAAATATACTGCACAAAAAAATTCGCTAAAAAAAATAGTTAGAAAAAAAATCCGCGAAAAACATAGTGCACAAAATTTATCCACGAAAAAAAACAATGCACAAAAAAAATCCGTAAAAAAAAATTCTGCGCAAAAATCATCCGCGAAAAAAAAAGATACTGCAAAAAAAAATTAAGAAAAAATACTGCACAAAAAAATAATAAGCGAAAAAAATAGTGCACAAAAATCATTCGCGAAAAAAATTGTGCCCCAAAAAAAAATCAAGAAAAAAATTAGTGCACAAAATTTATCTGCGAAAAAAAATTGCACAAAAAAAAATTCACTAAAAAAATAGTGCACAAAAAAAATCTCCGAAAAAAATTTGCATAAAATTCAGCCGTAAAAAAAATAATGCACAAAAAAAATTCGCAAAAAATAATTTTGCACAAAATTCATCCGCAAAAAAAAAAAGTGCAAAAACAAAAATCCGAAAAAAAAAAGTGCGCAAAATTCATCCGCGAAAAAAAAATAGTGCACAAAAAAATCAAGAAAAAAATTAGTGCACAAAATTCATCTGCGAAAAAATACTGCAAAAAAAAAAATTCGCTAAAAAAATAGTGCAGAAAAAAAATTACGGAAAAAAATTTGCACAAAATTCAGCCGCGAAAAAAAATAGTGCACAAAAAAAATCCGCAAAAATAATTTTGCACAAAATTTATCCGCGAAAAAAATAGTGCAGAAAAAAATCTCCGAAAAAGTTTGCACAAAATTCATCTGCGAAAAAAATATAGTGCACAAAAAAAAAATCAAGAAAAAAATTAGTGCAGAAAATTCATCTGCGAAAAAATAGTGCACAAAAAAAATTCGCTGAAAAAATAGTGCACAAAAAAAATTTCCGAAAAAAATTTGCATAAAATTCAGCCGTAAAAAAATATAATGCACAAAAAAAATTCGCAAAAAATAATTTTGCACAAAATTCATCCGCAAAAAAAAAAAAAAAAAAAAATCCGAGAGAAAAAAGAACACAAAAAAAATTAGCGAAAAAAATAGTGTACAAAATTCATCCGCAAAAAAAATTGTGCCCCAGAAAAAATAAGCGAAAAAAAATAGTTCAAGAAAAAAATCCGCGAAAAAAAAGGGCACAAAAAAAAATCCGCGAGAAAAAAAATGCACAAAATTCATCCGCGAAAAAAAAATAGTGCACAAAAAAAATCAAGAAAAAAATTGGTGCACAAAATTCATCTACGAAAAAAAATAGTGCACAAAAAAAACTCGCGAAAAAAAATGTACACAAAATTGATCCGCGTAAAAAAAATAGTGCACAAAAAAAAAATTCAAGAAAAATAGTGCACAAAAAAAATCATTAAAAAAATTAGTGCACAAAAAACCCACAAAAAAAAATCCGCGAAAAAAAAAGTGCACAAAATTCATCCACGAAAAAAAATAGTGCACAACAAAAAAATCCGCGAAAAAAAAATGTACACGAAATTCATCAGCGTAAAGAAAATAGTGCACAAAAAAAAATTCAAGAAAAATAGTGCAAAAAAAAAATAATGAAAAAAATTAGTGCACATAATTCATCCGCAAAAAAATATACTGCACAAAAAAATTCGCTAAAAAAAATAGTTAGAAAAAAAATCCGCGAAAAACATAGTGCACAAAATTTATCCACGAAAAAAAACAATGCACAAAAAAAATCCGTAAAAAAAAATTCTGCGCAAAAATCATCCGCGAAAAAAAAAGATACTGCAAAAAAAAAAATAAGAAAAAAATACTGCACAAAAAAATAATAAGCGAAAAAAATAGTGCACAAAAATCATTCGCGAAAAAAATTGTGCCCCAAAAAAAAATCAAGAAAAAAATTAGTACACAAAATTTATCTGCGAAAAAATACTGCACAAAAAAAAATTCACTAAAAAAATAGTGCACAAAAAAAATCTCCGAAAAAAATTTGCATAAAATTCAGCCGTAAAAAAAATAATGCACAAAAAAAATTCGCAAAAAATAATTTTGCACAAAATTCATCCGCAAAAAAAAAAAGTGCAAAAACAAAAATCCGAAAAAAAAGTGCGCAAAATTCATCCGCGAAAAAAAAATAGTGCACAAAAAAATCAAGAAAAAAATTAGCGCACAAAATTCATCTGCGAAAAAATACTGCACAAAAATAAATTCGCTAAAAAAATAGTGCAGAAAAAAAATTACCGAAAAAAATTTGCACAAAATTCAGCCGCGAAAAAAAATAGTGCACAAAAAAAATCCGCAAAAATAATTTTGCACAAAATTTATCCGCGAAAAAAATAGTGCAGAAAAAAATCTCCGAAAAAGTTTGCACAAAATTCATCTGCGAAAAAAATATAGTGCACAAAAAAAAAATCAAGAAAAAAATTAGTGCAGAAAATTCATCTGCGAAAAAATACTGCACAAAAAAAATTCGCTGAAAAAATAGTGCACAAAAAAAATTTCCGAAAAAAATTTGCATAAAATTCAGCCGTAAAAAAATATAATGCACAAAAAAAATTCGCAAAAAATAATTTTGCACAAAATTCATCCGCAAAAAAAAAAAAAAAAAAAATCCGAGAGAAAAAAGAACACAAAAAAAATTAGCGAAAAAAATAGTGTACAAAATTCATCCGCGAAAAAAATTGTGCCCCAGAAAAAATAAGCGAAAAAAAATAGTTCAAGAAAAAAATCCGCGAAAAAAAAGGGCACAAAAAAAAATCCGCGAGAAAAAAAATGCACAAAATTCATCCCCGAAAAAAAAATAGTGCACAAAAAAAATCAAGAAAAAAATTGGTGCACAAAATTCATCTGCGAAAAAATACTGCACAAAAAAAATTCGCTAAAAAAATAGTGCAGAAAAAAATCTCCGAAAAAAATTTGCACAAAATTCAGCCGCGAAAAAAAATAGTGCACAAAAAAAATCCGCAAAAAATAATTTTACACAACATTTATCCGCGAATAAAATAGTGCACAAAAAAATCTCCTAAAAAAAAAGTGCACTAAATTCATCCACGAAAAAAAATAGTGCACAAAAAAAAAATCCGCGAAAATTTTTTTTTAAACAAAATTTATCCGCGAAAAAAAAATAGTGCACAAAAAATTTTTTAAGAAAAATAGTGCACAAAAAAATCATGAAAATAGTGCACAGAATTCATCCGCGAAAAAATATACTACAGAAAAAAAATTCGCTTAGAAAATAGTTCGAAAAAAAATCTGCAAAAAAAATAGTACACAAAAAAATCCTCGAAATAAATAGTGTACAAAAAAAATTCGCAAAAAAAAATTCAAGAAAAATAGTGCACAAAAAAATCAAGAAAAAAATTGGTGCACAAAATTCATCTGCGAAAAAATACTGCACAAAAAAAATTCGCTAAAAAAATAGTGCAGAAAAAAATCTCCGAAAAAAATTTGCACAAAATTCAGCCGCGAAAAAAAATAGGGCACAAAAAAAATCCGCAAAAAATAATTTTCACAACATTTATCCGCGGAAAAAATAGTGCACAAAAAAAATCTGCTAAAAAAAGTGCACTAAATTCATCCACGAAAAAAAATAGTGCACGAAAAAAAAATCCGCAGAAAATTTTTTTTAAACAAAATTCATCCGCGAAAAAAAAATAGTGCACAAAAAATTTTTTAAGAAAAATAATGCACAAAAAAATCATGAGAATAGTGCACAGAAGTCATCCGCGAAAAAATATACTACAGAAAAAAAATTCGCTTAGAAAATAGTTCGAAAAAAAATCTGCAAAAAAAAAGTACACAAAAAAATCCTCGAAATAAATAGTGTACAAAAAAAATTCGCAAAAAAAAAATTCAAGAAAAATAGTGCACAAAAAAAATCATGAAAAAAATTAGTGCACAAAAAACCCACGAAAAAAAATCCGCAAAAAATAATTTTGCACAACATTTATCCGCGAAAAAAATAGTGCACAAAAAAAATCTGCTAAAAAAAAAGTGCACAAAATTAATCCGCGAAAAAAAAAGTGCGCAAAAAAAATCGAGAAAAAAATTAGTGCAGAAAATTTCACCGCGAAAAAACAATAGTGCACAAAAAAAAAATCAAGAAAAAAATTAGTGCACGAAATTCATCTGCGAAAAAAAACTGCACAAAAAAAATTCGCTAAAAAAATAGTGCACAAAAAAATATCCGAAAAAAATTTGCACAAAATTCAGCTGCGAAAAAAAAATTGTGCACAAAAAAAATCCGCAAAAAATAATTTTGCACAAAATTCATCCGCGAAAAAAATAGTGCACAAAAAAAATCTGCGAAAAAAATAGTGCACAGAATACATCCCCGAAAAATTTACTGCACAAAAAAAATTCGCTAAAAAAATAGTTAGAAAAAAAACCCGCGAAAAAAAATCCGTGAAAAAAAAAGTGCACAAAATTTATACACGAAAAAAACAATGCACAAAAAAAATCCGTGAAAAAAAATTCTGCGCAAAATTTATCCCCGAAAAAAAAAAAAAAATAGTGCAAAAAAAAATTAAGAAAAAAATAGTGCACAAAATTTATCCGCGAAAAAAATAAGGCACAAAAAAATTCTTCAAAAAAATAGAACACAAAAAAAAATCCGCTAAAAAAATTAGTGCACAAAAAATCCGCGTAAAAAAATCAGGCACGAAAAAAAAATCCGCGTAAAAATGTGTGCACAAAAAAAAAATCCGTTAAGAAAAATAGTACACAAAAAAATCCGCCAAAAAAAATAATTCACAAAAAAAAATCTACGAAAAAAATAGTGCAAAAAAAAAAATCCGCGAAAAAAATGTGGACAAAAAAAAAAGAGCGAAAAAAATAGTGCACAAAAATCATTCGCGGAAAAAATTGTGCCTTAAAAAAAATCTGCGAAAAAAAATAGTGCAAAAAAAAAATCCGCGAGAAAAAAAGTGCACAAAATTAATCCGCGAAAAAAAATAATGCACAAAAAAAACAAGAAAAAAATTAGTGCAGAAAATTTAACCTCGAAAAACAATTGCACAAAAAAAAATTCGCTAAAAAAATAGTGCACAAAAAAAATCTCGGAAAAAAATTTGCACAAAATTCAGCCGTAAAAAAAATAGTGCACAAAAGAAAATCAGCAAAAAATAATTTTGCACAAAATTCATCCGCGAAAAAAATAGTGCACAAAAAAATCTGCGAAAAAAATTATGCACAAAAAAAAATCCGCTAAAAAAATTTGCACAAAATTCAGCCGCGAAAAAAAATAGTGCACAAAAAAAATCTGCTAAAAAAAAGTGCACTAAATTCATCCACGAAAAAAAATAGTGCACAAAAGAAAAAACCGCGGAAAATTTTTTTTAAACAAAAGTCATCCGCGAAAAAAAAATAGTGCACAAAAAATTTTTTCAAGAAAAATAATGCACAAAAAAATCATGAAATTAGTGCACAAAATTCATCCGCGAAAAAATATACTACAGAAAAAAAATTCGCTTAGAAAATAGTTCGAAAAAAAATCTGCAAAAAAAATAGTGCACAAAAAAATCCTCGAAATAAATAGTGCACAAAAAAAATTCGCAAAAAAAAATTCAAGAAAAATAGTGCACAAAAAAAATCATGAAAAAAATTAGTGCACAAGAAACCCACGGGAAAAAATCCGCAAAAAAATATACTTCGCAAAAAAAATTCGCTAAAAAAATTAGTTAGAAAAAAAATCTGCGAAAAAAAATCCGCGAAAAAAATAGTGCACAAAATTTATATACGAAAAAAAGCAATGCATTAAAAAAATCCGTAAAAAAAAATTTTTGCGCAAAATTCATTCGCGAAAAAAAAAAAAAATACTGCAAAAAAAAAAAATTTAGAAAAAAATAGTGCACAAAATTCATCCGCGTAAAAAATAAGGCACAAAAAAATTCACGAAAAAGGAGTGCACAAAATTAGTGCACAAAAAATCCGCGTAAAAAAATCAAGCACGAAAAAAATCCGCGAAAAAAATGTGTGCACAATAAAAAATCCGTTAAAAAAATTGTGCACAAAAAAATCCGTCAAAAAATAATTCACAAAAAAAAATCTACGAAAAAATAGTAAAAAAAAAAAATCTGCGAAAAAATAGTGCACAAAATTCATCCACGAAAAAAAATAGTGCACAAAAAGAATTCGCGAAAAAAAATGTACACAAAATTCATCCGCGTAAAAAAATAGTGCACAAAAAAAATCAGCGAAAAAAATAGTGCACAAAATTCATCCACGAAAAAAAAATAGTGCACAAAAAAATTCGCGAAAAAAAAATTCTGCGCAAAATTTATCCGCGAAAAAAAAAAAAAAAGTGCAAAAAAAAAAATTAAGAAAAAAATATTGCAAAAAAATCATCCAAGAAAAAAAAAGTGCACAAAAAAATCCGTTAAAAAAATTAGTGCACAAAAAATCCGCGTAAAAAAATCATGCACGAAAAAAAAATCCGCGTAAAAATGTGTGCACAAAAAAAATATCCGTTAAGAAAAATAGTGCAAAAAATTCATCCACGAAAAAAAATAGTGCACAAAAAAAATCTCGGAAAAAAATTTGCACAAAATTTAGCCGTAAAAAAAATAGTGCACAAAAGAAAATCAGCAAAAAATAATTTTGCACAAAATTCATCCGCGAAAAAAATAGTGCACAAAAAAATCTGCGAAAAAAATTATGCACAAAAAAAAATCCGCTAAAAAAATTTGCACAAAATTCAGCCGCGAAAAAAAATAGTGCACAAAAAAAATCTGCTAAAAAAAAGTGCACTAAATTCATCCACGAAAAAAAATAGCGCACAAAAGAAAAAACCGCGGAAAATTTTTTTTAAACAAAATTCATCCGCGAAAAAAAAATAGTGCACAAAAAATTTTTTAAGAAAAATAATGCACAAAAAAATCATGAAAATAGTGCACAGAAATCATCCGCGAAAAAATATACTACAGAAAAAAAATTCGCTTAGAAAATAGTTCGAAAAAAAATCTGCAAAAAAAATAGTACACAAAAAAATCCTCGAAATAAATAGTGTACAAAAAAAATTCGCAAAAAAAAAATTCAAGAAAAATAGTGCACAAAAAAAATCATGAAAAAAATTAGTGCACAAAAAACCCACGAAAAAAAATCCGCAAAAAATGATTTTGCACAACATTTATCCGCGAAAAAAATAGTGCACAAAAAAAATCTGCTAAAAAAAAGTGCACTAAATTCATCCACGAAAAAAAATAGTGCACAAAAAAAAATCCGCGGAAAATTTTTTTTAAACAAAATTCATCCGCGAAAAAAAAATAGTGCACAAAAAATTTTTTCAAGAAAAATAATGCACAAAAAAATCATGAAATTAGTGCACAAAATTCATCCGCAAAAAAATATACTACAGAAAAAAAATTCGCTTAGAAAATAGTTCGAAAAAAAATCTGCAAAAAAAATAGTACACAAAAAAATCCTCGAAATAAATAGTGCACAAAAAAAATTCGCAAAAAAAAATTCAAGAAAAATAGTGCACAAAAAAAATCATGAAAAAAATTAGTGCACAAGAAACCCACGGGAAAAAATCCGCAAAAAAATATACTTCGCAAAAAAATTCGCTAAAAAAATTGTTAGAAAAAAAACCCGCGAAAAAAATAGTGCACAGAATACATCCCCGAAAAATTTACTGCACAAAAAAAATTCGCTAAAAAAATAGTTAGAAAAAAAACCCGCGAAAAAAAATCCGTGAAAAAAAAGTGCACAAAATTTTATACACGAAAAAAAACAATGCTCAAAAAAAATCCGTGAAAAAAAATTCTGCCCAAAATTTATCCGCGAAAAAAAAAAAAATAGTGCAAAAAAAAATTAAGAAAAAAATAGTGCACAAAATTCATCCGCGAAAAAAAGGCACAAAAAAATTCCTCAAAAAAATAGAGCACAAAAAAAAATCCGCTAAAAAAATTAGTGCACAAAAAATCCGCGTAAAAAAATCAGGCACGAAAAAAAAATCCGCGTAAAAATGTGTGCACAAAAAAAAAATCCGTTAAGAAAAATAGTGCACAAAAAAATCCGCCAAAAAAAATAATTCACAAAAAAAATCTACGAAAAAAATAGTGCAAAAAAAAAATCCGCCTAAAAAATGTGCACAAAAAAAAAAGAGCGAAAAAAATAGTGCACAAAAATCATTCGCTGATAAAATTGTGCCCTGAAAAAAATCTGCGAAAAAAAATAGTGCAAAAAAAAAATCCGCGAGAAAAAAAGTGCACAAAATTAATCTGCGAAAAAAAATAATGCACAAAAAAAACAAGAAAAAAATTAGTGCAGAAAATTTAACCTCGAAAAACAACTGCACAAAAAAAAATTCGCTAAAAGAATAGTGCACAAAAAAAATCTCCGAAAAAAATTTGCACAAAATTCAGCCGTAAAAAAATAGTGCACAAAAGAAAATCCGCAAAAAATAATTTTGCACAAAATTCATCCGCGAAAAAAATAGTGCACAAAAAAATCTGCGAAAAAAATTATGCACAAAAAAAAATCCGCTAAAAAAATTTGCACACAATTCAGCCGCGAAAAAAAATAGTGCACAAAAAAATCTGCTAAAAAAAAAGTGCACTAAATTCATCCACGAAAAAAAAAAGTGTACAAAAAAAAATCCGCGGAAAATTTTTTTTAAACAAAATTCATCCGCGAAAAAATAAAGTGCACAAAAATTTTTTTAAGAAAAATAATGCACAAAAAAATCATGAAAATAGTGCACAGAATTTATCCGCGAAGAAATATACTACAGAAAAAAATTCGCTTAGAAAATAGTTCGAAAAAAAATCTGCAAAAAAAATAGTACACGAAAAAATCCTCGAAATAAATAGTGTACAAAAAAATTCGCAAAAAAAAAATTTAAGAAAAATAGTGCACAAAAAAAATCATGAAAAAAATTAGTGCACAAAAAACCCACGAAAAAAAATCCGCAAAAAATAATTTTGCACAACATTTATCCGCGAAAAAAATAGTGCACAAAAAAAATCTGCTAGAAAAAAAGTGCTCTAAATTCAT
This sequence comes from Flabesymbios commensalis, assembly GCA_964017125.1. Classification (NCBI taxonomy): domain Eukaryota; kingdom Metazoa; phylum Annelida; class Polychaeta; order Terebellida; family Flabelligeridae; genus Flabesymbios; species Flabesymbios commensalis. The sequence continues at coordinate 58,757,349 of OZ024915.1, forward strand.
CCACGAAAAAAAATAGTGCACAAAAAAAAAATCCGCGGAAAATTTTTTTCAAACAAAATTCATCCGCGAAAAAAAAATTGTGCACAAAAATTTTTTTAAGAAAAATAATGCACAAAAAAATCATAAAATTAGTGCACAGAATTCATCCGCGAAAAAATATACTACAGAAAAAAAATTCGCTTAGAAAATAGTTCGAAAAAAAATCTGCAAAAAAAATAGTACACAAAAAAATCCTCGAAATAAATAGTGCACAAAAAAAATTCGCAAAAAAAATTCAAGAAAAATAGTGCACAAAAAAAATCATGAAAAAAATTAGTGCACAAAAAACCCACGAAAAAAAATCCGCAAAAAAATATACTTTACCAAAAAAATTCGCTAAAAAAATTAGTTAGAAAAAAAATCTGCGGAAAAATATCCGCGAAAAAAATAGTGCACAAAATTTATGAACGAAAAAAAGCAATGCACAAAAAAAATCCGTAAAAAAAAATTTTGCGCAAAATTCATTCGCGAAAAAAAAAAAAAAATACTGCAAAAAAAAAAATTAAGAAAAAAATAGTGCACAAAATTCAATCGCGTAAAAAATAAGGCACAAAAAAATTCACGAAAAAAAGAGTGCACAAAATTAGTGCACAAAAAATCCGCGTAAAAAAATCAAGCACGAAAAAAAATCCGCGAAAAAAATGTGTGCACAAAAAAAAATCCGTTAAAAAAAATAGTGCACAAAAAAATCCGCCAAAAAAATAATTCACAAAAAAAATCTACGAAAAAACAGTGAAAAAAAAAATCCGCGAAAAAAATAGTGCACAAAAAAAAAAATTAGCGAAAAAAATGTACACAAAATTCATCCGCGTAAAAAAATAGTGCACAAAAAAAAAATTTAAGAAAAATAGTGCACAAAAAAAATAATTAAAAAAATTAGTGCACAAAAAACCCACGAAAAAAAATCTGCGAAAAAAAAGTGCACAAAATTCATCCACGAAAAAAAATAGTGCACAAAAAAAAATCCGCGAAAAAAAAATGTACACGAAATTCATCAGCGTAAAAAAAATTGTGCACAAATAATTCAAGAAAAATAGTGCAGAAAAAAATAATGAAAAAAATTAGTGCACAGAATTCATCCGCAAAAAAATATACTGCACAAAAAAAATTTGTTGAAAAAAATAGTTACAAAAAAAATCCGCGAAAAAAAATCCGCGAAAAAAATAGTGCACAAAATTCATACACCAAAAAAAAACAATGCACAAAAAAATCCGTAAAAAAAAATTCTGCGCAAAATTCATCTGCAAAAAAAAAAAATAGTGCACATAAAAAATCATGAAAAAAATTAGTGCACAAAAAACCCACGAAGATAAATCCGCGAAAAAAAAGTGCACAAAATTCATCCACGAAAAAAAATAGTGCACAATCAAAAAATCCGCGAAAGAAATGTGTGCACAAAAAAAAATCCGTTAAGAAAAATAGGGCACAAAAAAATCCGCCAAAAAAAATAATTCACAAAAAAAAATCTACGTAAAAAATAGTGCAAAAAAAAAATCCGCGAAAAAAATAGGTTACAAAAAAAATTAGCGAAAAAAATAGTGCACAAAATTTATCCGCGAAAAAAATTGTGCCCTAAAACAAATCTGAGAAAAAAATAGTGCAAAAAAACAAATCCGCGAAAAAAAAGTGCACAAAAAAAATCCGCGAGAAAAAAAGTGCACAAAATTCATCCGCGAAAAAAAATAGTGCACAAAAAAATCCGCCAAAAAAATAATTCACAAAAAAAATCTACGAAAAAACAGTAAAAAAAAAAATCCGCGAAAAAAATAGTGCACAAAAAAAAAAATTAGCGAAAAAAATAGTGCACAAAATTCATCCACGAAAAAAAATAGTGCACAAAAAGAATTCGCGAAAAAAATGTACACAAAATTCATCCGCGTAAAAAAATAGTGCACAAAAAAAAAATTTAAGAAAAATAGTGCACAAAAAAAATAATTAAAAAAATTAGTGCACAAAAAACCCACGAAAAAATATCTGCGAAAAAAAAGTGCACAAAATTCATCCACGAAAAAAAATAGTGCACAAAAAAAATCCGCGAAAAAAAAATGTACACGAAATTCATCAGCGTAAAAAAATTTGTGCACAAAAAATTTAAGAAAAATAGTGCAAAAAAAAATAATAAAAAAATTAGTGCACAGAATTCATCCGCAAAAAAATATACTGCACAAAAAAAATTTGTTGAAAAAAATAGTTACAAAAAAAATCCGCGAAAAAAAATCCGCGAAAAAAATAGTGCACAAAATTTATACACCAAAAAAAAACAATGCACAAAAAAATCCGTAAAAAAAAATTCTGCGCAAAATTCATCTGCAAAAAAAAAAAAATAGTGCACATAAAAAATCATGAAAAAAATTAGTGCACAAAAAACCCACGAAAATAAATCCGCGAAAAAAAAGGGCACAAAATTCATCCACGAAAAAAAATAGTGCACAATCAAAAAATCCGCGAAAGAAATGTGTGCACAAAAAAAAATCCGTTAAGAAAAATAGGGCACAAAAAAATCCGCCAAAAAAAATAATTCACAAAAAAAAATCTACGTAAAAAATAGTGCAAAAAAAAAATCCGCGAAAAAAATAGGGCACAAAAAAAATTAGCGAAAAAAATAGTGCACAAAATTTATCCGCGGAAAAAATTGTGCCCTAAAACAAATCTGAGAAAAAAATAGTGCAAAAAAACAAATCCGCGAAAAAAAAGTGCACAAAAAAAATCCGCGAGAAAAAAAGTGCACAAAATTCATCCGCGAAAAAAAATAGTGCACAAAAAAATCCGCCAAAAAAATAATTCACAAAAAAAATCTACGAAAAAACAGTGAAAAAAAAATAAACCGCGAAAAAAATAGTGCACAAAAAAAAAATTAGCGAAAAAAATAGTGCACAAAATTCATCCACGAAAAAAAATAGTGCACAAAAAGAATTCGCGAAAAAAATGTACACAAAATTCATCCGCGTAAAAAAATAGTGCACAAAAAAAAAATTTAAGAAAAATAGTGCACAAAAAAAATAATTAAAAAAATTAGTGCACAAAAAACCCACGAAAAAAAATCTGCGAAAAAAAAGTGCACAAAATTCATCCACGAAAAAAAATAGTGCACAAAAAAAAATCCGCGAAAAAAAAATGTACACGAAATTCATCAGCGTAAAAAAATTTGTGCACAAAAAATTTAAGAAAAATAGTGCAAAAAAAATAATAAAAAAATTAGTGCACAGAATTCATCCGCAAAAAAATATACTGCACATAAAAAAATTTGTTGAAAAAAATAGTTACAAAAAAAATCCGCGAAAAAAAATCCGCGAAAAAAATAGTGCACAAAATTTATACACCAAAAAAAAACAATGCACAAAAAAATCCGTAAAAAAAAATTCTGCGCAAAATTCATCTGCAAAAAAAAAAAATAGTGCACATAAAAAATCATGAAAAAAATTAGTGCACAAAAAACCCACGAAAATAAATCCGCGAAAAAAAAGGGCACAAAATTCATCCACGAAAAAAAATAGTGCACAATCAAAAAATCCGCGAAAGAAATGTGTGCACAAAAAAAAATCCGTTAAGAAAAATAGGGCACAAAAAAATCCGCCAAAAAAAATAATTCACAAAAAAAAATCTACGTAAAAAATAGTGCAAAAAAAAAATCCGCGAAAAAAATAGGGCACAAAAAAAATTAGCGAAAAAAATAGTGCACAAAATTTATCCGCGAAAAAAATTGTGCCCTAAAACAAATCTGAGAAAAAAATAGTGCAAAAAAACAAATCCGCGAAAAAAAAGTGCACAAAAAAAATCCGCGAGAAAAAAAGTGCACAAAATTCATCCGCGAAAAAAAATAGTGCACAAAAAAATCCGCCAAAAAAATAATTCACAAAAAAAATCTACGAAAAAACAGTGAAAAAAAAAATAAACCGCGAAAAAAATAGTGCACAAAAAAAAAATTAGCGAAAAAAATAGTGCACAAAATTCATCCACGAAAAAAAATAGTGCACAAAAAGAATTCGCGAAAAAAATGTACACAAAATTCATCCGCGTAAAAAAATAGTGCACAAAAAAAAAATTTAAGAAAAATAGTGCACAAAAAAAATAATTAAAAAAATTAGTGCACAAAAAACCCACGAAAAAAAATCTGCGAAAAAAAAGTGCACAAAATTCATCCACGAAAAAAAATAGTGCACAAAAAAAAATCCGCGAAAAAAAAATGTACACGAAATTCATCAGCGTAAAAAAATTTGTGCACAAAAAATTTAAGAAAAATAGTGCAAAAAAAAATAATAAAAAAATTAGTGCACAGAATTCATCCGCAAAAAAATATACTGCACATAAAAAAATTTGTTGAAAAAAATAGTTACAAAAAAAATCCGCGAAAAAAAATCCGCGAAAAAAATAGTGCACAAAATTTATACACCAAAAAAAAACAATGCACAAAAAAATCCGTAAAAAAAAATTCTGCGCAAAATTCATCTGCAAAAAAAAAAAAATAGTGCACATAAAAAATCATGAAAAAAATTAGTGCACAAAAAACCCACGAAAATAAATCCGCGAAAAAAAAGTGCACAAAATTCATCCACGAAAAAAAAAAGTGCACAATCAAAAAATCCGCGAAAGAAATGTGTGCACAAAAAAAAATCCGTTAAGAAAAATAGGGCACAAAAAAATCCGCCAAAAAAATTAATTCACAAAAAAAAATCTACGTAAAAAATAGTGCAAAAAAAAATCCGCGAAAAAAATAGGGCACAAAAAAAATTAGCGAAAAAAATAGTGCACAAAATTTATCCGCGAAAAAAATTGTGCCCTAAAACAAATCTGAGAAAAAAATAGTGCAAAAAAACAAATCCGCGAAAAAAAAGTGCACAAAAAAAATCCGCGAGAAAAAAAGTGCACAAAATTCATCCGCGAAAAAAAATAGTGCACAAAAAAAAATCGAGAAAAAAATTAGTGCACAAAATTCATCTGCGAAAAAATACAGCACAAAAAAAAATTCGCTAAAAAAATAGTGCCCTAAAAAATCTCCAAAAAAAATTTGCACAAAATTCAGCTGCGAAAAAAAAATTGTGCACAAAAAAAATCTGCAAAAAATAATTTTGCACAAAATTCATCCGCGAAAAAAATAGTGCACAAAAAAAATCTGCGAAAAAAATAGTGCACAGAATTCATTCACGAAAAAAAAAAGTGCACAAAGAAAAAAAATCCGCGAAAAAAAAATTCTGCGCAAAATTTATCCGCAAAAAAAAAAAAAGTGCGAAAAAAAAAAATTAAGAAAAAAATATTGCAAAAAATTCATCCACGAAAAAAAAAGTGCACAAAAAAAATCCGTTAAAAAAATTAGTGCACAAAAAATCCGCGTAAAAAAATCATGCACGAAAAAAAAATCCGCGTAAAAATGTGTGCACAAAAAAAAATCCGTTAAGAAAAATAATGCAAAAAATTCATCCACGAAAAAAAATAGTGCACAAAAAAAAAATCCGCGATAAAAAATGTGTGCACAAAAAAAAAATCCGTTAAGAAAAATAATGCACAAAAAAATCCGCCAAAAAAATAATTCACAAAAAAAAATCTACGAAAAAATAATGCAAAAAAAAAAAATCCGCGAAAAAAATGTACACAAAAAAAAAATAGCGAAAAAAATAGTGCACAAAAATCATTCGCAAAAAAAATTGTTCCCCCAAAAAAATCTGCAAAAAAAAAAGTGCACAAAAAAAAAATCCGCGAGAAATAAAGTGCACAAAATTAATCCGCGAAAAAAAAGTGCGCAAAAAAAATCGAAAAAAAATTAGTGCAGAAAATTTCACCGCGAAAAAAAATAGTGCAGGAAAAAAATCAAGAAAAAAATTAGTGCACAAAATTCATTTGCGAAAAAATACAGCACAAAAAAAAATCGCTAAAAAAATAGTGCCCAAAAAAATCTCCGAAAAAAATTTGCACAAAATTAAGCTGCGAAAAAAAAATGTGCACAAAAAAAATCCGCAAAAAATAATTTTGCAAAAAATTCATCCGTGAAAAAAATAGTGCACAAAAAAAATCTGCGAAAAAAATTGTGCACAGAATTCATCCACGAAAAAAAAAGTGCACAAAGAAAAAAAAACCGGGAAAAAAAAATTCTGCGCAAAATTTATCCGCGAAAAAAAAAAAAAATAGTGCAGAAAAAAAAATTAAGAAAAAAATATTGCACAAATTTCATCCACGAAAAAAAAAGTGCACAAAAAAAATCCGCTAAAAAAATTAGTGCACAAAAAATCCGCGTAAAAAAATCATGCACGAATAAAAAATCCGCGTAAAAATGTGTGCACAAAAAAAAAATCGGTTAAGAAAAATAGTGCACAAAAAAATTCCCCAAAAAAAATAATTCACAAAAAAAAAACTACGAAAAAAATATTGCAAAAAAAAAAATCCGCGAAAAAAAATGTACACAAAAAAAAAAATAGCGAAAAAAATAGTGCACAAAAATCATTCGCAAAAATTATTGTGCCCCAAAAAAAATCTGCGAAAAAAAAAGTGCACAAAAAAAAAATCCGCGAGAAATAAAGTGCACAAAATTAGTCCGCGAAAAAAAAGTGCACAAAAAAAATCAAGAAAAAAATAAGTGCAGAAAATTTAACCGCGAAAAAACAATAGTGCACAAAAAAAAATTAAGAAAAAAATTAGTGCACCAAATTCATCTGCGAAAAAAAACTGCACAAAAAAAAATCGCTAAAAAAATAGTGCACAAAAAAAATCTCCGAAAAAAATTTGCACAAAATTCAGCCGTAAAAAAAAATAGTGCACAAAAGAAAATCCGCAAAAAAAAATTTTGCACAAAATTCATCCGCGAAAAATATAGTTCACAAAAAAATCTGCGAAAAAAATAGTGCACGAAGAAAAAACCGCTAAAAAAATTAGTGCACAAAAATCCGCGTAAAAAAATCATGCACGAAAAAAAAATCCGCGTAAAAATGTGTGCACAAAAAAAAAATTCGTTAAGAAAAATAGTGCACATAAAAATCCGCCAATAAAAATAATTCACAAAAAAAAATCTACGAGAAAAATAATGCAAAAAAAAAATCCGCGAAAAAAATAGTGCACAAAAAAAAATTCACGAGAAAAATAGTGCACAAAATTCATCCGCGAAAAAAATTGTGCCCCCCAAAAAATCTGCAAAAAACAATAGTGCAAAAAAATAAAATCTGCGAAAAAAAGTGCACAAAAAAATAATCCGCGGGAAAAAATGTGCACAAAATTCATCTGCGATAAAAAAATAGTGCACAGAAAAAATCAAGGAAAACATTAGTGCACAAAATTCATCTGCGAAAAAATACTGCACAAAAAAAATTCGCGTTAAAAATAATGCACAAAAAAAATCAGCGAAAAAAATAGTGCACAAAATTAATCCACGAAAAAAATAGTGCACAAAAAAAATCGCGAAAAAAAAATGTACACAAAATTCATCCGGGTAAAAAAAATAGTGTACAGAATTCATCCGCAAAAAATATACTGCACAAAAGAAATTCGCTAAAAAAAATAGTTAGAAAAAAAAACCCGCGAAAAAAAATCTGTAAAAAAAATAGTGCACAAAATTTTTACACGAAAAAAAAAAGTGCACAAAAAAAATCCGTGAAAAAAATAGTGCACAAAATTCATCCGCGAAAAAAACAGTGCACAAAAAAAATCTGCGAAAAAAATAGTGCACAAAATTCATGCACGAAAAAAAATATTGCACAAAAAAAAATCCGCGAAAAAAAAAAAGTGCACAAAAAGAATTCGCGAAAAAAATAGTGCACAGAATTCATCCCCGAAAAAATTTACTGCACAAAAAAAATTCGCTAAAAAAAATAATTCACAAAAAAAAATCTACGAAAAAAATAAAGCAAAAAAAAAGAAATCCGCGGAAAAAATGTGCACAAAAAAAAGAGCGAAAAAAATAGTGCACAAAAATCATTCGCGGAAAAAATTGTGCCCAAAAAAAATCTGCGAAAAAAAATAGTGCAAAAAAAAAATCCGCGGAAAAAAAGTGCACAAAAAAAAATCCGCGAGAAAAAAAGTGCACAAAATTAATCCGCGAAAAAAAAATAGTGCACAAAAAAAACAAGAAAAAAATTAGTGCAGAAAATTTAACCTCGAAAAAAAACTGCACAAAAAAAAATTCGCTAAAAAAATAGTGCACAAAAAAATATCCAAAAAAATTTGCACAAAATTCAGCCGTAAAAAAAAACAGTGCCCAAAAGAAAATCCGCAAAAAATAATTTTGCAGAAAATTCATCTGCGAAAAAAATAGTGCACAAAAAAATCTGCGAAAAAAATTGTGCACAAAAAAAATCCGCTAAAAAAATTAGTGCACAAAAATCCGCTTAAAAAAATCATGCACGAAAAAAAATCCGCGTAAAAATGTGTGCACAAAAAAAAAATCGTTAAGAAAAATAGTGCACAAAAAAAAATTCAAGAAAAATAGTGCACAAAAAAAATCATGAACAAAATTAGTGCACAAAAAACGTACGAAAAAAAATCCGCGAAAAAAAAGTGCACAATATTCATCCACGAGAAAAATAGTGCTCAAAAAAAAATCCGCGAAAAAAAATGTACACGAAATTCATCAGCATAAAAAAAATAGTGCACATAAAAAAATTCAAGAAAAATAGTGCACAAAAAAAATCAACAAAAAAATTAGTGTACAGAATTCATCCGCAAAAAAATTTACTGCACAAAAAAAATTCGCTAAAAAAAAAAGTTAGAAAAAAAACCCGCGAAAAAAAACCCGTGAGAAAAATAGTGCACAAAATTTATACTCGAAAAATAACATTGCACAAAAAAAATCCGTAAAAAAAAATTTTGCGCAAAATTCATTCGCAAAATTCATCCGCAAAAAAAAAATTAAAAAAAAATCCGCGAGAAAAAAAGAGCACAAAAAAAAAATTAGCGGAAAAAATAGTGTACAAAATTCATCCGCGAAAAAAATTGTGCCCAAAAAAAAATCAGCGAAAAAAAATAGTGCAAGAAAAAAATCCGCGAAAAAAAAAAGCACAAAAAAAAAATCCGCGAAAAAAATAGTGCACAAAAAAATCAAGAAAAAAAATTAGTGCACAGAATTCATCCGCCAAAAAATATACTACACAAAAAAAATTCGCTAAGAAAATAGTTCAAAAAAAAATCTGCAAAAAAAATAGTACACAAAAAAATCCTCGAAATAAATAGTGCGCAAAAAAAATCTCCGAAAAAAGTTTTGCAAAAAATTAATCCGCAAAAAAAATAGTGCACAAAAAAAATTTGCAAAAAAAAAATTCAAGAAAAATAGTGCACAAAAAAAATCATGAAAAAAATTAGTGCACAAAAAACCCACGAAAAAAAATCCGCAAAAAATATACTTCACAAAAAAAATTCGCTAAAAAAATTAGAAAAAAAATCCGCAAAAAAAATCCGCGAAAAAAAATTCGCGAAAAAAATAGTGCACAACATTTATAAACGAAAAAAACAATGCAAAAAAAAAATCCGTAAAAAAAAATTTTGCGCAAAATTCATTCGCAAAAAAAAAAAATACTGCAAAAAAAAAAATTAAGAAAAAAATAGTGCACAAAATTCATCCGCGTAAAAAATAAGGCACAAAAAAATTCACGAAAAAAAGAGTGCACAAAATTAGTGCACAAAAAATCCGCGACAAAAATGTGTGCACAAAAAAAAAATCCGGTAAAAAAAATATTGCACAAAAAAATCCGCCAAAAAAATAATTCACAAAAAAAAAATCAACGAAAAAATAGTGCACAAAATTAATCCACGAAAAAAATAGTGCACAAAAAAAATCATGAAAAAAATTAGTGCACAAAAAACCCACGAAAATAAATCCGCGAAAAAAAAGGGCACAAAATTCATCCACGAAAAAAAATAGTGCACAATCAAAAAATCCGCGAAAGAAATGTGTGCACAAAAAAAAATCCGTTAAGAAAAATAGGGCACAAAAAAATCCGCCAAAAAAAATAATTCACAAAAAAAAATCTACGTAAAAAATAGTGCAAAAAAAAAATCCGCGAAAAAAATAGGGCACAAAAAAAATTAGCGAAAAAAATAGTGCACAAAATTTATCCGCGAAAAAAATTGTGCCCTAAAACAAATCTGAGAAAAAAATAGTGCAAAAAAACAAATCCGCGAAAAAAAAGTGCACAAAAAAAATCCGCGAGAAAAAAAGTGCACAAAATTCATCCGCGAAAAAAAATAGTGCACAAAAAAATCCGCCAAAAAAATAATTCACAAAAAAAATCTACGAAAAAACAGTGAAAAAAAAAATAAACCGCGAAAAAAATAGTGCACAAAAAAAAAATTAGCGAAAAAAATAGTGCACAAAATTCATCCACGAAAAAAAATAGTGCACAAAAAGAATTCGCGAAAAAAATGTACACAAAATTCATCCGCGTAAAAAAATAGTGCACAAAAAAAAAATTTAAGAAAAATAGTGCACAAAAAAAATAATTAAAAAAATTAGTGCACAAAAAACCCACGAAAAAAAATCTGCGAAAAAAAAGTGCACAAAATTCATCCACGAAAAAAAATAGTGCACAAAAAAAAATCCGCGAAAAAAAAATGTACACGAAATTCATCAGCGTAAAAAAATTTGTGCACAAAAAATTTAAGAAAAATAGTGCAAAAAAAAATAATAAAAAAATTAGTGCACAGAATTCATCCGCAAAAAAATATACTGCACATAAAAAAATTTGTTGAAAAAAATAGTTACAAAAAAAATCCGCGAAAAAAAATCCGCGAAAAAAATAGTGCACAAAATTTATACACCAAAAAAAAACAATGCACAAAAAAATCCGTAAAAAAAAATTCTGCGCAAAATTTATCCGCGAAAAAAAATAGTGCACAAAAAAAATCTCCGAAAAAAATTTGCATAAAATTCAGCCGTAAAAAAATATAATGCACAAAAAAAAATTCGCAAAAAATAATTTTGCACAAAATTCATCCGCAAAAAAAAAAAAAAAAATCCGCGAGAAAAAAAGAGCACAAAAAAAAAATTAGCGGAAAAAATAGTGTACAAAATTCATCCGCGAAAAAAATTGTGCCCCAAAAAAAATCAGCGAAAAAAAATAGTGCAAGAAAAAAATCCGCGAAAAAAAAGGGCACAAAAAAAAAATCCGCGAAAAAAATAGTGCACAAAAAAATCAAGAAAAAAAATTAGTGCACAGAATTCATCCGCCAAAAAATATACTACACAAAAAAAATTCGCTAAGAAAATGGTTCAAAAAAAATCTGCAAAAAAAATAGTACACAAAAAAATCCTCGAAAAAAATAGTGCACAAAAAAAATCTCCGAAAAAAGTTTTGCACAAAATTAATCCGCGAAAAAAATAGTGCACAAAAAAAATTTGCAAAAAAAAAATTCAAGAAAAATAGTGCACAAAAAAATCATGAAAAAAATTAGTGCACAAAAAACCCACGAAAAAAAATCCGCAAAAAAATATACTTCACAAAAAAAATTCGCTAAAAAAATTAGAAAAAAAATCCGCAATAAAAAAAATCCGCGAAAAAAAATTCGCGAAAAAAAAAGTGCACAAAATTTATAAACGAAAAAAAACAATGCAAAAAAAAAATCCGTAAAAAAAAATTTTGCGCAAAATTCATTCGCAAAATTCATCCGCAAAAAAAAAATTAAAAAAAAATCCGCGAGAAAAAAAGAGCACAAAAAAAAAATTAGCGGAAAAAATAGTGTACAAAATTCATCCGCGAAAAAAATTGTGCCCAAAAAAAAATCAGCGAAAAAAAATAGTGCAAGAAAAAAATCCGCGAAAAAAAAAGCACAAAAAAAAAATCCGCGAAAAAAATAGTGCACAAAAAAATCAAGAAAAAAAATTAGTGCACAGAATTCATCCGCCAAAAAATATACTACACAAAAAAAATTCGCTAAGAAAATAGTTCAAAAAAAAATCTGCAAAAAAAATAGTACACAAAAAAATCCTCGAAATAAATAGTGCGCAAAAAAAATCTCCGAAAAAAGTTTTGCAAAAAATTAATCCGCAAAAAAAATAGTGCACAAAAAAAATTTGCAAAAAAAAAATTCAAGAAAAATAGTGCACAAAAAAAATCATGAAAAAAATTAGTGCACAAAAAACCCACGAAAAAAAATCCGCAAAAAATATACTTCACAAAAAAAATTCGCTAAAAAAATTAGAAAAAAAATCCGCAAAAAAAATCCGCGAAAAAAAATTCGCGAAAAAAATAGTGCACAACATTTATAAACGAAAAAAACAATGCAAAAAAAAAATCCGTAAAAAAAAATTTTGCGCAAAATTCATTCGCAAAAAAAAAAAATACTGCAAAAAAAAAAATTAAGAAAAAAATAGTGCACAAAATTCATCCGCGTAAAAAATAAGGCACAAAAAAATTCACGAAAAAAAGAGTGCACAAAATTAGTGCACAAAAAATCCGCGACAAAAATGTGTGCACAAAAAAAAAATCCGGTAAAAAAAATATTGCACAAAAAAATCCGCCAAAAAAATAATTCACAAAAAAAAAATCAACGAAAAAATAGTGCAAAAAAAAAAAATACGCGAAAAAAATAGTGCACAAAAAAAAATTAGCGTAAAAAATAGTGCACAAAATTCATCCGCGAAAACAATCGTGCCCCAAAAAAAATCTGCAAAAAAAAAGTGTACAAAAAAATGATCCGCGAGAAAAAATGTGCACAAAATTCATCCGTGATAAAAAATAGTGCACAAAAAAAATCAAGAAAAAAATTAGTGCACAAAATTCATCTGCGAAAAAATACTGCTCAAAAAAAATTCGCGATAAAAATAGTGCACAAAAAATCAGTGAAAAAAATAGTGCAAAAAATTCATCCACGAAAAAAATAGTGCACAAAAAGAATTCGCGAAAAAAAATGTACACAAAATTAATCCGCGTAAAAAAAATTGTGCACAAAAAAAATCTGCGAAAAAAATAGTGCACAAAATTCATCCGTGATAAAAAATAGTGCACAAAAAAAATCAAGAAAAAAATTAGTGCACAAAATTCATCTGCGAAAAAATACTGCTCAAAAAAAATTCGCGATAAAAATAGTGCACAAAAATCAGTGAAAAAAATAGTGCACAAAATTCATCCACGAAAAAAATAGTGCACAAAAAGAATTCGCGAAAAAAAATGTACACAAAATTAATCCGCGTAAAAAAAATTGTGCACAAAAAAAATCTGCGAAAAAAATAGTGCACAAAATTCATCCACGAAAAAAAATAATGCACTAAAAAAATTTGCAAAAAAAATGTACACAAAATTCATCCGCGTAAAAAAAAGTGCACAAAAAAAAATTACCGAAAAAAATAGTGCACAAAAATCATCCGCGAGAAAAAAAGTGCACAAAATTAATCTGCGAAAAAAAATAGTGCACAAAAAAAAATCCGCTAAAAAAAAAGTGCACAAAAAAAATCTCCGATAAAAATTTGCACAAAATTCAGCCGTAAAAAAAAATAGTGCACAAAAGAAAATCTGCAAAAAATAATCTTGCACAAAATTCATCCGCAAAAAAAATAGTACACAAAAAAATCTGCGAAAAAAAAAGTGCACAAAAAAAAATCCGCTGAAAATAATTAGTGCACAAAAATCTGCGTAAAAAAATCATGCACGAAAAAAAAATCAGTGAAAAAAATAGTGCACAAAATTCATCCACGAAAAAAATAGTGCACAAAAAGAATTCGCGAAAAAAAATGTACACAAAATTAATCCGCGTAAAAAAAATTGTGCACAAAAAAAATCTGCGAAAAAAATAGTGCACAAAATTCATCCACGAAAAAAAAAAATGCACAAAAAAATTCGCAAAAAAAATGTACACAAAATTCATCCGCGTAAAAAAAAAGTGCACAAAAAAAAATTACCGAAAAAAATAGTTCACAAAAATCATCCGCGAGAAAAAAAGTGCACAAAATTAATCTGCGAAAAAAAATAGTGCACAAAAAAAAATCCGCTAAAAAAAAAGTGCACAAAAAAAATCTCCGATAAAAATTTGCACAAAATTCAGCCGTAAAAAAAAATAGTGCACAAAAGAAAATCTGCAAAAAATAATCTTGCACAAAATTCATCCGCAAAAAAAATAGTACACAAAAAAATCTGCGAAAAAAAAAGTGCACAAAAAAAAATCCGCTGAAAATAATTAGTGCACAAAAATCTGCGTAAAAAAATCATGCACGAAAAAAAAATCCGCGTAAAAATGTGTGCACAAAAAAAAAATCCGTTAAGAAAAATAGTGCACAAAAAAATCCGCCAAAAAAAATAAATTCACAATAAAAAATCTACGAAAAAAATTGTGCAAAAAAAAAAATTCGCGAAAAAATAGTGCACAAAATTCATCCGCGAAAAAAATTGTGCCCCAAAAAAAATCTGCGAAAGAAAATAGTGCAAAAAAAAAAAATCCGCGACAAAAAAGTCCACAAAAAAATAATCCGCGAGAAAAAATGTGCACAAAATTCATCTGCGATAAAAAAATACTGCACAAAAAAATCAAGAAAAAAATTAGTGCACAAAATTCATCTGCGAATAAATACTGCACAAAAAAAAATTCGCGTAAAAAATAATGCACAAAAAAAATCAGCGAAAAAAATAGTGCACAAAATTCATCCACGGAAAAAAATAGTGCACAAAAAAAATTCGCGAAAAAAAATGTACACAAAATTCATACGGGTAAAAAAAACCCACGAAAAAAAATCCGCGAAAAAAAAGAGCACAAAATTCATCCACGAAAAAAATAGTGCACAAAAAAATAATGCGCGAAAAAAAAAATTTACACGAAATTATCAGCGTAAAAAAAAAAGTGCACAAAAAAAAATTCAAGAAAAATAGTGCACAAAAAAAATCATGAAAAAAATTAGTGCACATAATTCATCCGCAAAAAAATATACTGCACAAAAAAATTCGCTAAAAAAAAAAGTTGGAAAAAAAGTCCGCGACAAAAATAGTGCACAAAATTTATAAACGAAAAAAAACAATGCACAAAAAAAATCCGTAAAAAAAAATTCTGCGCAAAACTCATTTGCGAAAAAAAAAAAAATACTGCAAAAAAAAAAATTAAGAAAAAAATACTACACAAAAAAAAAATTAGCGAAAAAAATGGTGCGCAAAAATCATTCGCGAAAAAAATTGCGCCCCAAAAAAAATCTGCAAAAAAAAAGTGCAAAAAGAAAAATCGCGAAAAAAAAGTGCACATAAAAAAATTCGCGAGAAAAAAAGTGCACAAAATTCATCCGCGAAAAAAAATTGGTGCACAAAAAAAAATTCAAGAAAAAAAGTGCACAAAAAAATCATGAAAAAAATTAGTGCACAAAAAACCCACGAAAAAAAATCCGCGAAAAAAAAGAGCACAAAATTCATCCACGAAAAAAATAGTGCACAAAAAAATAATGCGCGAAAAAAAAAATGTGCACAAAGGTATCAGCGTAAAAAAAATAGTGCACAAAAAAAAATTCAAGAAAAATAGTGCACAAAAAAAATCATGAAAAAAATTAGTGCACAGAATTCATCCACAAAAAAATATACTGCACAAAAAAAATTCGCTAAAAAAAAAAGTTAGAAAAAAAATCCGCGAAAAAAATTCTGCACAAAATTTATAAACGAAAAAAAACAATGCACAAAAAAAATCCGTAAAAAAAAATTCTGCGCAAAATTCATCCGCGCAAAATTCATCAGCGAAAAAAAAAAAAATACTGCAAAAAAAAAAATTAAGAAAAAAATAGTGCACAAAATTCATCCGCGTAAAAAATAAGGCACAAAAAAAATCACGAAAAAAAGAGTGCAAAAAATTAGTGCACAAAAAATCCGCGTAAAAAAATCAAGCATGAAAAAAAAATCCGCGGAAAAAATGTGTGCACAAAAAAAAAATCTGTTAAAAAAATAGTGCCAAAAAAATCCGCTAAAAAAATAATTCAAAAAAAAATCTACGAAAAAATAGTGCAAAAAAAAAAAATCCGCGAAAAAAATAGTGCACAAAAAAAAAATTATCGAAAAAAATAGTGCACAAAATTCATCCGCGAAAAAAATTGTGCCCCCAAAAAAATCTGCGAAAAAAATAGTGCAAAAAAAAAATCCGCGAAAAAAAAAGTGTACCGAAAAATAATCCGCGAGAAAAAATGTGCACAAAATTCATCCGTGATAAAAAAATAGTGCACAAAAATCGCACAAAAATCGCGAAAAAAAAGTGCACATAAAAAAATTCGCGAGAAAAAAAGTGCACAAAATTCATCCGCGAAAAAAAATTGGTGCACAAAAAAAAATTCAAGAAAAAAAGTGCACAAAAAAATCATGAAAAAAATTAGTGCACAAAAAACCCACGAAAAAAAATCCGCGAAAAAAAAGAGCACAAAATTCATCCACGAAAAAAATAGTGCACAAAAAAATAATGCGCGAAAAAAAAAATGTGCACAAAGGTATCAACGTAAAAAAAATAGTGCACAAAAAAAAATTCAAGAAAAATAGTGCACAAAAAAAATCATGAAAAAAATTAGTGCACAGAATTCATCCGCAAAAAAATATACTGCACAAAAAAAATTCGCTAAAAAAAAAAGTTAGAAAAAAAATCCGCGAAAAAAATTCTGCACAAAATTTATAAACGAAAAAAAACAATGCACAAAAAAAATCCGTAAAAAAAAATTCTGCGCAAAATTCATCCGCGCAAAATTCATCAGCGAAAAAAAAAAAAATACTGCAAAAAAAAAAATTAAGAAAAAAATAGTGCACAAAATTCATCCGCGTAAAAAATAAGGCACAAAAAAAATCACGAAAAAAAGAGTGCAAAAAATTAGTGCACAAAAAATCCGCGTAAAAAAATCAAGCATGAAAAAAAAATCCGCGGAAAAAATGTGTGCACAAAAAAAAAATCTGTTAAAAAAATAGTGCCAAAAAAATCCGCTAAAAAAATAATTCAAAAAAAAATCTACGAAAAAATAGTGCAAAAAAAAAAAATCCGCGAAAAAAATAGTGCACAAAAAAAAAATTATCGAAAAAAAAAGTGCACAAAATTCATCCGCGAAAAAAATTGTGCCCCCAAAAAAATCTGCGAAAAAAATAGTGCAAAAAAAAAAATCCGCGAAAAAAAAAGTGTACCGAAAAATAATCCGCGAGAAAAAATGTGCACAAAATTCATCCGTGATAAAAAAATAGTGCACAAAAATCGCACAAAAATCGCGAAAAAAAAGTGCACATAAAAAAATTCGCGAGAAAAAAAGTGCACAAAATTCATCCGCGAAAAAAAATTGGTGCACAAAAAAAATTCAAGAAAAAAAGTGCACAAAAAAATCATGAAAAAAAATTACTGCACAAAAAACCCACGAAAAAAAATCCGCGAAAAAAAAGAGCACAAAATTCATCCACGAAAAAAATAGTGCACAAAAAAATAATGCGCGAAAAAAAAAATGTGCACAAAGGTATCAGCGTAAAAAAAATAGTGCACAAAAAAAAATTCAAGAAAAATAGTGCACAAAAAAAATCATGAAAAAAATTAGTGCACAGAATTCATCCACAAAAAAATATACTGCACAAAAAAAATTCGCTAAAAAAAAAAGTTAGAAAAAAAATCCGCGAAAAAAATTCTGCACAAAATTTATAAACGAAAAAAAACAATGCACAAAAAAAATCCGTAAAAAAAAATTCTGCGCAAAATTCATCCGCGCAAAATTCATCAGCGAAAAAAAAAAAAATACTGCAAAAAAAAAAATTAAGAAAAAAATAGTGCACAAAATTCATCCGCGTAAAAAATAAGGCACAAAAAAAATCACGAAAAAAAGAGTGCAAAAAATTAGTGCACAAAAAATCCGCGTAAAAAAATCAAGCATAAAAAAAAAATCCGCGGAAAAAATGTGTGCACAAAAAAAAAATCTGTTAAAAAAATAGTGCCAAAAAAATCCGCTAAAAAAATAATTCAAAAAAAAATCTACGAAAAAATAGTGCAAAAAAAAAAATCAGCGAA
Source organism: Flabesymbios commensalis (assembly GCA_964017125.1). Classification (NCBI taxonomy): domain Eukaryota; kingdom Metazoa; phylum Annelida; class Polychaeta; order Terebellida; family Flabelligeridae; genus Flabesymbios; species Flabesymbios commensalis. The sequence goes on from OZ024915.1 coordinate 58,775,274, forward strand.
AAAAATAGTGCACAAAAAAAAAATTATCGAAAAAAATAGTGCACAAAATTCATCCGCGAAAGAAATTGTGCCCCCAAAAAAATCTGCGAAAAAAATAGTGCAAAAAAAAAAATCCGCGAAAAAAAAAGTGTACCGAAAAATAATCCGCGAGAAAAAATGTGCACAAAATTCATCCGTGATAAAAAAATAGTGCACAAAAAAAAATCAAGAGCAAAATTAGTGCACAAAATTCATCTGCGAAAAAATAGTGCATAAAAAAAAATTCGCGAAAAAAATAGTGCACAAAAAAAATCAGCGAAAAAAATAGTGCACAAAATTCATCCACGAAAAAAAATAGTGCATAAAAAAAATTCGCGAAAAAAAATGTACACAAAATTCATCCGCGTAAAAAAAATAGTGCACAAAAAAAAAATTTGCGAAAAAAATAGTGCGCAAAAATCATTCGCGAAAAAAATTGTGCCCCAAAAAATATCTGCAAAAAAAAATGCAAAAAAAAAAAAATCGCGATAAAAAAAGTGCACATAAAAAAATTCGCGAGAAAAAAAGTGCACAAAATTCATCCGCGAAAAAAAATTAGTGCACAAAAAAAAAATTCAAGAAAAATAGTGCACAAAAAAAATCATGAAAAAAATTAGTGCACAAAAAACCCACGAAAAAAAATCCGCGAAAAAAAAGAGCACAAAATTCATCCACGAAAAAAAATAGTGCACAAAAAAAAAATTAGCGAAAAAAATAGTGCACAAAATTCATCCGCGAAAAAAATAAGGCACAAAAAAATCCACGAAAAAATAGTGCACAAAAAAATCCGCTAAAAAAATTAGTGCAAAAAAAATCCGCGTAAAAAAATCATGCACGAAAAAAAAATCCGCGTAAGAATGTGTGCACAAAAAAAAAATCCGTTAAGAAAAATAATGCACAAAAAAATCCGCCAAAAAAATAATTCACAAAAAAAAATCTACGAAAAAAATAGTGCAAAAAAAAAAATCCGCGAAAAAAAGTGCACAAAAAAAAATTAGCGTAAAAAATAGTGCACAAAAATCATTCGCGAAAAAAATAGTACACAAAAAAATCTGCGAAAAAAATAGTGCACGAAAAAAAATCCGCGAGAGAAAAAGTGCACAAAATTAATCTGCGAAAAAAAATAGTGCACAAAAAAAAAGCAAGAAAAAAATTAGTGCACAAAATTCATCCACGAAAAAAAAAGTGCACAAAAAAAAATCCGCTAAAAAAAAAGTGCACAAAAAAAATCTCCGAAAAAAATTTGCACAAAATTCAGCCGTAAAAAAAAATAGTGCACAAAAGAAAATCTGCAAAAAATAATCTTGCACAAAATTCATCCGCAAAAAAAATAGTACACAAAAAAATCTGCGAAAAAAATAGTGCACAAAAAAAAATCCGCTGAAAATAATTAGTGCACAAAAATCTGCGTAAAAAAATCAAGCACGAAAAAAAAATCCGCGTAAAAATGTGTGCACAAAAAAAAAATCCGTTTAGAAAAATAGTGCACAAGAAAATCCGCCAAAAAAAATAAATTCACAATAAAAAATCTACGAAAAAAATAGTGCAAAAAAAATAAATTCGCGAGAAAATAGTGCACCAAAAAAAAATTTGCGAAAAAAATAGTGCACAAAATTCATCCGCGAAAAAAATTGTGCCCCAAAAAAAATCTGCGAAAAAAAATAGTGCAAAAAAAAAAAATCCGCGACAAAAAAGTCCACAAAAAAATAATCCGCGAGAAAAAATGTGCACAAAATTCATCTGCGTTAAAAAAATAGTGCACAAAAAAAATCAAGAAAAAAATTAGTGCACAAAATTCATCTGCGTAAAAATACTGCACAAAAAAAAATTCGCGTAAAAAATAATGCACAAAAAAAATTCGCGAAAAAAAAATGTACACAAAATTCATACGGGTAAAAAAAATAGTGTACAGAATTCATCCGCAAAAAATATACTGCACAAAAAAAAATTGCTAGAAAAAATAGTTAGAAAAAAAACCAGCGAAAAAAAATCTGCAAAAAAAAATAGTACATGAAATTTTTACACGAAAAAAAACAGTGCACAAAAAAAATCCGTGAAAAAAATTCTGCGCAAAATTCATCCGCGAAAAAAAAAAAAAATTATGCAAAAAAAAAAATCAAGAAAAAAATCGTGCACAAAATTCATCCGCGAAAAAAATAGTGTACAAAAAAAATCTGCGAAAAAAATATTGCACAAAATTCATGCACGAAAAAAAATATTGCACAAAAAAAAATCCTCTAAAAAAAATTGTAAACAAAATTCATCCGCGAAAAAAAATAGTGCACAAAAAAATTTGCTACAAAAAATAGTTAGAAAAAAAACCAGCGAAAAAAAATCTGCAAAAGAAATAGTACATAAAACTTTTACACGAAAAAAATAGTGCACAAAATTCTTCCGCGAAAAAAATAGTGCATAAAAAAATCTGCGAAAAAAATATTGCACAAAATTCATGCACGAAAAAAAATATTGCACAAAAAAAAAATCCTCGAAAAAAAAATTGTAAACAAAATTCATCCGCGAAAAAAAACAGTGCACAAAAAATTTTTTTAAGAAAAATAGTGCACAAAAAAATCATGAACAAAATTAGTGCACAGAATTCATCCGCGAAAAAATATACTACACAAAAAAAATTCGCTAAAAAATAGTTCACAAAAAAAAATCCGCAAAAAAAAAATACACAAAAAATCATAAAAAAAAATATTGTACAAAAAAAATCTCCGAAAAAAGTTTTGCACAAATTCATCCGCGAAAAAAATAGTGCACAAAAAAATTCGAAAAAAAAATGTACACAAAATTCATCCGCGTAAAAAAATAGTGCACAAAAAAAAAATCCGAGAGAAAAAAATAGTGCACAAAATTCATCCGCGAAAAAAAAATAGTGCACAAAAAAAAAATCCGAGAGAAAAAAATAGTGCACAAAATTCATCCGCGAAAAAAAAATAGTGCACAAAAAAAAAATCCGAGAGAAAAAAATAGTGCACAAAATTCATCCGCGAAAAAAAAATAGTGCACAAAAAAAAAATCCGAGAGAAAAAAATAGTGCACAAAATTCATCCGCGAAAAAAAAATAGTGCACAAAAAAAAAATCCGAGAGAAAAAAATAGTGCACAAAATTCATCCGCGAAAAAAAAATAGTGCACAAAAAAAAAATCCGAGAGAAAAAAATAGTGCACAAAATTCATCCGCGAAAAAAAAATAGTGCACAAAAAAAAAATCCGAGAGAAAAAAATAGTGCACAAAATTCATCCGCGAAAAAAAAATAGTGCACAAAAAAAAAATCCGAGAGAAAAAAATAGTGCACAAAATTCATCCGCGAAAAAAAAATAGTGCACAAAAAAAAAATCCGAGAGAAAAAAATAGTGCACAAAATTCATCCGCGAAAAAAAAATAGTGCACAAAAAAAAAATCCGAGAGAAAAAAATAGTGCACAAAATTCATCCGCGAAAAAAAAATAGTGCACAAAAAAAAAATCCGAGAGAAAAAAATAGTGCACAAAATTCATCCGCGAAAAAAAAATAGTGCACAAAAAAAAAATCCGAGAGAAAAAAATAGTGCACAAAATTCATCCGCGAAAAAAAAATAGTGCACAAAAAAAAAATCCGAGAGAAAAAAATAGTGCACAAAATTCATCCGCGAAAAAAAAATAGTGCACAAAAAAAAAATCCGAGAGAAAAAAATAGTGCACAAAATTCATCCGCGAAAAAAAAATAGTGCACAAAAAAAAAATCCGAGAGAAAAAAATAGTGCACAAAATTCATCCGCGAAAAAAAAATAGTGCACAAAAAAAAAATCCGAGAGAAAAAAATAGTGCACAAAATTCATCCGCGAAAAAAAAATAGTGCACAAAAAAAAAATCCGAGAGAAAAAAATAGTGCACAAAATTCATCCGCGAAAAAAAAATAGTGCACAAAAAAAAAATCCGAGAGAAAAAAATAGTGCACAAAATTCATCCGCGAAAAAAAAATAGTGCACAAAAAAAAAATCCGAGAGAAAAAAATAGTGCACAAAATTCATCCGCGAAAAAAAAATAGTGCACAAAAAAAAAATCCGAGAGAAAAAAATAGTGCACAAAATTCATCCGCGAAAAAAAAATAGTGCACAAAAAAAAAATCCGAGAGAAAAAAATAGTGCACAAAATTCATCCGCGAAAAAAAAATAGTGCACAAAAAAAAAATCCGAGAGAAAAAAATAGTGCACAAAATTCATCCGCGAAAAAAAAATAGTGCACAAAAAAAAAATCCGAGAGAAAAAAATAGTGCACAAAATTCATCCGCGAAAAAAAAATAGTGCACAAAAAAAAAATCCGAGAGAAAAAAATAGTGCACAAAATTCATCCGCGAAAAAAAAATAGTGCACAAAAAAAAAATCCGAGAGAAAAAAATAGTGCACAAAATTCATCCGCGAAAAAAAAATAGTGCACAAAAAAAAAATCCGAGAGAAAAAAATAGTGCACAAAATTCATCCGCGAAAAAAAAATAGTGCACAAAAAAAAAATCCGAGAGAAAAAAATAGTGCACAAAATTCATCCGCGAAAAAAAAATAGTGCACAAAAAAAAAATCCGAGAGAAAAAAATAGTGCACAAAATTCATCCGCGAAAAAAAAATAGTGCACAAAAAAAAAATCCGAGAGAAAAAAATAGTGCACAAAATTCATCCGCGAAAAAAAAATAGTGCACAAAAAAAAAATCCGAGAGAAAAAAATAGTGCACAAAATTCATCCGCGAAAAAAAAATAGTGCACAAAAAAAAAATCCGAGAGAAAAAAATAGTGCACAAAATTCATCCGCGAAAAAAAAATAGTGCACAAAAAAAAAATCCGAGAGAAAAAAATAGTGCACAAAATTCATCCGCGAAAAAAAAATAGTGCACAAAAAAAAAATCCGAGAGAAAAAAATAGTGCACAAAATTCATCCGCGAAAAAAAAATAGTGCACAAAAAAAAAATCCGAGAGAAAAAAATAGTGCACAAAATTCATCCGCGAAAAAAAAATAGTGCACAAAAAAAAAATCCGAGAGAAAAAAATAGTGCACAAAATTCATCCGCGAAAAAAAAATAGTGCACAAAAAAAAAATCCGAGAGAAAAAAATAGTGCACAAAATTCATCCGCGAAAAAAAAATAGTGCACAAAAAAAAAATCCGAGAGAAAAAAATAGTGCACAAAATTCATCCGCGAAAAAAAAATAGTGCACAAAAAAAAAATCCGAGAGAAAAAAATAGTGCACAAAATTCATCCGCGAAAAAAAAATAGTGCACAAAAAAAAAATCCGAGAGAAAAAAATAGTGCACAAAATTCATCCGCGAAAAAAAAATAGTGCACAAAAAAAAAATCCGAGAGAAAAAAATAGTGCACAAAATTCATCCGCGAAAAAAAAATAGTGCACAAAAAAAAAATCCGAGAGAAAAAAATAGTGCACAAAATTCATCCGCGAAAAAAAAATAGTGCACAAAAAAAAAATCCGAGAGAAAAAAATAGTGCACAAAATTCATCCGCGAAAAAAAAATAGTGCACAAAAAAAAAATCCGAGAGAAAAAAATAGTGCACAAAATTCATCCGCGAAAAAAAAATAGTGCACAAAAAAAAAATCCGAGAGAAAAAAATAGTGCACAAAATTCATCCGCGAAAAAAAAATAGTGCACAAAAAAAAAATCCGAGAGAAAAAAATAGTGCACAAAATTCATCCGCGAAAAAAAAATAGTGCACAAAAAAAAAATCCGAGAGAAAAAAATAGTGCACAAAATTCATCCGCGAAAAAAAAATAGTGCACAAAAAAAAAATCCGAGAGAAAAAAATAGTGCACAAAATTCATCCGCGAAAAAAAAATAGTGCACAAAAAAAAAATCCGAGAGAAAAAAATAGTGCACAAAATTCATCCGCGAAAAAAAAATAGTGCACAAAAAAAAAATCCGAGAGAAAAAAATAGTGCACAAAATTCATCCGCGAAAAAAAAATAGTGCACAAAAAAAAAATCCGAGAGAAAAAAATAGTGCACAAAATTCATCCGCGAAAAAAAAATAGTGCACAAAAAAAAAATCCGAGAGAAAAAAATAGTGCACAAAATTCATCCGCGAAAAAAAAATAGTGCACAAAAAAAAAATCCGAGAGAAAAAAATAGTGCACAAAATTCATCCGCGAAAAAAAAATAGTGCACAAAAAAAAAATCCGAGAGAAAAAAATAGTGCACAAAATTCATCCGCGAAAAAAAAATAGTGCACAAAAAAAAAATCCGAGAGAAAAAAATAGTGCACAAAATTCATCCGCGAAAAAAAAATAGTGCACAAAAAAAAAATCCGAGAGAAAAAAATAGTGCACAAAATTCATCCGCGAAAAAAAAATAGTGCACAAAAAAAAAATCCGAGAGAAAAAAATAGTGCACAAAATTCATCCGCGAAAAAAAAATAGTGCACAAAAAAAAAATCCGAGAGAAAAAAATAGTGCACAAAATTCATCCGCGAAAAAAAAATAGTGCACAAAAAAAAAATCCGAGAGAAAAAAATAGTGCACAAAATTCATCCGCGAAAAAAAAATAGTGCACAAAAAAAAAATCCGAGAGAAAAAAATAGTGCACAAAATTCATCCGCGAAAAAAAAATAGTGCACAAAAAAAAAATCCGAGAGAAAAAAATAGTGCACAAAATTCATCCGCGAAAAAAAAATAGTGCACAAAAAAAAAATCCGAGAGAAAAAAATAGTGCACAAAATTCATCCGCGAAAAAAAAATAGTGCACAAAAAAAAAATCCGAGAGAAAAAAATAGTGCACAAAATTCATCCGCGAAAAAAAAATAGTGCACAAAAAAAAAATCCGAGAGAAAAAAATAGTGCACAAAATTCATCCGCGAAAAAAAAATAGTGCACAAAAAAAAAATCCGAGAGAAAAAAATAGTGCACAAAATTCATCCGCGAAAAAAAAATAGTGCACAAAAAAAAAATCCGAGAGAAAAAAATAGTGCACAAAATTCATCCGCGAAAAAAAAATAGTGCACAAAAAAAAAATCCGAGAGAAAAAAATAGTGCACAAAATTCATCCGCGAAAAAAAAATAGTGCACAAAAAAAAAATCCGAGAGAAAAAAATAGTGCACAAAATTCATCCGCGAAAAAAAAATAGTGCACAAAAAAAAAATCCGAGAGAAAAAAATAGTGCACAAAATTCATCCGCGAAAAAAAAATAGTGCACAAAAAAAAAATCCGAGAGAAAAAAATAGTGCACAAAATTCATCCGCGAAAAAAAAATAGTGCACAAAAAAAAAATCCGAGAGAAAAAAATAGTGCACAAAATTCATCCGCGAAAAAAAAATAGTGCACAAAAAAAAAATCCGAGAGAAAAAAATAGTGCACAAAATTCATCCGCGAAAAAAAAATAGTGCACAAAAAAAAAATCCGAGAGAAAAAAATAGTGCACAAAATTCATCCGCGAAAAAAAAATAGTGCACAAAAAAAAAATCCGAGAGAAAAAAATAGTGCACAAAATTCATCCGCGAAAAAAAAATAGTGCACAAAAAAAAAATCCGAGAGAAAAAAATAGTGCACAAAATTCATCCGCGAAAAAAAAATAGTGCACAAAAAAAAAATCCGAGAGAAAAAAATAGTGCACAAAATTCATCCGCGAAAAAAAAATAGTGCACAAAAAAAAAATCCGAGAGAAAAAAATAGTGCACAAAATTCATCCGCGAAAAAAAAATAGTGCACAAAAAAAAAATCCGAGAGAAAAAAATAGTGCACAAAATTCATCCGCGAAAAAAAAATAGTGCACAAAAAAAAAATCCGAGAGAAAAAAATAGTGCACAAAATTCATCCGCGAAAAAAAAATAGTGCACAAAAAAAAAATCCGAGAGAAAAAAATAGTGCACAAAATTCATCCGCGAAAAAAAAATAGTGCACAAAAAAAAAATCCGAGAGAAAAAAATAGTGCACAAAATTCATCCGCGAAAAAAAAATAGTGCACAAAAAAAAAATCCGAGAGAAAAAAATAGTGCACAAAATTCATCCGCGAAAAAAAAATAGTGCACAAAAAAAAAATCCGAGAGAAAAAAATAGTGCACAAAATTCATCCGCGAAAAAAAAATAGTGCACAAAAAAAAAATCCGAGAGAAAAAAATAGTGCACAAAATTCATCCGCGAAAAAAAAATAGTGCACAAAAAAAAAATCCGAGAGAAAAAAATAGTGCACAAAATTCATCCGCGAAAAAAAAATAGTGCACAAAAAAAAAATCCGAGAGAAAAAAATAGTGCACAAAATTCATCCGCGAAAAAAAAATAGTGCACAAAAAAAAAATCCGAGAGAAAAAAATAGTGCACAAAATTCATCCGCGAAAAAAAAATAGTGCACAAAAAAAAAATCCGAGAGAAAAAAATAGTGCACAAAATTCATCCGCGAAAAAAAAATAGTGCACAAAAAAAAAATCCGAGAGAAAAAAATAGTGCACAAAATTCATCCGCGAAAAAAAAATAGTGCACAAAAAAAAAATCCGAGAGAAAAAAATAGTGCACAAAATTCATCCGCGAAAAAAAAATAGTGCACAAAAAAAAAATCCGAGAGAAAAAAATAGTGCACAAAATTCATCCGCGAAAAAAAAATAGTGCACAAAAAAAAAATCCGAGAGAAAAAAATAGTGCACAAAATTCATCCGCGAAAAAAAAATAGTGCACAAAAAAAAAATCCGAGAGAAAAAAATAGTGCACAAAATTCATCCGCGAAAAAAAAATAGTGCACAAAAAAAAAATCCGAGAGAAAAAAATAGTGCACAAAATTCATCCGCGAAAAAAAAATAGTGCACAAAAAAAAAATCCGAGAGAAAAAAATAGTGCACAAAATTCATCCGCGAAAAAAAAATAGTGCACAAAAAAAAAATCCGAGAGAAAAAAATAGTGCACAAAATTCATCCGCGAAAAAAAAATAGTGCACAAAAAAAAAATCCGAGAGAAAAAAATAGTGCACAAAATTCATCCGCGAAAAAAAAATAGTGCACAAAAAAAAAATCCGAGAGAAAAAAATAGTGCACAAAATTCATCCGCGAAAAAAAAATAGTGCACAAAAAAAAAATCCGAGAGAAAAAAATAGTGCACAAAATTCATCCGCGAAAAAAAAATAGTGCACAAAAAAAAAATCCGAGAGAAAAAAATAGTGCACAAAATTCATCCGCGAAAAAAAAATAGTGCACAAAAAAAAAATCCGAGAGAAAAAAATAGTGCACAAAATTCATCCGCGAAAAAAAAATAGTGCACAAAAATAAAATCCGAGAGAAAAAAATAGTGCACAAAATTCATCCGCGAAAAAAAAATAGTGCACAAAAAAAAAATCCGAGAGAAAAAAATAGTGCACAAAATTCATCCGCGAAAAAAAAATAGTGCACAAAAAAAAAATCCGAGAGAAAAAAATAGTGCACAAAATTCATCCGCGAAAAAAAAATAGTGCACAAAAAAAAAATCCGAGAGAAAAAAATAGTGCACAAAATTCATCCGCGAAAAAAAAATAGTGCACAAAAAAAAAATCCGAGAGAAAAAAATAGTGCACAAAATTCATCCGCGAAAAAAAAATAGTGCACAAAAAAAAAATCCGAGAGAAAAAAATAGTGCACAAAATTCATCCGCGAAAAAAAAATAGTGCACAAAAAAAAAATCCGAGAGAAAAAAATAGTGCACAAAATTCATCCGCGAAAAAAAAATAGTGCACAAAAAAAAAATCCGAGAGAAAAAAATAGTGCACAAAATTCATCCGCGAAAAAAAAATAGTGCACAAAAAAAAAATCCGAGAGAAAAAAATAGTGCACAAAATTCATCCGCGAAAAAAAAATAGTGCACAAAAAAAAAATCCGAGAGAAAAAAATAGTGCACAAAATTCATCCGCGAAAAAAAAATAGTGCACAAAAAAAAAATCCGAGAGAAAAAAATAGTGCACAAAATTCATCCGCGAAAAAAAAATAGTGCACAAAAAAAAAATCCGAGAGAAAAAAATAGTGCACAAAATTCATCCGCGAAAAAAAAATAGTGCACAAAAAAAAATCCGAGAGAAAAAAATAGTGCACAAAATTCATCCGCGAAAAAAAAATAGTGCACAAAAAAAAATCCGAGAGAAAAAAATAGTGCACAAAATTCATCCGCGAAAAAAAAATAGTGCACAAAAAAAAAATCCGAGAGAAAAAAATAGTGCACAAAATTCATCCGCGAAAAAAAAATAGTGCACAAAAAAAAAATCCGAGAGAAAAAAATAGTGCACAAAATTCATCCGCGAAAAAAAAATAGTGCACAAAAAAAAAATCCGAGAGAAAAAAATAGTGCACAAAATTCATCCGCGAAAAAAAAATAGTGCACAAAAAAAAATCCGAGAGAAAAAAATAGTGCACAAAATTCATCCGCAAAAAAAAAAATAGTGCACAAAAAAAATCCGTGAAAAAAATAGTGCACAAAATTCATCCGCAAAACAAAAATAGTGCACAAAAAATTTAAGAAAAAAATAGTGCACAAAAATCATTCGCGAAAAAAAATAAAGCACAAAAAAAATCCACAAAAAAAAATAGTGCCCAAAAAAATCAGCGAAAAAAAATAGTGCACAAAATCCATCCGCGAAAAAAAAATTGTGCACAAAAAAATCTGCGAAATAGTGCACAAAAAAAATCGCTAAAAAAAATAGTGCACAAAATTCATCCGCGAAAAAAAAATAGTGCACAAAAAAAAAATCCGAGAGAAAAAAATAGTGCACAAAATTCATCCGCGAAAAAAAAATAGTGCACAAAAAAAAATCCGAGAGAAAAAAATAGTGCACAAAATTCATCCGCGAAAAAAAAATAGTGCACAAAAAAAAAATCCGAGAGAAAAAAATAGTGCACAAAATTCATCCGCGAAAAACAAATAGTGCACAAAAAAAAAATCCGAGAGAAAAAAATAGTGCACAAAATTCATCCGCGAAAAAAAAATAGTGCACAAAAAAAAATCCGAGAGAAAAAAATAGTGCACAAAATTCATCCGCGAAAAAAAAATAGTGCACAAAAAAAAAATCCGAGAGAAAAAAATAGTGCACAAAATTCATCCGCGAAAAAAAAATAGTGCACAAAAAAAAAATCCGAGAGAAAAAAATAGTGCACAAAATTCATCCGCGAAAAAAAAATAGTGCACAAAAAAAAATCCGAGAGAAAAAAATAGTGCACAAAATTCATCCGCGAAAAAAAAATAGTGCACAAAAAAAAAATCCGAGAGAAAAAAATAGTGCACAAAATTCATCCGCGAAAAAAAAATAGTGCACAAAAAAAAAATCCGAGAGAAAAAAATAGTGCACAAAATTCATCCGCGAAAAAAAAATAGTGCACAAAAAAAAAATCCGAGAGAAAAAAATAGTGCACAAAATTCATCCGCGAAAAAAAAATAGTGCACAAAAAAAAAATCCGAGAGAAAAAAATAGTGCACAAAATTCATCCGCGAAAAAAAAATAGTGCACAAAAAAAAAATCCGAGAGAAAAAAATAGTGCACAAAATTCATCCGCGAAAAAAAAATAGTGCACAAAAAAAAAATCCGAGAGAAAAAAATAGTGCACAAAATTCATCCGCGAAAAAAAAATAGTGCACAAAAAAAAAATCCGAGAGAAAAAAATAGTGCACAAAATTCATCCGCGAAAAAAAAATAGTGCACAAAAAAAAAATCCGAGAGAAAAAAATAGTGCACAAAATTCATCCGCGAAAAAAAAATAGTGCACAAAAAAAAAATCCGAGAGAAAAAAATAGTGCACAAAATTCATCCGCGAAAAAAAAATAGTGCACAAAAAAAAAATCCGAGAGAAAAAAATAGTGCACAAAATTCATCCGCGAAAAAAAAATAGTGCACAAAAAAAAAATCCGAGAGAAAAAAATAGTGCACAAAATTCATCCGCGAAAAAAAAATAGTGCACAAAAAAAAAATCCGAGAGAAAAAAATAGTGCACAAAATTCATCCGCGAAAAAAAAATAGTGCACAAAAAAAAAATCCGAGAGAAAAAAATAGTGCACAAAATTCATCCGCGAAAAAAAAATAGTGCACAAAAAAAAATCCGAGAGAAAAAAATAGTGCACAAAATTCATCCGCGAAAAAAAAATAGTGCACAAAAAAAAAATCCGAGAGAAAAAAATAGTGCACAAAATTCATCCGCGAAAAAAAAATAGTGCACAAAAAAAAAATCCGAGAGAAAAAAAAGTGCACAAAATTCATCCGCGAAAAAAAAATAGTGCACAAAAAAAAAATCCGAGAGAAAAAAATAGTGCACAAAATTCATCCGCGAAAAAAAAATAGTGCACAAAAAAAAAATCCGAGAGAAAAAAATAGTGCACAAAATTCATCCGCGAAAAAAAAATAGTGCACAAAAAAAAAATCCGAGAGAAAAAAATAGTGCACAAAATTCATCCGCGAAAAAAAAATAGTGCACAAAAATAAAATCCGAGAGAAAAAAATAGTGCACAAAATTCATCCGCGAAAAAAAAATAGTGCACAAAAAAAAAATCCGAGAGAAAAAAATAGTGCACAAAATTCATCCGCGAAAAAAAAATAGTGCACAAAAAAAAAATCTGAGAGAAAAAAATAGTGCACAAAATTCATCCGCGAAAAAAAAATAGTGCACAAAAAAAAAATCCGAGAGAAAAAAATAGTGCACAAAATTCATCCGCGAAAAAAAAATAGTGCACAAAAAAAAAATCCGAGAGAAAAAAATAGTGCACAAAATTCATCCGCGAAAAAAAAATAGTGCACAAAAAAAAAATCCGAGAGAAAAAAATAGTGCACAAAATTCATCCGCGAAAAAAAAATAGTGCACAAAAAAAAAATCCGAGAGAAAAAAATAGTGCACAAAATTCATCCGCGAAAAAAAAATAGTGCACAAAAAAAAAATCCGAGAGAAAAAAATAGTGCACAAAATTCATCCGCGAAAAAAAAATAGTGCACAAAAAAAAAATCCGAGAGAAAAAAATAGTGCACAAAATTCATCCGCGAAAAAAAAATAGTGCACAAAAAAAAAATCCGAGAGAAAAAAATAGTGCACAAAATTCATCCGCGAAAAAAAAATAGTGCACAAAAAAAAATCCGAGAGAAAAAAATAGTGCACAAAATTCATCCGCGAAAAAAAAATAGTGCACAAAAAAAAAATCCGAGAGAAAAAAATAGTGCACAAAATTCATCCGCGAAAAAAAAATAGTGCACAAAAAAAAAATCCGAGAGAAAAAAATAGTGCACAAAATTCATCCGCGAAAAAAAAATAGTGCACAAAAAAAAAATCCGAGAGAAAAAAATAGTGCACAAAATTCATCCGCGAAAAAAAAATAGTGCACAAAAAAAAAATCAGAGAGAAAAAAATAGTGCACAAAATTCATCTGCGAAAAAAAAAATAGTGCACAAAAAAAATCCGTGAAAAAAATAGTGCACAAAATTCATCCGCAAAACAAAAATAGTGCACAAAAAATTTAAGAAAAAAATAGTGCACAAAAATCATTCGCGAAAAAAAATAAAGCACAAAAAAAATCCACAAAAAAAAATAGTGCCCAAAAAAATCAGCGAAAAAAAATAGTGCACAAAATCCATCCGCGAAAAAAAAATTGTGCACAAAAAAATCTGCGAAATAGTGCACAAAAAAAATCGCTAAAAAAAATAGTGCACAAAATTCATCCGCGAAAAAAAAATAGTGCACAAAAAAAAAATCCGAGAGAAAAAAATAGTGCACAAAATTCATCCGCGAAAAAAAAATAGTGCACAAAAAAAAATCCGAGAGAAAAAAATAGTGCACAAAATTCATCCGCGAAAAAAAAATAGTGCACAAAAAAAAAATCCGAGAGAAAAAAATAGTGCACAAAATTCATCCGCGAAAAAAAAATAGTGCACAAAAAAAAAATCCGAGAGAAAAAAATAGTGCACAAAATTCATCCGCGAAAAAAAAATAGTGCACAAAAAAAAAATCCGAGAGAAAAAAATAGTGCACAAAATTCATCCGCGAAAAAAAAATAGTGCACAAAAAAAAATCCGAGAGAAAAAAATAGTGCACAAAATTCATCCGCGAAAAAAAAATAGTGCACAAAAAAAAAATCCGAGAGAAAAAAATAGTGCACAAAATTCATCCGCGAAAAAAAAATAGTGCACAAAAAAAAAATCCGAGAGAAAAAAATAGTGCACAAAATTCATCCGCGAAAAAAAAATAGTGCACAAAAAAAAAATCCGAGAGAAAAAAATAGTGCACAAAATTCATCCGCGAAAAAAAAATAGTGCACAAAAAAAAAATCCGAGAGAAAAAAATAGTGCACAAAATTCATCCGCGAAAAAAAAATAGTGCACAAAAAAAAAATCCGAGAGAAAAAAATAGTGCACAAAATTCATCCGCGAAAAAAAAATAGTGCACAAAAAAAAAATCCGAGAGAAAAAAATAGTGCACAAAATTCATCCGCGAAAAAAAAATAGTGCACAAAAAAAAAATCCGAGAGAAAAAAATAGTGCACAAAATTCATCCGCGAAAAAAAAATAGTGCACAAAAAAAAAATCCGAGAGAAAAAAATAGTGCACAAAATTCATCCGCGAAAAAAAAATAGTGCACAAAAAAAAAATCCGAGAGAAAAAAATAGTGCACAAAATTCATCCGCGAAAAAAAAATAGTGCACAAAAAAAAAATCCGAGAGAAAAAAATAGTGCACAAAATTCATCCGCGAAAAAAAAATAGTGCACAAAAAAAAAATCCGAGAGAAAAAAATAGTGCACAAAATTCATCCGCGAAAAAAAAATAGTGCACAAAAAAAAAATCCGAGAGAAAAAAATAGTGCACAAAATTCATCCGCGAAAAAAAAATAGTGCACAAAAAAAAAATCCGAGAGAAAAAAATAGTGCACAAAATTCATCCGCGAAAAAAAAATAGTGCACAAAAAAAAAATCCGAGAGAAAAAAATAGTGCACAAAATTCATCCGCGAAAAAAAAATAGTGCACAAAAAAAAAATCCGAGAGAAAAAAATAGTGCACAAAATTCATCCGCGAAAAAAAAATAGTGCACAAAAAAAAAATCCGAGAGAAAAAAATAGTGCACAAAATTCATCCGCGAAAAAAAAATAGTGCACAAAAAAAAAATCCGAGAGAAAAAAATAGTGCACAAAATTCATCCGCGAAAAAAAAATAGTGCACAAAAAAAAAATCCGAGAGAAAAAAATAGTGCACAAAATTCATCCGCGAAAAAAAAATAGTGCACAAAAAAAAAATCCGAGAGAAAAAAATAGTGCACAAAATTCATCCGCGAAAAAAAAATAGTGCACAAAAAAAAAATCCGAGAGAAAAAAATAGTGCACAAAATTCATCCGCGAAAAAAAAATAGTGCACAAAAAAAAAATCCGAGAGAAAAAAATAGTGCACAAAATTCATCCGCGAAAAAAAAATAGTGCACAAAAAAAAAATCCGAGAGAAAAAAATAGTGCACAAAATTCATCCGCGAAAAAAAAATAGTGCACAAAAAAAAAATCCGAGAGAAAAAAATAGTGCACAAAATTCATCCGCGAAAAAAAAATAGTGCACAAAAAAAAAATCCGAGAGAAAAAAATAGTGCACAAAATTCATCCGCGAAAAAAAAATAGTGCACAAAAAAAAAATCCGAGAGAAAAAAATAGTGCACAAAATTCATCCGCGAAAAAAAAATAGTGCACAAAAAAAAAATCCGAGAGAAAAAAATAGTGCACAAAATTCATCCGCGAAAAAAAAATAGTGCACAAAAAAAAAATCAGAGAGAAAAAAATAGTGCACAAAATTCATCCGCGAAAAAAAAAATAGTGCACAAAAAAAATCCGTGAAAAAAATAGTGCACAAAATTCATCCGCAAAACAAAAATAGTGCACAAAAAATTTAAGAAAAAAATAGTGCACAAAAATCATTCGCGAAAAAAAATAAAGCACAAAAAAAATCCACAAAAAAAAATAGTGCCCAAAAAAATCAGCGAAAAAAAATAGTGCACAAAATCCATCCGCGAAAAAAAAATTGTGCACAAAAAAATCTGCGAAATAGTGCACAAAAAAAATCGCTAAAAAAAATAGTGCACAAAATTCATCCGCGAAAAAAAAATAGTGCACAAAAAAAAAATCCGAGAGAAAAAAATAGTGCACAAAATTCATCCGCGAAAAAAAAATAGTGCACAAAAAAAAATCCGAGAGAAAAAAATAGTGCACAAAATTCATCCGCGAAAAAAAAATAGTGCACAAAAAAAAAATCCGAGAGAAAAAAATAGTGCACAAAATTCATCCGCGAAAAAAAAATAGTGCACAAAAAAAAAATCCGAGAGAAAAAAATAGTGCACAAAATTCATCCGCGAAAAAAAAATAGTGCACAAAAAAAAAATCCGAGAGAAAAAAATAGTGCACAAAATTCATCCGCGAAAAAAAAATAGTGCACAAAAAAAAATCCGAGAGAAAAAAATAGTGCACAAAATTCATCCGCGAAAAAAAAATAGTGCACAAAAAAAAAATCCGAGAGAAAAAAATAGTGCACAAAATTCATCCGCGAAAAAAAAATAGTGCACAAAAAAAAAATCCGAGAGAAAAAAATAGTGCACAAAATTCATCCGCGAAAAAAAAATAGTGCACAAAAAAAAAATCCGAGAGAAAAAAATAGTGCACAAAATTCATCCGCGAAAAAAAAATAGTGCACAAAAAAAAAATCCGAGAGAAAAAAATAGTGCACAAAATTCATCCGCGAAAAAAAAATAGTGCACAAAAAAAAATCCGAGAGAAAAAAATAGTGCACAAAATTCATCCGCGAAAAAAAAATAGTGCACAAAAAAAAAATCCGAGAGAAAAAAATAGTGCACAAAATTCATCCGCGAAAAAAAAATAGTGCACAAAAAAAAAATCCGAGAGAAAAAAATAGTGCACAAAATTCATCTGCGAAAAAAAAATAGTGCACAAAAAAAAAATCCGAGAGAAAAAAATAGTGCACAAAATTCATCCGCGAAAAAAAAATAGTGCACAAAAAAAAAATCCGAGAGAAAAAAATAGTGCACAAAATTCATCCGCGAAAAAAAAATAGTGCACAAAAAAAAATCCGAGAGAAAAAAATAGTGCACAAAATTCATCCGCGAAAAAAAAATAGTGCACAAAAAAAAAATCCGAGAGAAAAAAATAGTGCACAAAATTCATCCGCGAAAAAAAAATAGTGCACAAAAAAAAAATCCGAGAGAAAAAAATAGTGCACAAAATTCATCCGCGAAAAAAAAATAGTGCACAAAAAAAAAATCCGAGAGAAAAAAATAGTGCACAAAATTCATCCGCGAAAAAAAAATAGTGCACAAAAAAAAAATCCGAGAGAAAAAAATAGTGCACAAAATTCATCCGCGAAAAAAAAATAGTGCACAAAAAAAAAATCCGAGAGAAAAAAATAGTGCACAAAATTCATCCGCGAAAAAAAAATAGTGCACAAAAAAAAAATCTGAGAGAAAAAAATAGTGCACAAAATTCATCCGCGAAAAAAAAATAGTGCACAAAAAAAAAATCCGAGAGAAAAAAATAGTGCACAAAATTCATCCGCGAAAAAAAAATAGTGCACAAAAAAAAAATCCGAGAGAAAAAAATAGTGCACAAAATTCATCCGCGAAAAAAAAATAGTGCACAAAAAAAAAATCCGAGAGAAAAAAATAGTGCACAAAATTCATCCGCGAAAAAAAAATAGTGCACAAAAAAAAAATCTGAGAGAAAAAAATAGTGCACAAAATTCATCCGCGAAAAAAAAATAGTGCACAAAAAAAAAATCCGAGAGAAAAAAATAGTGCACAAAATTCATCCGCGAAAAAAAAATAGTGCACAAAAAAAAAATCCGAGAGAAAAAAATAGTGCACAAAATTCATCCGCAAAACAAAAATAGTGCACAAAAAATTTAAGAAAAAAATAGTGCACAAAAATCATTCGCGAAAAAAAATAAAGCACAAAAAAAATCCACAAAAAAAAATAGTGCCCAAAAAAATCAGCGAAAAAAAATAGTGCACAAAATCCATCCGCGAAAAAAAAATTGTGCACAAAAAAATCTGCGAAATAGTGCACAAAAAAAATCGCTAAAAAAAATAGTGCACAAAATTCATCCGCGAAAAAAAAATAGTGCACAAAAAAAAAATCCGAGAGAAAAAAATAGTGCACAAAATTCATCCGCGAAAAAAAAATAGTGCACAAAAAAAAATCCGAGAGAAAAAAATAGTGCACAAAATTCATCCGCGAAAAAAAAATAGTGCACAAAAAAAAAATCCGAGAGAAAAAAATAGTGCACAAAATTCATCCGCGAAAAAAAAATAGTGCACAAAAAAAAAATCCGAGAGAAAAAAATAGTGCACAAAATTCATCCGCGAAAAAAAAATAGTGCACAAAAAAAAAATCCGAGAGAAAAAAATAGTGCACAAAATTCATCCGCGAAAAAAAAATAGTGCACAAAAAAAAATCTGAGAGAAAAAAATAGTGCACAAAATTCATCCGCGAAAAAAAAATAGTGCACAAAAAAAAAATCCGAGAGAAAAAAATAGTGCACAAAATTCATCCGCGAAAAAAAAATAGTGCACAAAAAAAAAATCCGAGAGAAAAAAATAGTGCACAAAATTCATCCGCGAAAAAAAAATAGTGCACAAAAAAAAAATCCGAGAGAAAAAAATAGTGCACAAAATTCATCCGCGAAAAAAAAATAGTGCACAAAAAAAAAATCCGAGAGAAAAAAATAGTGCACAAAATTCATCCGCGAAAAAAAAATAGTGCACAAAAAAAAAATCCGAGAGAAAAAAATAGTGCACAAAATTCATCCGCGAAAAAAAAATAGTGCACAAAAAAAAAATCTGAGAGAAAAAAATAGTGCACAAAATTCATCCGCGAAAAAAAAATAGTGCACAAAAAAAAAATCCGAGAGAAAAAAATAGTGCACAAAATTCATCCGCGAAAAAAAAATAGTGCACAAAAAAAAAATCCGAGAGAAAAAAATAGTGCACAAAATTCATCCGCGAAAAAAAAATAGTGCACAAAAAAAAAATCCGAGAGAAAAAAATAGTGCACAAAATTCATCCGCGAAAAAAAAATAGTGCACAAAAAAAAATCCGA